>JASPKZ010009377.1:22500-622500 GCA_030220185.1 Diploptera punctata | reverse complement strand
GTGTGCCAAAGAGAGCACTGTAATGGAATCCACAGAGATTGCCTAGAAAAAGAGGAACACAAAAACGTACATGGCGCAGCACTGTAACAACAGACATTGAACAAGGAAAAAGTTGGAATGATGTTAGGAATTTGGCAAAAAACAGAGTCCCATGGCGTGCTTTCACAAAGGCTCTATGCTTCCATGAGGAGTGACAGGAACTTCTGGTACCACATCAAACACTGTCGGCCGCGGTGGTCTAGTGATTAGGTTCTTTGCCTTTGCTCCCGTGGGTCGCGGGTCGATTGGATTTTTAGGATGAATATCCAAGTTACAAGTCCTCCAGGAGGGATTTTAAGCCGTGGGTACCGAGTCTGAAGATTTTCGGGCTCCTAAAGGACCTTAAATCTAAATGAAAGACCTCAGAAAAAATTAACCGACTTTCATACATCTGAGAAATACCTTAGTTTTCTACTAGTTGTCTCCTCGAGGCGATGTACTAATTGCATGTCTTTAGCTGACATTTGTAGGTAAATAAGCGTCAATTAGTCTGGTTAAGAAACTTACCGCTCTAGAAGCACTCAAGTTCAGTAGCGGAATAAACTGGAACCAATCAATCAATCAATCAATCAATCAATCATATTGTCCACCACTAGATGACGTAGATTGGAATATCACAGAAATGTGGTGAGAATGACAGTAGAATAATTTGTCAGAGGAAGATGTTATAAAACCTGCAAAATAAATACAATAATGATAATAATCCATCCATCCATAGTAATTCTGCCCGAAGGCAGGTCCTTCACAGCAATAATAGCATTTTCATGCTATGCTTGCAGCTTTGCTAGGGAATTGTGTAGGTGTGGTAGCTTCCCGTTGCTTTCCACACCGGTGAAGGATGATGGTGATGGTGATAATAAGGATGATGATGGCCATATGATTTCGGGGACCGTTTGGGCCTTAAAGTTTTCCTGACATTTGTCTTACAGGTGAGGAAAAACCCCGATAAAAACCTCACCCAGAAAAACTGCCCCGACCGGGGACCGAACCCGGGCCCGCTGCGTGACAAGGCAGCACGCTACCTCGAGACCACAGCGGTGGACATGATAATAATAATACTATAAAATTTAAAATGTAAACACTCTACTTGTATTCGACATAATGCTAAGTCCAGGGATGAGATGTGATGGAGCCTCTATTATTAAAGATGTGATGTACAAAGATGCCGGATGACCAGCCCTGTTGCAATAGTAATAATAATTAAATTACTATTAGTTTATTATGTATTAGTACTATTATGTTTTTATATGTATCGGCCGCGGTGGACTAGTGGTTATGCTCCTTGCCTCTGGTCCCGAGGGTCGCGGATTCAAACCCGGCCGGGGTCGATGGATTTTTTAGGACGGAAAAATCCAAGGGGCAAGTCCTCCGGGAGGGACTTTAAGCCGTGGGTCCCGAGTCTGAAGATTTTCAGGCTCGTAAAAAATCCTTAAGCCTGAATGAAAAGGCCTCTAAGCAAAATTTACCTAATTTTCCCGTCCTAGTACTGCCTTGGTTTCCTAGATGTCAGTATGAGGCGGAACGCTGATCACGGACCACTCAGAAATGACACCTATACGAAAACAAGTGTAACTAAATTAGTATGGTTCAAATTCTTCCCTGTAGGGGGAGAGCGCCTAAAAATCTCTGTAAAGGGGAAACATGGGCTTACAATACAATTTTTTTTATATTTAATGCCCCAGGTGGTCATTTCGACATTTATGGTGTTCTCTCCTGGCATTGGCATTATTGTAACCCACTTCTGAGATTGATCCGCCTAGAAAGTGGGGTTATGCTGCCTTGATGATATGATGGGTTGTGATGATGATAGTGATGCGCCTTAAACCTAAACTTAATCTAAGGCGAATATGAATTATGATGATTATGATGGCCATATGATGTTCGAGGATAGTTTGGACCTTAAAGATTTCTGATATTTGTCTTATAAAAACACCCTCAGCGAGAAAAAACGACCCGACCGAGACTCAACTCGAGCCCACTGCTTCACAAGGCAGCACGCTACCGTGAGACCACAGCGGTGGACATATTATGTTATTATTATTGTTATTATTATTATTATTATTATTATTATTATTATTATTATTATTATTATTATTATTATTATTCTCAGTCATCCTTGTTAAGTGTTCTTTCCAGTTTGTTCTGTATTTCACTATTGTTGTGTTTAATTCCTCTACTTTTAGTTGTTGTCTTATTTCTGTGTTATGTTTTTTGTCTGTTCTTTGATATACTGCTATTGATCTTAGGAATTTAATTTCAGCAGCTTGTATTCTGGTAGATTGTTGTGTTGTCACTGTCCATGATTCGGATCCATAAGTATAGTAGGAACTGCCATTGTCTTGTGTAATTTCATTATAGAGTCTTTCCTGGCTTTATTTTTCAAAGTTCTTTTGTGCTCCGTATTATAAGCAAGAAGCATATTCAGTCGGCATCTTCGTACATCACAACTGTAATAATAGGGGCTTCTTCTCGTCTCTCGACCTGGTATTAAACCAGATACGAGTAGATGTTTTACATTTTGGATTAATATAATATTTATTTTGTAGGTTTTACATCTTTCTGCGATCAATTTATCTACGTCACTCTACTCCACATTTGTGACATTCCAATTTCCATCGTTTCATCTTTTCCATGGTGCTGCTTAGAACACCATGCATCCACGTTACTTTTGTCATCTTCTTCTACCAAGTGGCACGCATTCTAGTATTTTTATTGGGAATCTGTCTTCTGTCATTCATTCTTACATGAGCATACCATCCTTTTTTATTAATCCATAACATTTAAGATATAACTTTCTTCTTTTTCTTCTTCTTCTTCTTCCTTCCAAGTATTAGGCCAAGGCCTGTTACGATCCTATAGAACATTTTCCCTCCAGCGTTTCATAGGACGGCCCAGTGATCTTCGTCCTCTTGGTATATAATTATAAACAGCTTTGGGGATCCGATTTGAACTCATTCTTTCTAGATGATGTTTCCAATTTAGTTGGTACTGTTTAATATATTCCAAAATTGGCGTAGTCTTCAATTCTTTTAAGATATCGGTGCTCCTTTTCCGATCCCATCTGGTGTAACCCGCTTTTCTGCGCATGAATCTCATTTCACAAGCCGTTATTCTGCTTTCATGTTGTCTTTTTAGTGTCCATGCTTCACTACCATAGGTCAACACTGGTCTAGCCAAAGTGTTGTATAAACGTAATCTGGTGTTTTTTTGTACAAGGGATGGTTTCATAACTTGATTAATAATTCCCAAACTTTTATTATAACTAGTAATTTTTTCAGGGATATCCTTTTCATCCCAGATAGAGATAATATCCAAGATATTTAAATTGATTAGATCTCTCTAAAATTTTATTCTGGAGACAGATTTTACTGTGTATGGGGTCCTCCCATGAACTTTAATCTTATTTAATTACATTTTCATAATTTATCTCTTCTGGAAATTCTGGCTCTACCCCTACAAAAATCAATTTCTGTGTAATTCAAAATATTTATTGCTCATTAATATGAAAATGAAGTTCTTAGGAACATTTTTCATCTAAAGAGAGATGAGCAGAGAGCCGAATGGAGAACTCATAACAGTGAGCCGCATGACATAATAAGAACGGTTAAGTCTTGTAGACTGCGATGGGCAGGACATGTGGTACGAATGGGGAATGAAACAGGGGCATGGAAGCTTTATGTAGGAAAATCAGAAGGCAAACGCCCAGTTGGTAGATCACGAATGAAATGGGAGAATAATATTAACCATGATTTCAAGGAAGTAGATTATACAGGGGACGATTGGAAAATATTGGCTCAGGATAGGGATTATGGAGAGCTTATGTCCGCGCAGCCATGAACCTACGGAGTCAATAGTGCCAGCGTGTTGATTAATAATGGTTCTTTAATTCCCGTTTTTCTTTATACTCATCATTGTATTATGTTTTTGTTTTAGAACGTACATTCCGATCCCATAAAATATTTAATTTTGGTATCATACATTTACCCTTATTTGTTCCCTCATTCATTTCAGCATCATGACTTCCGCCTGCAATCCTATTATTACTATAATAATAATAATAATGCGATGGGCGGGACATGTTGCACGTATGGGGAATGAAATACTAGCATGGCAGCTTCTTATAGGAAAGCCAGAGGGAAAACGCCCAGTTGGTGGACCAAGAATGAGGTGGGAGAATAACATTAACTATGATTTGAGGGAAGTAGATTATACAGGGAATGATTGGAAAGCATTAGCTTAGGATAGGGATGTATGGAGAGCTTATGTTCGTGCGGCCATGAACCTATGGGTTCGATAGTGCCAGTGAGTAATAATAATAATAATAATAATATTAATAATAATAATAACAACAATAATAACAACAATAATAACAACGACAACAACTATTATTATTATTATTATTATTATTATTATTATTATTATTATTATTATTATTATTATTATTGATCCATCCTAATACAGTTATCATATAGACACAACAATCGGTATTTTTTATTACTTTTACTTGTTTAAATAATTATTCTACAAATATATTGTATGTCATTTGTCGCAGGTTTTGGTTAAAATTTAATTGCTCCTATTTAGACCACAGTTTCAATTTCGGTAATATATTTAGTCTTATTACAGCGAAACATATTACAGTAGTCAACAAGTTGGAATCACTTAATTACCTCATATATCAGGTGAACAATCGACGTACAAATATAAATTACACGTAATTTTAACAATAATAAGCCCTAGCAAGGAACTTTTTTAGTGAGATTTAACAGCAAAACCGAAGGGAGATTAATTAAATTTTATTTCAACAACGGAGAAAATATATTGTTCAGTAATATTATATTATGATGCGAGGTTGGGAAGTGGTTTTTACAGAATCGAGGAAAATGTTTAAAAACGAGCGATAGCGAGGTTTTTAATTTCCGTTATTCTGTAAAACACTTCACAAACGTGCGTTGTACATTATTTTTTGAGCGATGGTATTTTCATAAGTAATGCCACGAGTGATTTCCAAATTATCGATAAATTCACGACTCACGAAGTGAGGAGTGAATTTATCTAGAGAATTTGGAAATCAAGAGTGGCATTTGTTAGGACTATTTAACGAATAAAATAAAGCTGTTTACTCACAAATCATTATTTAACTACAGTTATTTAAAAATATTTTTATATTTAAAGTAAACGGTGATGTTTGAAAACTAATGAGAAACGATAGGTAGCCTACGCTTCTACTGCTTCTTTTGTTTATCACTGCAACCAGATCATACTATTTATTGCCAAAGGAACGCAATATTGTAAGAATGCTCTCTAGTGGAGAAAAAATGAAACACATCAATCTGTATATTAATTCATTTTTGATGTCGTATACATTTAAGAAAGTGCAAACAGTGGTTTCTTTTTTTGGTGGTATAATCAATTGCTACAAATGTTGACATGTAAGCACTATTATATACAATCTGGTAGCCGTATTTGTTATAGGCTCAGTCACTGCAAAATAACGGTCAGACCTGTTCAGAATATTAAAAAGGAGGAGCTTTGCTTAATATATGATAATCCTAACGTTGATAATTATTTCGTGAAACACGTCTCTGATTGGTTGTAATACAGAAATCATTGAAACGTGATTGGTCATTGACTCCCATTTGGGGCATGAGTTAAATAGTCAAAATAATAAATCGTCTTCTTCTTCCTTTCCAGGATTAGGCAATGCGACCTGTTCCGGTCTCAAGTCCATCGTTTCCTTGGCCGTCCCAAAGATATTTTTCCATGTGGTTTGTAGGCGTTGATCTTTTTGGGTAATCTTGTATTGTCCATTATGTCTAAATGTTCTTTCCATTGGTATTTGTGCTCGTCTAGTTTATTGAGTATTGAAAATATCTCCAGTAAAATAATAAATAATAGTAAAATAATATCTTTATTGGAAATATTTGCGTTCATTATAGACAATTGACTAACGTTCACAATGTGGGCAATGTTTATTAGTTGAAACAACAGCAGGCCATGAGACCAATTTAGTAGTAAAATGGCGGCAAGTATTTATTGTTTTATATTGTTTCACATTTCACAAACGTGCACATTATATTTTGGGCGAATGTATTTTCAAAATAATAAATAACAGTAGAATAATAACATATTTGTTGGAAATACTTGCGTTCATTATAAACAATTGACCAATGTTAACAGTGTGGGCAAAGTTTATTAGTTGAAACTGCTGCAGGCAGTGACACCAATCATTCATAAAATGGCGGCAAGTACATATTTATTATTTTATATTGTTTCAAATAAAGTTTATTTCATTTAAAATGCAGTGATTTGTTTCGTATAATGTATATTAACGCTACCTTTTGGATATTTTTTTGTATATACATTGCATGTAGTATACATAGAGGGCAGTGGTTTTACTTCCCACACGCGTGTTTGTAATATGTAATATTACAGTATAGTTATTTTATTACAGTATATTTATTTAGGTTGGCAATCCCGAAATGTAGGAAGTTGAACTTTCAATCATGGTCGCCATTGCTGTAAGTACGACAAAACGCACTATCGCGCAAAAAAATATTTTTTTATTTCATCTTACTTATAGACGCTTAACATAAAGTTCATTTGACGTATCAGTATCTCTAAGTGTAACCATTAATCTGCGTGTTTCTATTGTGCGCAGGAAAAAGGATCAGTATGAGATAGCTATGAAATTATGTATTTATTGTTTCGTTCTTTGAAGCCCATAATGAGAAAAGGCTTTGAATGTAAATAAATCAATGTTTTTATATCACAGTTTGGTAACTACGAAAACAATTTATACAACATAAATATACAGTACTAGGTAACTTACTGTTATAGTTTACACCTGTAAGGGCACAAATACTAATGTTTATATGATCTATTTATACTGACAGCGTCACATATAGTCGAACCGTGACAAACCTTACCTCAATGTTAAATCACCAAACTAAACCAAGTTTTGGATATGGCGAATTTTATATGGGTGATTATGATGTCCAGATGATTTTTGATACTTTTATGGGCCTTAAAGATATCTGATATATTTCTTACAAGAGAGGAAATCCCCGAGAAAACCTCACCCAAGAAACGTGTCCTGTCAGAATATCAGACCCGGGCTCGCTGTGTGTAAGACAACATTTTACCCTAGAACATAATGTTGGAAAATATGTCTGTATTGAATATTAAAACATTGTCAAGATCTGTGAGGAGAATGTATATGGGTCAATAACAGATTATAAATTAATTAACCTAAAAACAAAATTACTGTTTATATAAATAGAGTACGGTAGATGCGGACATGCAACTAGGATCCGATATAAAAAAGTCTGCATTGTCAGTTTTTAACGTTGTTTTTATTTAATGCACTAAAATCCGAATTAAATTTAAACATGAATAGAAGATATAACAGTGGCTCCGGGACGCAAAAGGACCTTTAGCTCCGATTCTGGATTCCAAGTTCGAGTCTGATCACTCGTAATCGGGCTTGTACTACATGAATCGAAGCCAGGGAATAATTTTTCTCACAAGGGAAAGTTCTGTCGAAACCTACTTTGATTTTTTTTCCGGAGAAGCGTTGTGATGTGCCAAGACCATGTCCAAAAGTATCTGCTGTTTTTAACTGTAAGGCATTAAAATCCAGCTCTAAATCTCTCATTTAAACTATAGGGAATTAATACAACTCGTGAATTGGTAGATTGGATAACCGTCACTATCTGTCGTCCGCACCGCATCTCGCCTCACTTCACTTCACTCTTACTCATGCATAGAGACCATCTGCTCCGTACAGGTTGCCATTGCTGGATTCTAGCTTCGATTTCTGTGCTTTGCAGTTAAAAACAGTTTTTTTTTTGGCACGACCTTGGTACATCGCAACGCTTCTCTGGGAAAAGTTTAAGAGGTTTTGACATCCAATGGTTGACTGTTTCCTTGTCAGAATTTTTCCGTTTTCTCTCCCAATAACTTCATTCTACCACTTTTTCATACTCATGTCATTTCATTTCGTTTAAATTCCATCTGCCTTTGAGATGCTGCATCCTGTTCAGCCCGCATCTTGTATATCTGAGATATTTAATTAATGGAGGCTTTATTCATCTCATCTGTCGACCGGGCAACACGACTATACAGGGTTCTATAGGACAGAGTCAAATGGATTCAGACTTTAATGATGGGCTGAATGAAACACCCCTCTTGTTAAATTTTAGCTTTTAAAGAATTAATCTATCGAGATCAATGGATTTTTGAGGGCGTAAAAGTTCTTAGCATGGGTTAATGCAAAAAGAGAAGGAAAACAAGACTTTAGATGGCGTGTTTTGTGTCCACCGCTGTGGTCTCGAGGTAACGTCCGGCCTTGTCACGCAGCGGGCCCGGGTTCGATCCCCGGTCAGGACAGTTTTTCTAGGTGAGGTTTTTATCGTGGTTTTTCTTCACCTGTAAGACAAATGTCAGGAAAACTTTAAAGGCCCAAACGGTCCCCGAAATCCATATGGCCATCGCAATCATCATCTTTCATATCCATCTTAAATTAAGCTTAGGATTAGGGACTCTCCTGGCGCACCACTATCATCATGATCACCTATCATATCATCGGGGCAATGTAACCCCGCCTTTCAGGCGCCCCAACCTCAGAACTGGGTTACAAATACGCCATGCCAGGAGAGAACACCAGGAATGTCGAAAGACCATCTGGGGCATTTGCAAAAAAAAAAAAAGATCGCGTTTTGTAGATTTTCGACATTTTAAAGAATCTCAAACTGAACTAAAAACTCTCTGATGAAATTGTTTTGGTCCTAAACCGTTTCAATTTTGTTTAATTTCCTTGGGAATCTCAAATTGATTGGTCAATTTTCAAAATTATTTTTGGTTAGAAGAACGTGAAACGTTTTTTTTTTAATGCGAGCGAGTTCAGGTAAACCCCTCCACGCGGTAAATGGTTATAACTGTTCACGTATAAATCTATAATTTGTCAATATCCAATTTTACTTTTAATTTTTGGCACTTTAAAGAATCTCAAGCTGAACTAAGAACTCTCCGAACAAACGTTTTGGCCCTTTCACTCCCAGATTTGAATTGCCTTTCTTGTTTAAGATCGTCTTTAAAACCTTAGCTTACTTCTAAAACTACTTGTAGTACTACTAATGTAACTTTTCGCACCATACTTCTATTTAATTTTAATACGGGATTAAGATTATCAAATGTAAATAAAGTTCACCGATATGGTATTATGGTAACGATATAGCCTCTGAAGAAGCCGACTTGGTTCGATGCCTGTTCCGGACAAGTTTCTTGGAGTTAAGGCCATGTGGTCTTCTATTCCACTCACCAGGACAAACATATATTACATCAGAATATAACAATGATAATTAACTCTAATATTAAATATTAAATGAAGATTTGACCAATAAGACACTATTATATTATGATCTATAATACAACCAGTTAATGATAGTTAAGATTAAGACTAAATCTAATAATAAAATGTATTCTAGCAATATCGCCGGTTAAGGCATTGAGCTACAAGTTGGAAGTTCGAGGGTTCAAGTCCCGGTGGGGTCAGGATTTTTAAACTAACCCAAACCTTCTGGCGGCACTATGGCTCTGGGGTCGACTCAGCCTCTAACGGAAATGAGTACCAGATGCTTGTTCTGGAGGTAAAGGCGGCCGTCACGCAGGACTGACAGCTCGGCTGACATCAAGTGCCGATTGTCTAGAAAAAGTGGGAGCCTTAACCTCCTACTACCCCAAGGTCCTCCCGAGGCCTGTAGTGGGATTACTTTACTTTTACTTATTCTAGCAAGATAAATTAAATTGTTGTTAAACCGTCCCTCTCTAATGTAGGGGCCTATATAAAAACAAAAGAAAAATAATGAGATAAAGAAAACTAATTTTACGGTTAAACAATATTTAAACAAATGAAAATATTTGTTAATTTTAATATTATTTTCATAAATAATTAAATGTATTAATTGTTAAAATAATTCTATCAGTGAGGTGTATAAGTTAGTTTGTTACTAAATAATTATTTAGTTTGTTTTTGAAGGATGTATAGTTTCACAGTCTCTCTCGCCCATAAGACAATTGTCTAGAAACTTTCAAGCCCAGGAACCATTTGTTCGTTATTACCAGCCTGTAATATTCGTCGTGAATAAGAAGGAGTATTTTGATTTAAATGTTCATATTTTCACAGTAGTGGCCTTGACATTGAGCTGATTACTCATTCATGGACGATTAAAAAATAAAAGGATTTATAAGATAGAGTTACAAACCCCCTCCTGTAAGGTCCGTGTGGCATAGGTCATGTAAAAGTACATACAAAGGGAGAGATTAAACGATGGAAAACATAAAAAAATAAATAAAATGTAAATTTGTTTAAAAACCAGTAAAAATATATTTTTTGACAGACGCTGGGTTTTCTATCTCAAATTATTTGATTGTTTATCAGCAAGCCTTCTATAACAAGGTAAATTTTCTGCAGTATTATTTTTCAAGAAAATTTTACATTTGCGACCAAAAATATGTTAAAAGTATTATATTGAATTTTTTTATTCCTCACAAATCGTATTTTAATCTGGGCACGTAAACTACTTCCACTTCCTACATAAGATCGTGTAATAAATTCGGTTGGTTATTGAAGTATGATACTGACCTCTACAGTTAGTTTTCGTAACTGACAAGCCCTGACGCCATCTATGCACATATTTAATAAACTACGTAACTAACTAGTAATAAGTTTACTTCTACCTAGATGTCGGGCATGTTCTTTTTTATAATGAACATTTTTTTCTCTTTCTTCATTAATCGTTACATTGTCAAAAACACACATTTCAGAAAAAAATCTGAAAAAACGTACATTTCAATAGCAATTAAAATAAAGGAAACCACAAACAAAACCATAAATAGCTAAATTACTTACTTGATCCTTGAGACTGCGAGCAATGTAGTGGGTTGCTAGCCCGTATGGAGCAGAAATTAGGGCTGATACAATAGAGACAAAAAATAATAAGCACGTGTGAAATGGAGATCTTAAGAACTATTGAAGGGAAGACAGTATTTGATAAGATCCACAGCACAGAAATTAGGGACAAATGTCATATTCAAGACAACCAAATTTATTATAGATAGAAGAAAATATTGGAAAGGTCATATAGAAATAATGGAAGACAACCGACTTGCAAACAGAGCTAAAGAAGATAGACCAAGGGACAGGAGAAGAACAAGAGGAAGACCAGCCAAGAGATGGATGGACAGTGGATCCTCCGAGGAGTGATTTTGAAAATCCTACAAATGACGAAGAACTAAATTACTGACACTATCGAACTCTTAGGTTCATGGACGCGCTCACGTAAGCTCTTCATACATCCGAATTCTCAGATGTTTTCAAATTATCCTCTGTAAAATCGACTTCCCTTATATATATATATATATATTTATATATATATCATGGTTAATGTTATTCTCTCACCTCATCCTTGGCCTACCTACTGAACACTTTCCCTCTGTTTTCCTACAAGGAGTCTCCATGCCCCTATTTCATTACCCACTTGAGCCACATGCCCTGCCCATCGCAGTCAACGAGAATTAAATGTTTTTAGTATATCTGGTTTCCAATAAAAATCATATAGTTCACTGTTTAGTAATTTTCTCCATTCGCCTGTCCATCTCTCTTTTGTTCAAACAAAATTCCTAAGAACTTTATTCTTAAATACTCGTAATCTTTTATCGTCCTTTAAATTAATATTCCATTATTCGCATCCACATAATATAACTGGGAGGATACTATTTCTATATATTCTCAGTTTAATGTTTTTTTATAGAGAAGTTGGGACAGTACCTGTAATAGCATGCATTTTCACAATTAAGCCTATGTTTAATTTCTTTATGCACCTCATTCTTTTTTGTAATTATTGTTCCCAGGTGTTTGAATTCAGCCACTTCTTCAAAATTTCCCTCAGTTTTCATTAACTGTCCATTTCTATGTGTAGCCATATATTAAGTTTTATTTATGTTTATACAATACAAAGCATAATTATTAACAAAGCGTCGCACGGGCAGTTAGACGTACGCCAGCTTACTTTTTACAGTCCACATCGATACATAAATATATTTAATAATAATATAAAAAGCAGGTAACATTTCAATTACATCAAAAATTAATCAATTAAGCCAAGTAGTAATAAAGATAAGAGACCATGTTCCTTATCCATATAACTGGAACGATCTAGTTTACCTATAAGACCTTTCTCATAAACATGAAAATTATAATCACGTAACGTACAATTATTGTTTATATCACTTTATTTATAGACAGTTTGACATCTAAGATCATATAGCGTATACTATATTTACGTATTTCCAGCAATGTGTGTGTTTCTGTTGTTTTTTTCATGTTTTATGATGTTAACTGATTCTAATAAATATTGTAATAAATCAATTATTAAATTATATTGTTTTGAAACTATTCCTGGTAATGAAATTCCAATCCAGCGTTTGCCTTAGGTTCGGTTTCACCAACAGAGATAACTATATTACGCCAGTTTAAGCTATGCATTATACATGGAGAAAACTGGCGTAATACAGTTACCTCTGTTGGTGAAACTGACTCTTAGAGAATGAGGAAAACGATGGAATATTGTCATGTTTGTTGACATCGGGGTTTGAACCCTTCATGAACACAAGTCTCAAACGCTACCGCTTGATCTAACTCCCTCCGTAAATAAGTTTTCTAACTTGAGAGTTATCTATTACAGAAACATAGAACATACATTTTTCATTGGTAATATTGAATAGAAAATTACCATCTTCTCTGATCGTAAAACAAACGTAGCTTATATTACAAAATTGGACATAAATCAACAGATATTAGATTTTTTGGTGTTACGATTTTTAATATACCTGCTACTAAATTACATGGTAAAATTTCGTTAAGGCATTAGAGTATATAACAAATTATAATATAAAATTATAAATTTATGTACCTAGTATGCAGTCTCCTCAACTGTTATAATAATTAAAACATCGTGACCTTTCGGGACTAATCCCATTCTCAGCAGAATGTTGTTAGCTACACTCCATCTACTGACTGATTTGTGATGGATGATCTTGATTAGATAGGGTTGTGTTTACTGGTTGCGTTCTCATTTAAAATCAAACCGTTGTCAACTTCCTTTAAAATTTCTAATTCCTCCAGTATGTTTATTTTATTTTGGTTCCATTCTCTGTGCAATATGTGTGAAGGTTTTGTTTATATCCTGCAAATGATGTATTTCCTTCATTATATGTGTGGCGTAACTTGATTTACTTACTGTATATTTAAAGTCTTTAAAATGTTCTTTGAATCTAATATTAAAATTTCTACTGGTTATTTCTATGTAAAATATGTTACAATCTTTTTGCGCGATAGTGTGTTTTGTCGTACTTACATTGATGGCGACCATGATTGAAAGTTCAACTTCCTATATGTCGGGGTTGCCAACCTATATAACTATACTATAATATTACATATTACAAACCACGTGTGGGAAGTAAAACTACTGCCCTCTATGTATACTACATACAATGTATATACAAAAATATATCCAAAATGTAGTGTTAATATACATTATTCGAAACAAATCACTGCATTTTAAATGAACTGAATCTTATTTGAAACAATATTAAACAATAAATATGTACTTGCCGCCATTTTATCAATGATTGGTGTCACTGCCTGCTGCAGTTTGAACTAATTAACATTACCCACACTGTTAACGTTAGTCAGTTGTTTATAATGAACGCAATATTTCCAACAAATATATTATTTTATTATTGTTTATTATTTTGAAAACGCCATCGCGGAAAAAAATAATGTATAACGCACGTTTATGAAGTTTTTTTTTACAGATTCTCGGAAATTAAAAACCTCGTTATCGCTCGGTTTTTAGACGATTTCCTCCATTCTGTAAAAACCACTTCCCAACCTCGAATCATCATAAACTATTAGCCTATATTACACGTTGGTTTACATACGCCTTTGTTATTAACTTTTTTCTTGTTTACTATTATTTATTATGTTGTTTAGTTTCTTTGCAGTTTTGTATGCAATTTTTATATCTTTGTCAAATCTTTAAGCGTGTGAGCCAATTATATTTTTTATTTTCCTGTTTACGTGTTATCCAGTTCTTTTTGTTGTTATCGGATTTTTTGAAGTTGGGTTACATTGAGTACAATGTTCTTTTTTTTTATCATTAGTTTTATTTATAAAGTATGTCATTGTAGCCGTTATGTTTTGCAATGTACTTAATGTGGTTTGACTCTTTGTATTGTCATTTTCTTTATTTATGGGTAGTTTTAACACCCTATTAACGTAGCTGTTGAAAGTGCTGATTTATTTGTTGGTAAGGATGTCTGGAATTATTATTTGTGGTAAGTGCATTGTTTGTGGGCTTTTGTAAATGCATATTTGAAGTTTGTTTTTTGTTTTTAATTGTTAGATCAAGATAGTTGATGTTGTTTATTTTTATTTCTTCAGCGAATTACATTTTTTTCGTGCACATTGTTTAATTCATGCGAGATTTCTTCTTCTTCTTTTCAGTTTTCAACAAAATATCAATATTCTGGCGCAAAAAGTACACATGTTTATTATACATGTAACGTTTTTAGACGATGTTAATTCATCATTAATAGAATTCATAATATTAGGTTGAAGTGAATAGTCGTAAAGTAAAATTCATTTCACTGTGACAATTTTCCTCATCATAGAGGGTTTTCTCCAACAAATCTTAGTAATTAATATGAATTAAAAATAAATAAATAAATATAAACGACTAATGGCTTATAGACTATCAGTTTGCAACAAACATTCAAAAATTTCCCTTAATTAAAGTTCTCCGTCGTTCTCGGTCCTCTGTGTTTTCATCGGTTACACCAAATTTTCTCATTGAATTTTGAATGTTGTTCTTCCAGGTTGTTCTTGGTCTTCCTTTTCTGTCCCTTCTTTCAATTTTCCATGCATAGACGGACGGCCATTGGCAGTCTTCCATCCTGCATTCTTCTTACGTGTCCATACCATTTTAGCCTTCTGTGTTCAATCTCCTCCATTATATTTTCAGGCTCGTAAAATATCTTTAAGCCTGAATGAAAAGGCCTCTAAGCAAAATTTACCGAATTGTCCCGTCCTAGCACTACCTTGGTTTCCTAGATGTCAGTATGAGGCGGAACGCTGACCACGGACCACTCAAATGACATCTATACGAAAACAAGTGTAACTAAATTAGTATGGTTCATATTCTTCCCTGTAGAGGGAGAGCGCCTAAATCTCTGTTAAGGGAAATCATGGGCTTACAAGATTACAAATAGATATTTCTTTCTACATTAAACCGTTTTATAATTTCTGTACTTCTAATTTTTTCCAGTCGAGATTTTCTGGCAGCTCTTCTACAAAAATCCATTTCAACTGAAGTAATTCTCTTGACATGTTGTTGTGTCATTGTCAAAACTTCCGATCCATATAACATTTTGCTTTCTAGATGGTTTATAAATTAGCTGTTTTGTTCTGTTAATGATGTTTTTACTCCACAGTATAGAGTTTAACATTCCTATGTTTTTTCTTTCATTACTAATCCTTTTTGCTATTTCATCATCATCATCATCATCATCATCATCATCATCATCATGAACAAATTCGTTTTAGGCCATGTGGCCTGTACGGTAAACCTAGCGAAGATGATCTTGATCTTTCCACCGATGTTTTGGTCTTCCTTGGTCCCTATGTCCAGTTGGGGTATATTGGAATGCCAATTTTGGAAGTCTATTTCTTGCCATTCTTCTCAGATGATTTTTCCATTCTTGTTGGTATCTTTGGATATCTTCATTTAAACTTGCTACTCCAAGTTTTCCTCTGATAGTAGTGTTCGTTTGGTGATCCAGTCTATTAACTCCTAACAATGATCGTAAGAAGCGCATTTGGCTTACTTGAAGTTTATGAGAGTTTCTTTTATTTAAAATCCAAATTTCACTTCCGTATTTTAGAGCAGCTTTTAATGCTTTTTGCTATTTCTTTATTTAATGTACCATCTCTCTCTATAATTGATCCCAAACAACAGAAACTATCGCTCTTCTTTATCTTTACCCCATCAATATATAATTAATCTGGGTAATTTGTTAAATACTCTCTTTTGGTTTTATTGATTTTTCAAACGCCATTTCTGATATGCCGTTTACAACTGATTACACATAGTAAAATATTAAAATAAATAAATACCTCGGCAGGTGTCGTACTTATTAACTAGGTTAAAATTTTTAAAACTGTAGGCCTTTCAGAAACCTGCTTCCATCTTCAGCAAAAGGGTGTGAGTGTACAGCTTACCCTTCTACGGAAGGTGGAAGCCGGTTTGTGAAGGACTTAAAGTTAAAAAAACAAAAATAATCTATTTGAGGACGACGGCACTTTCCAAGGTATTTTTTTTATTTTAATATAATACTTTATGATATGTTAACTCCCTTACAGCAACTTCTTATGGAACTAATTTCAAATGCCGTGTCATTAAGTTAATTGAGGCGGTCAGAGGACAAAGGGTACAAGTGACAAAATATTAGTTTGGATAAAATTAAGTTTAAAGATCAGTGCGAATATAAAATTCCAGAAATATCTGACAAAATTACGTTTATGTTCCTTATACGTATACGAGTCCATTAATCCGTAAAATATGAACACGTTCAATATATACATTAGCCCATATTATAACTTTTTTTTTTTGCATAAAGAGTCACTTGTACCCCTTGTCCTCCAAGCAATATTTTAAATTAATTATCCAAGAAAAGTATAATCATACCAATGTTTTTATTATGACTGGAAATACGTAATATTATAATGAAAATGTGAAAAGAAAAATTAATGTCTGAACCATGGTTCGATTCCTGGTTCAGACATTAATTTTTATTTTCACTATATCATTATAATATTATAATATGATCCATTATTGGAACTGTGTTAAAATAACAGTATTGTAAATACTGAGTTACATATTACAATATTAATTGAAAAATCAGTCTTAAATCCATTGGACTTAAAGCTGCATTCATGGATACATTCTCTTACCCGCCTCTCCTCATAATGTTTCCCTTCCTGTCTGTATATTGTTTGCCTGCATTCCTTCCTTTTTTTGCATTAATTTTATCCAATATTCTCGTTTACTAATCGTCTTTCTGTCTTCAATGTCATCTTCATTGGAATCAATCAAGAAAACTAAAAAACAAAAAAAAACCGAAATGTTTAATTTTCATATTTTAAAATCATACCTTTATTATAGACATTATTAAATTGCAAATCCTGTAGATTTAAATTATATATCTTTAGATTGTTAAATAATTTCCAATTATCTCAAAATGTATTGAAAAAAAAATTATAATATAGACCTGTCCACCCTGTGGTCTCGAGGTGGTCAAGCAGCGGGCCCGGGTTCGATGCCCGGTCGAGGCAGTTTTTCTGGGTAAGGTTTTTATCGGTGACAAATGACAAATGTCAAGAAAACTTTAAGGCCCAAACGGTCCCCGAAATCATATGGTCATCATCATCATCGTCATCGTCCTTATCATTATCATCATCATCATCATCACCCTGCACCGGTGTGGAAAACAACGGGAAGCTACCACACCAACAAAGCTGCAAGCATAGCACGAAAATGCTATGATTGCAGTGAAGGACCTGCCTTCGGGCAGAATTACTATGGATGGAATATAGACCTACAATTGTGAAAATGTAGATGAGGTAGTTAAACTATTTTACTTACCGAAGGCTGAGGTTAAGTTCATTCTCATCTTCATCAGATTCAGACATAATATTTGATAAATCAATAAACCTCGAAGAATCACCAGCTCTGTATTAAATACTAATAATACAATATTAATCTTCACGTAAAATTTGTTGGAAATATTAATAAATACAACGCTCTAAGCTTGAGTCCACCGAGCTGTTGGAAGCCAAGGATTGCAACTACAGACGTACCCCTTGTCCTCCAAGTAGAAGAGCTATTTTTCTGAGTGATTTTCTAAGACTCCACTGTATGTCAGAATCTGTTAAACTCACGCATATATCTCTTGGGCACCAAACAGTTTGTCATATTAGTTAACCATTTCTGCACTTAACTCATTTTTTTAAACAAAAATGTCACTTGTACCCCTTGTCCTCTGACCGCCTTAATTCACTTACTGTTTTGCGCTTTTCACCATTTGTAAGAATAATAGTCTATTCTGATTAGCGCTGCTTTCATGATTGACTTCATTACTAAATATATTTCATTAATAAATAATTCTTATTGCTATTTTGAATAACTTTTAACGGGTGTATGAAAGTTGTCTGGATAATGTTAAATTAATCAAATTTTTAGTTCCGTTTTCTCTGCATTTGTTTTAACATAATGTGATGCAATTTTGCAGTGTTAACATTTATAAACAGCCGATTTACTCTACAAAAAAAAGATCTCGCATTGAATAATTACCTGGATCTAACCCAACGCCTTACTCTTTAGTGAAACGCCTCATAAAGTTAAAATCCTAAATTATGAATGATAATAGACTTCAAACAGTGGCCAGAAACAAAAAAATGGGAATGCCTAATAAAAATATTGATATACCAGACATACCAAGAAAAACAGAAGTAGCACATTTTAGAATGATAACAGGCCACCTTTACAAAATCAATATTCTGACTTCACCGAAATGCATTTTATGCAATCACCCTGATGAAGAAATTGACGAAGGTCATCTGAACAACTGTATCGCTGTCACACATGAATTTTCTAAGGATCAATTTCACCAACAGAGGTAATTGTATTATGCCAGTTTTCCCCGTGTATAATGCATAGCTTAAACCGGTGTAATACAGTTACCTCTGTTCGTGAAACCGACTCTTAGACCTCAAAGTATTGGAGAGCAAGACTGCTAATGACTTCAGTGTTAGATGCTGCACATCAGACAACATCATTTATATCAGCAAACGCTTTAGCGTATTAGGTTAAGGCGATAAAATCGAACGTGTCTCGAGGAGTAAGGATTTTTAAACCGACCTCAATTTTCTGGCGGCAACATGGTCCTGGAGTCAAATCAGTTTGTAATGGAAATAAGTAACAGACATATTATTATTATTATTATTATTATTATTATTATTATTATTATTATTATTATTAGGGGGCACGCCGTAGCGTAGTGGTTAAGGCTCTGCGCTACAAGCCGAAAGGTCGAGGGTTCGAGTCCCGGTGGGGTCAGGATTTTTAAACTGACCCAAACCTTCTGGCGGCACTATGGCCCTGGGGTCGACTCAGCCTCTAACTGAAATGAGTACCACACGCTTGTTCTGGGGGTAAAGACGGCCGTCACGCAGGGCTGACAACCCGGCTGACATCAAGTGCTGATTGTCAAGAAAAAGTGGGAGCCTTAACCTCCTACTACCCCAAGGGCCTCCTGAGGCCTGTAGTGGGATTTAAAAAAAATATTATTATTATTATTATATTTATTTAGCCTGGTGGAGTTAAGGCCATGTAGCCTTCTCTTCCACTCACCAGGACAAGCATATATTACATCAGAATAGGCCTATAACAATCTCAATTAACTCTAATATTAAATACTAAGTAAAACGATCTGGGATAAACTCGGTCGAAACGCAGGGCTGACAACCGGGCTGCCATCACATGCAGATTGTCTAGAATGATAGGAGCTTTAACCTCCTACCAGCCCGAGGACCTGATAAGACGTGCATTGGGTTCACTTATAATACATTCTGCCTGCTTGAACCTGTATGTCCCCAAATGGAACAAGGGTGCTTCCAGTTAATTAACCTAGTTAAGTTTTATTATTTCTTTATAGAAGTCACTGTATAAAAAAGTGGTTAGCTCATCGTCTCAGAGATACACCTAGTAGCAACTAAGCTATTATTTGGATGGGAAAACCCGATTAAATTTTGGCCAGAAGTTCTAATTTAGTCTCGAGATTCTTTTACAAGGCCAAAAATTTTTAGATTCGAGACCCTAGGTTTAAATTCCCACTCGGAGGATTTGTCACTCGGATTTTTCACACAAAAATATCCATCGACCCGGACGGGTTCGAATCCGCGACCCTCCACATATATAAATTCATTGATCTTTTATCAAGATACCTTATTCTAGAATAATTTACTTATATTTCCTAAAAATTGAATTAAAAAATGAATTATATCTTGGTCTAGAATGAGAGGGTCCTCATGAAAGTAGATCAATGGATTTACAAGAAAATTATTAATCTATACACTTAAAAATGTCATTGTATTATCGTAAGTGATTTCACGGCAACTGGGATACACGTTTAATTAAGTGAGATTATCTCTCTATATAAAAATGTGTGTCCTTTATGAATAGCACATAGCTTTAGCGCCATCCATTTTCAGGGCTAATTGCTTTATTGACTTAAAAACTACTTGACCGAGTGAATGAAATTTTCACTATCATTTAGAGAATTTCTTTCTGGGACAATTGACATATATAACATATTACCGTACATACTATAGGGCTGGAGCTAAAAAAGTGCATCGGTGCATTAAAAAAATAGCTTTTTGGATGCTTAAATGGCTTACGCTCTCTAAACACAATAAATAGACCAAATTATTGTACACATAATTGAATATCTCAAAAAGTTAAAAAAAAGTTCCCGACAGAATATGTATATTTTTTTACAGATAACTCACAATAACCATCTTTGTCTTTGTGCTCATTGATGCTAAGAAGATCGAGGTAAGTAGATTTCCGGGCAACGCCATATATTCATCATGGGGTATCTAAAAATAATTCGATATAAATTTACAATTACTTTTTCCTTTTTCTTATTCAACTAAACATAAAAACACATTTTATTTATTTAGCCGGGTTTATCTAATTTTTCATATTTCCCATAATGCTGTATTTCAATTCATTGAATAAAAGTAGTAGTAGTAGGACTTTATTAGACAAAAAGTATGATATTTACAATATTATTTACAAATATGGGTCGCACGGGCAGTAAGCCGTACGTGCTGTTGACAGTCCGTTACAATAAAGTAATAATTGCTACTAGTGTGAAGAAAAATAAATAAATAAAAAAAAAAGCAATAACATTACAATTACATAAAGAAAACGCAATAATATTACAATGACATAATAATACAATATCATTATACATTAATTAAGTTATGTATAATTATTAAGAATTAATGGTATTGCATTTTGATAACATGTATTTAAACATGAATGATTGTTGTTCTTATTCATTGAATATATACGTATTTATTGCATTTGTAAGTATTTTTAATGTATTGTTGCCGTGTTTATTTCGTATGTAATGAGAATCCAAATGAAATTGTTTGAATTATATAGTTTATTTAATGAAGTATATTCAGAAGCCAAATGAAATGGCTTGAATTACAATTGAAACCACATGTAAAAACAACAATTTTTCAATATTTATGTTTCATTTCCATATATTAGAGATGGTAAAGCAGCATATTTGTATACATAAGTAAACTAAACTCCAGGAGCAACAAGCCTAGAAAACTCTTAACCTAATCCGGCTGCTGGCCTCACATCTACATGTGTTAATCACAGGGATAGACGATCATTCTGTAAATGTAGAGGTTATATGTGGTCAGCATGTCATGTCCATACCTTTATACCTGGTTTGCTCAACCTGGAGTCTCAATTTATTGTAGCTACCCAAATTCCTCGCGATGCTGGGTCGGCACCGGTCCCATACTGGCCGAAATTCTATAAGAAAATGTCGTCCACTATAGAGACTCGAATCAGCGCAAGACTTATAGCTCTGCACCAAGGCATCCTACCTTAACTACTCGGCTATAGGGCGGGACCCTGTCTAATGTACTTCACTTAAATCATGATTAACATTATTCTCCCACCTCATTCTTGGTCTACCTACTGAGCGTTTCCCTCTTATTTTCCTACAAGAAGCTTCCACGTCCCTCTTTAATTCCCCATTGGTGCTAAATGTCCTTCCCATCGCAATCTATGTGACTTAACTGTTCCTATTATATCTTACTTACTCACTGGCACTATCGAACCCGTAGGTTCATGGCAGCGCGGACATAAGCTCTCCATACATCCCTATCCTAAGCTAATGCTTTCCAATCATTTTCTGTATAATCTACTTCCCTCAAATCATAGTTAATGTTATCTTATTATATCTAGTTTCTATATTGATCACGTAGTTCATTGTTATGTAGTCTTCTCCGTATAACATGTTATATATAATTTAAAATAAAAGAAACTCCTACTTTAAATCCTTGTAATGTAAATACATTTTTGAACCAATGAAATTATTACGCTAGAGATTTGCTAGAAATCAGACCAAGACGAATAGTTTCGAAAGTAAATGTTTGTTCTGGATTGAAAGCGCTAGTGTGTCACACGTGACATTCTAATGTCAGGCGTCACCTTGCATGCAAACTAGAGTCAAGTTCACCACTCAACGTTCTGACATCTAGACCTTTTCTTGTACTCTCAGAATTTTAAAAGTTATTATAAAATATTGTTCAAGATGGGAATTACATGAGTATAGTCTAATTTATGGCTAGAATATTAATTATGTAAGCCGGCCCTGAAAGCTGTTCCATAGGATCTTGCAGTTTTACCGTTTTAGCTGTAAATACATTATATGAAATGGTGATCTACAGACGGCTGACTATAAGGGTTAATCTCCATAATATTATAGGAAATTAAGGGACAAGTTTCCTGGGTGAGGAAACTCACCTATAAGTCAAATGTCAAGAAAATTTAAGGCCCAAACGTTCCCTGAACATCATCAAGCCATTATCATGATTTATCATATTCACCTCATTAGATTAAGTTTAGGATTAAGACCTATCCTCGCACATCACCCATCATAGCATTGGTGCAGCGTAACTCCGTTTCCAGACGCCCCAACCTTAGTAGTGGGTTATAATACGCCAATGGCAGGAGAGAATACCAGAAATGTCGAATTGACGAACTGGTACTTTGAATGAAAAAAACATCTGAACACTGTCAGTGGTCTATGGTAATAACAGTGTTCTGCTCATACAGCTTACCCGGGTTCGATTCTTATGAAGTGCATCATATATTCATAGTCTGAATATATTATGTAGATACAAAGATAAAGTAATTAGATTACAGGCCTTAGAAGGCCTTCGCAGTGGTAGTAAAGAGCTCCCACTTTTCTAGACAATCGGCCTTGTGTGATGGGCGTCATCTCCAGAACATAACCTCGTACTTATTTCCTTTAAAGACTGGGTCGGTACTAGGACAATGATGCCATCAATAAGTTTAGACCAATTCAAAATCCAGAACTCATCGGGAATCGAACTCACAACCTTTCTGGATTGTATCTTATTACCTTAGCCAACTAAGCTACGACATTTCCAAATATGTGTAGATACACGAAACATATTTTATATAAGCAACTGTAAATGTTGTTCCATCAGCTGAAATTGTAATTGTTAGATATCAACTGAGGGGCACGCCGTAGCGTAGTGGTTAAGGCACTGAGCTACAAGCCGGAGGGTCGAGGGTTCAAGTCCCGTTGGGGTCAGGATTTTTAAACTGACCCAAACCCTCTGGCAGTATGGCCCTGGGGTCGACTCAGCCTCTAACGGAAATGAGTACCGGACGCTTGTTCTGGGGGTAAAGGCGGCCTTCATTCAGGGCTGACAACCCGACTGACATAAAAAGTGCCGATTGTCTAGAAAAAGTGGGAGCCTTAGGGCCTCCGGGTCTGTTGTGGGATCACTTTACTTTTTTTTTTTTATCAACTGAGTATGATTCTCTGTTGACTTAGAGAACGTTACGTTTTGATGATTATAATTTATTTTATGTTTTATTATTCAAGGTTTAATTGGGAGCAGGTACAATTATTTGAATTATTTCTCGTAGTTTTTTTCTCTTGTATAAAGTAAGTACTGAAAGTCGTGCTACAACTGCTCTGAAAATCACAACCCTCATTTCTACCAATTTAATAAAAATAATTAAGTCTTGCAGACTGTGATAGACAGGACATATTTCACGAATGGGGAATGAAAGAGCGGCATGGAAGCTTCTTGTAGAAAAACTAGAGGGAAAACTCCCAGTTGATAGACCAATAATAAGACGGGGGAATAGCATTAATCATTATTTGAGGGAAATAGATTTTACAGGAGATGATTGGAAAACCATAGCTCAGAATAGGGATGTATGGAAAACTTATGTTCGCTCGGCCAAGAACCTACGGGTTAGTTAATTATATTCGTAAGAAATTAAGTAAAACAAAGAGAAACATGTAGTTCATAACAGAATTGGATTGTAGTTCAATAAAAAAAATTATATACCGCCTTTCGAAATAGAGTTGAAATATCTCACCCTAGAATAATACGATCTTTCCAATGAGATTAGTAGTTCAGTTGTCACAATGTTGTAGGGATAGGTCTATGTATACAGATTATATCTCACTGATATAAAGTGTTCATTCATCACACCAGATGTCGGGGTTGAAAGATTACTTCGATGTGCATTTCAGAAATCTGTAGGACGAGATACAACTTCGAACGTTACAGATACATACAGATACCCAGAAACTAAAAAAAAGTCGGGATAGGATCAATATTATAGACTGTAAGTAAGTCGTTGCAGTTGTAGTAAAACAAATTTTGTAGTTAGAGTCCGATTTCCGCTCCTCATTTTTCTCGATCTAGAGCAGAGATGTAAAACACGAACTCCATGAGACGGTGCGCATCGATGTGCTCCGGGAGCGCTTCACTGGATAGGTAACGCTACCTGGTGACTTGGTTCAGTTTCACTCGTCAAACACAGTGATGAGCATGGCTACGTCCAGCATGGAGGCCTTGCGAGAATCAAACCTTCGTATTTGTTTGGCATAGAATATCTCTCCAAATTTTGAAAACGATTAAATTAGATAATTCGATGAAGAAACAAGACAACATAAAAATCACCTTTAAAACTAATAAAAAACTCAACAACATCGCATCAAACAAAATTGAAGTAATAAATAAATACTAAAATAAAGGCGTTTATAAACTAAACTACAACAATTACAAGTTTTACATCGATAGAACAACGAGAAAGTTTAACACAAGATAAACTGAACATTTTCAAAAATCTATTAATAACGAAGAAAAATCAAGTTTTGCCAAGCATATACTGGAACCGGGTGATGATTTCATCAAAATCGATAATACATGTGAATGTTACACAGAGAGAATAATAACAATAAGATTAGCATCCTAGAAGACATGTAAATTATAAAAGATGCTGAGAATAGAGACGTGTTCAACAAGAACACACCCGCAGACCTGAACCCATTGTAACAACTTATACAACAAATTTGGTATCAGATGAAATGCAGAACACGAAACATGGTTTTGAAATGCCTTCATAGTTTTAACTACTTGACGAAGTTTTCAAACAGAACTTTATTTTAGTTGAGGATGACTGGTTTATCATGTACTAATTATATATTTTAAATATTAAATTAATAAATGAATGCAGGCTTTCACGGCCGGTAATCATAATGTTGTGTGATTCCGGGTTCTGTGGCCGTGGTCCATAGTTGGTGTTGATACCAGACGTTTCACCCTCAACTGCGGAGGGCATCTTCAGTGGCGAGTGCTTCTAGGCGTGTTTCCTGGTCGGAAGATCTACTTAGAGTGAGCTCTGCTGACGTTGTGGACGTTGTATTGATACTAGTGGTGGGAGCAGGGTGAGTGAGCGTGGCTCTTGCTGATTGGCTAATGGTCGTCTCCTTGTTGTCCCTAGTGTTGATGCATTTATTTTCTAGTGTATGGTACCAGGCCTTAGGCAATTTGATACCTTCCTCTTTTCTGTTAATATTTTCTTTATGCTTGTATATTTCTATAGCCTCTCGGTATAATCTAGGGAAATAGTAGGAAGTTGTGGCTAAAACTTGTGTATCATCGAATAGAATCTGGTGTCCATTCATAATGGCATGTTCTGCTACAGCCGATTTATCCATTTCTCCTTGTCTGCAGTTTCTTTTATGTTCAGATAAACGGGTGGCTATACTTCTTTTCGTGGTCCCTATGTATGGTTTACCACACGAACAAGGAAGTCGATATACGCCGCAAGTGGAGAGAGGTGGCCGAGGATCCTTAGCTGAGCGAAGGCAGTCTTCTATTTTTCTTGTAGGTCTGTAAACTGTTTTTATGTTGTATTTTCGTAGGAGTTTTCCGATACGATCTGTGACTCTTTGTACATATGGTAAGTAGGCTATGCTGGTTGAGGGCGTGTTATCCATTCTGACGTGCTGTCTTCGTGGATGTATGGTTTGTCTTATTTCCTTGGATGTGTAGCCATTTTTCTGGAAACAATTGAACAGATGGTGTTGTTCTTGTTTAAGGTGTTGTGGTTGGCATAACTTAGTCGCTCTGTCGAACAGTGTCTTAATGACACCTCGCTTTTGTCTTGGATGGTGGTTAGAGTCTTTGTGCAGATATCGGTCTGTGTGTGTAGTTTTCTGTAAACTGTATGTTGAATTTCCCCATTGCCAGTCCTTATTATTTGAACATCCAGGAAAGGAAGTCTTCCATTATCTTCTTTTTCCATAGTGAACTGTATTTTGTTGTGTCTGCTGTTAAGGTGTTGAAGGAAACGTTCCAATTCTTCACTGCCATGTCTCCATACTACGAATGTGTCATCAACATAGCGAAACCAATGTTCTGGAGACTTGGGAGCTGTTTTTTAGTGCTTCTGTTTCGAATTTCTCCATGAAAAAGTTCGCTACTACTGGGCTAAAGCGAAACCAATGTTCTGGAGACTTGGGAGCTGTTTTTTAGTGCTTCTGTTTCGAATTTCTCCATGAAAAAGTTCGCTACTACTGGGCCAGTAGTAGCGAACTTTTTCATGGAGAAATTCGAAACAGAAGCACTAAAAAACAGCTCCCAAGTCTCCAGAACATTGGTTTCGCTATGTTGATGACACATTCGTAGTATGGAGACATGGCAGTGAAGAATTGGAACGTTTCCTTCAACACCTTAACAGCAGACACAACAAAATACAGTTCACTATGGAAAAAGAAGATAATGGAAGACTTCCTTTCCTGGATGTTCAAATAATAAGGACTGGCAATGGGGAAATTCAACATACAGTTTACAGAAAACCTACACACACAGACCGATATCTGCACAAAGACTCTAACCACCATCCAAGACAAAAGCGAGGTGTCATTAAGACACTGTTCGACAGAGCGACTAAGTTATGCCAACCACAACACCTTAAACAAGAACAACACCATCTGTTCAATTGTTTCCAGAAAAATGGCTACACATCCAAGGAAATAAGACAAACCATACATCCACGAAGACAGCACGTCAGAATGGATAACACGCCCTCAACCAGCATAGCCTACTTACCATATGTACAAAGAGTCACAGATCGTATCGGAAAACTCCTACGAAAATACAACATAAAAACAGTTTACAGACCTACAAGAAAAAATAGAAGACTGCCTTCGCTCAGCTAAGGATCCTCGGCCACCTCTCTCCACTTGCGGCGTATATCGACTTCCTTGTTCGTGTGGTAAACCATACATAGGGACCACGAAAAGAAGTATAGCCACCCGTTTATCTGAACATAAAAGAAACTGCAGACAAGGAGAAATGGATAAATCGGCTGTAGCAGAACATGCCATTATGAATGGACACCAGATTCTATTCGATGATACACAAGTTTTAGCCACAACTTCCTACTATTTCCCTAGATTATACCGAGAGGCTATAGAAATATACAAGCATAAAGAAAATATTAACAGAAAAGAGGAAGGTATCAAATTGCCTAAGGCCTGGTACCATACACTAGAAAATAAATGCATCAACACTAGGGACAACAAGGAGACGACCATTAGCCAATCAGCAAGAGCCACGCTCACTCACCCTGCTCCCACCACTAGTATCAATACAACGTCCACAACGTCAGCAGAGCTCACTCTAAGTAGATCTTCCGACCAGGAAACACGCCTAGAAGCACTCGCCACTGAAGATGCCCTCCGCAGTTGAGGGTGAAACGTCTGGTATCAACACCAACTATGGACCACGGCCACAGAACCCGGAATCACACAACATTATTAAATTAATAAAATTTAAAAATGTCAAGTTTCAAGTAAGAATACCTGGGAAGTAGCACCCTGAAAAGACGTGATTAACTTTTCTATAGTAGGAGCAATAAATTACCCACTTTTTTCCCTCCTATAACAAGAAATATTAAATCATATTTGTTAAAACGGTGTGGAATTACTTGAACATGTTAAACGTATTCCTATCTTTTGTTTGTACGTATAGGCCTGTTGTTTAGAATGTTTTGTTCAGGAAAATATTAAGTATTGCAGATTATATTCTTTAGAGGTATTATTTAACACTGTAAACCAGTTGAAGCAAGGAGATGCACTATCTCCTCTACTATTTAATTTTGTACTAGAGCATGCCATTAAATCTTTAGAGAATGAGGAAGGCTTACAACTCAATGATATTAATAAGCTGTTAGTTTATGCTGATGATGTAGTAATATTGGCCGATAGCGAGGAGATCTAAAGGAGAACACGCACACACTATTGAGTAAATCTAATAAATTAGGACTAGAAGTAAATATCAATAAAACTAAATATATGGTCACACGTAGAAATACATTATATTATAGAAATGGACAGCTAATGACAAATGAGGGAAATTTTGAGGAAGTGCCTGAATTCAAATACCTAGGAACAATAATCACGAATAGGAATGAGAAGCACAAAGAAATTAAAAATAGGCTCAATTCTGGAAATGCGTGCTATTATGCATTGCAGAGACTTTTGATGTCCCAACTCCTTTCAAAAAACGTTAAACTGAAAATATATAAAACTATTATTCTACCAGTTATTTTATATTAGTGTGAAACATAGACTCTTACTTTAAGGGATGAAAGGAGATTACAGGTATTTGTGAATAAAGTACTTAGGAACATTTTTGGACCAAAGAGAGATGAACAAACAGGTGAATGGAGAAGACTAGCTAACAATGAACTACATGATCTTTATAGGAAGCCAGATATAATAAGAACAGTTAAGTCTCGTAGACTGCGATGGGCAGGACATGTTGCACGGATGGGGAATGAAAGACTTGCATGGAAACTTCTTGTAGGAAAGCCAGAGGGAAAACGCCCAGTTGGTAGACCAAGAATGAGATGGGAGAATAACATTAACTATGATTTGAGGGAAGTAGATTATAAGGGAATGATTGTAAAGCATTAGCTCAGGATAGGGATGTATGGAGAGCTTATCCGCGCGGCCATGAATCTACGGGTTCGATAGTGCCAGTGAGTAAGTAAGTAAGTAAACCAGTTAATGATATTCATTAATAAATGCTTGACTCCTGTGTTATATTTTGATTCTTCCTGTTATAAGCGTTCGTGACAATCGCAGGCTTTCATACAGGTCCCGCAGGAGAAGTAGGAAGGGGTACAAATGCATGCTTTCAGAGTTAGTTCCGCGCTCCGCACATAACTTCGAGCTCTGAACTATACATGGCTGATCTAGAGTATTTTCTTCCTACAATTACTTTACAGTTTACAGAGACTATTTAACTCATGCCCCAAATGGGAGTCAATGACCAATCGCGTTTCAATGAATTTTGATTTACAACCAATCACAGTTGTGTTTCACCTGGAATTTATCAAATAAGTTCATCATATTAATGAAAGCTTCTCGTTTTTTAACATTCTGAATAGGCCAGAGCATAATTTTGCATTGACTGTCCCCCAAGAAATACGGCTACCAGATTGTATATATAGTGCACGAATGTAAACAGAAACTGCTTGCAGGATATAATAGAAAAACATTCGTAGTAATTGATTATACCACAATAAAAAGAAACCACTGTTTGCACTTCCTTAAACGTATAATTGCCCAGGAATTTACGTTCCAGAAAAATATAATTGACATCATAGGACATCAGAAATTAATTAATAACCTATAATGTTAGTTATAAACTGTTTGATGTGTTTCATTTTTTTCCACTATGGTGCATTCTTATAATACTGACATCCTTTGGCAGTAAATAATGTTATCTGGTTGCAGTGATGCGCAAATGAAGCCTTACAAACGTTTCTCATTTGATTTCAAACATCGCCGTTTACATTATATATATCTCTTTAATAATTTGCTTAACTGTTATGTTAGCCGCTAGATGGCAGTCGGAAGATCTTTCCGCTACCTCTTGTGTGAATTGAGAATACTACATGTATAAGAAAATTATATGTTTGTCTTGGAATTCTTGGGTAGCTCAGTTGGTTAGAGCGCTAAAGGTACAGACTTTAGAGACTCGAGTTCAAATCCCGACTCAAGCATTCATTTTTTTTTCATATCATATATATATATATATATATATATATTTTAAAATAACGATATTTAAATAAAGATTTGTGAGTAAAGAGCTTAATTTTATTCGTTGATTGGTCCTAAGAAATGCCACTCTTAATTTCCAAATTCTTTAGATAAATTCACTCCTCACTTCGTGAGTCGTGAATTTATCGATAATTTGGAAATCACTCGTGGCATTACTTATGATAATAATTCAGTCGTACCGTACTTTCCTTCCTCTACCACGATTCCTTGTTTCATTTGTTTTCAAATGAAATGTCTTCTTTGGCGATCGTTGTTCACTCATCTTCATAACTATTTCAATTCACTTTTTATATCTATTACTGGTCTCCTTTGTATTTATGTGCTTTTTTTTATATACGTGTTTCGAGTTCTTTGCAATAGGAATTACGTCTAGGTTCACCTTAAATAATCTACTTCTGTTTTATTTTTAATTCTGCATTTTAGGATCCAGCTTGCAGATTCATGACAGAGGACCTCTCAATTAATGTTTTAGCAGTAGGAATTTTCCATATTTAGATATTTTTGCTTCCTAAAATTTTGAATTTAAGGATTCCAATAATTTTACTGTACATAATGTTATATTATTTAATTATTATTAATATGAGCCCGATATGAATGGAGGATTAAAGATTACCAAAGAAAGTAATGCGATGAATATCAGAAGAAACACAGAAAAGGAAGACCAAATACGCCACTCGGCCCTTTACAGCGACTCGACATGTCGGAAAAGGATTTAAAACGCTGGATCACAGAATGGCATGCAGAGCCTCCTCAGATAAGTGATCAGCTCAATGCCAGGGCCAACTCCGAGCGAACGTTTAAGTCAGGACGCACCATTCATTCGCATAATCATACTAAACATGGCGATGATGTTCGGGGACCATTTAGCCTTAAAGACATTTATCTTACGGGCGAAGAAAAAAAAAACGAAGAAAACCTTTCCCATGAAACTTATCCCGATTGATTATCGAAACCGGGTCTACTAAGTATGAGTCAATGATATTATCCCGAGACCACAGCGGTGGACTTGTTAATAAAAATAATAATAATAATATTATTATTATTATTGTTATTATTATTATTATTATTATTATTATTATAAACCCACCAAAGCCTGTCCCAAGCCAGGTTAGAAAAGGATGGGGGAGGAGTAACAACCTCGTTAAAAAACCAGGGTTCAGTACGCCCGGCTGATAGTATCCTGTGAGGGCCCCTTATCTAGGGTACAGATGCTACTGCCTTGCAGTTCTTCATTGGTTTGAAAAAGGCTAGAGGAAGAAAACCTTGACCAAAAATTACCTGGTCCTCCAGGTTGGGGTTTGATGCATCAGGCCAGCTCCCTGTTCGTCACAAAAAAAACATAGCAATGCTAAAAAGCCTAAAGATTTAAAGCCGGACAGAAATAAACCAAGACGACAAAAGCAAAGGAAAAGGACATTTCTTGTTGGAACATGGAATATTCGAGGTGCTCAAAATAACATGGTTGACATCATAGAGGAAATGAAAATACTTAACCAAGACATAATTGTGCTAACAGAAACAAAAAAGAAAGGAAAAGGTTCAGAAGTTAAAAGTCCATATATGCATTTTTTCAGCGGAGTAGACAAACATAAACGAGCGCAGAGAGGAATCTCAATAAATAATAATAATAATAATAATAATAATAATAATAATAATAATAATAATAATAATAATAATAATAATAATAATAATAATAATAATAATAATAATAATAATAATAATAATAATAATAATAATAATATTATTATTATTATTATCATCATTATTATCACTGTTATTATTATTATCATTATCACTGTTATTATTATTATCATTATTATCACTGTTATTATTATTATTATTATTATTATTATTATTATTATTATTATTATTATACAGTGAAGTGATCCCGCTACAGGCCTCAGGACGCCCTTGGGGTAGCAGGAGGTTAAGGCTCCCACTTTTTCTGGACAATCGGCACTTGATGTCAGCCGGGTTGTCAGCCCTGCGTGACGGCCATCTTTACCTCCAGAACAAGTGTCTGGTACTCATTTCCGTTAGAGGCTGAGTCGACCCCAGGGTCATAGTGCTGCCAGAAGGTTTGGGTCAGTTTAAAATTCCTGACCCCATCGGGACTCGAACCATCGACCTTCCGGCCTGTAGCGCAGTGCTTTAACTACTACGCTACGGCGTGCTCCATTATTATTGCTATTATTATTATTATTATATTATTATTATTATTATTATTATTATTATTATTATAGCTGTAATACACGTCACGCTAAAGAAAGATCAAAATTATCGTAGTCGTTTTATACAAGCAATGGTCTCCTCCACCTATCCTATCAAAAATGTTTATACAAACATGTTTAATAAATTAGATCATAAAGTGTAAAGGAATAGGATTGCAAATAAGATAGCTACAACAAATTTATCTCTAATCTACTTACTATGGAGGCCAAGCGTTAACCAAGTGCACATGATAACGAAGATGCGGATTATATTTGCAGAAAATTACGAGAAAAGTACATCATGTGGGAATAAAACTAAATTTGAATAAAACAGAATATATGACTGAGGGTAATGATGTAATTCAAATCAATGGACAAAAAAATGCAGAAAGGTGGAAACTTCAAATATTTGGGCTCAGTGTTACAGGAAGATGGATAATGAAAACTAAAAATAGATAGACGCATGTAAGAAGGAAGATAAGCATTTGTAATATTAAAAATAGTTTGGAGTTTTAATATTTTGGCTAACACAAAGACAATCACTTATAAAACAAAAATGGGAAGTGTCATTCTTTAAGAGACGAAAACTTGGACAAAAAATAGATAACAGGAAGGTTAGCTGAGATCCATTGAATTGGACTTCTTTCAAGGATCGGCTGGGAAGTTAAGAAAAAACAGAATAAAGGATGTAGAAATAAGGCATTTAATGAATATAGAAAAACACGCATACCAAAAGCCACATGCGCTTAATCCATGAATGTTGTTGATGATGTTGATCGTGAAAAAATATGTAGTGGTAGTAATACAGGTGAAAAGATTATAGTTGTACAACGAATAATTAGAATGCAAGACGTAAATACTATACCTAAGGAACTTAAACGATGGACAACAGATGAGAGGAAAAAAAGGAAAGGAAGACCAAATGGAAACTGGATGAATGGGATGATTTTACAACTTTTACAGAGTGTTACAGTGTTAACAGCAGTTTTATTAGTTTTTTATCCATTTATGTAATAAGATTCATGAAACTGACAACACTACAGTGTACTTCACACATCATCGCCTAATTATTTATCACGCCGCTTCATCAGACTATCCGACACACATAATCTTGACACTCGATCCCATCAGCACATTGTCCTTTATATCCCGCCTCATCACACTGTATATTATTCATTATCTTTTACGGTGTCACTTACCAAAACATGGAATTCCCTTCCACCCTATGTCAGAGACTGTCAAACTATAACATCCTTCAAAAACAAACTAAAGAATTATTTAATAACAAACTAACTTATACACCTCACTGATAGTATTCTTTTAGCAATATTAATATATTTAATTATTTATGTAAATAATATTAAGAATAACAAATATTTTTATTTGTTTTGTTTTAAATATTGTATAATCGTAAAATTAGTTTTCTATATCTCATTATTTTCCTGTTTTTTATATACACTAGACAGGGACAATTTAATATGTCTTGCTTGTATACATTTTATTATTAGTTTTAGTCTTAATTTTAACTAATATTAACTGGTTGTATTATAGATCGTAATATGTATATTAGATATTATCTTTTGATCAAATTTTTACTTAGTGTTTAATATTAGAGTTAATTAAGATTGTTATATTCTTATGTAATATATGTTTGTCCTGGTGAGTGGAAGAGAAGGCCACATGGCCTTAACTCCACCAGGCTAAATAAATCTTAAAAAAAAAGCACTACAAGAAAAATATGCATTGGATAGGGAATAATGGAGAAATAAGATTAAATAGTGGACTTTTTTATTTCCTTATTGTTAAGGAAAACTGCAACATTGTACAAAGTCCTAAATAAATAATAATAATAATAGTAATAATGATAATTATTATAAAAGTAAAAGATAAAATAAATAATACCTTAGTGCCACCTTGAGTAGTAATTATTAAGTGATTTCTGACATACTTAAGAGGTTTGTTAAGCTCGCTTTAGAAACAATGGCGCAGATTAAAGTAAAATTTGATGTCACTTTCACCGGGCGTAAAGGCCAAGGATTTGACAGTGAATTTGCCAAAAAGAAGACATTCAAGAATTTTAGTGAAAAGTACAGTGTACTTAAAACCCATATGTGATTAATTATTATTAATTACTTGTTCCCTTGCTTCTTCTGTCTTGCCGGACAGCAAATCCTCCCTCTGCACGTGACCAGACTCTGTCGGATGTGCTTGAACGGTATCTTCGCTCGAATTCCATCATAACTTATACAGACTATAGCTCAACACTAACTTCCAGAGTTCTAGTTATAACTATTTTAGTAACAGTTTTTTTAAATAAAATAAAATAACCAGGTACTATCACATCTGTGATAATATAATATTCTATACACTTCTCCTTCTCCTCTAAATATATCTTCCCAGTCCGGGTCTTGCAAACCTTTTTCATTCATCTTTATTATAGCAGCCAAGTGTTTTTTGGTCTACATCTACCAATCTTTTCAGCTGAAATCCAATTCAAAACTGTTCTTGGTAATTTTTCATTAACCATTCGTTTTTCATGTCCATATTATGCTGCCTTCTCACGCAGCGGGCCCGGGTTCTATTCCCGGTCGGGACAAGCTCCTGGGTGAGGATTTTTCGGGATTTTTCTTCACCTGTAAGACAAATGTCAGGAAGCTTAGGACCCCATGGTCCCCGAAAATTATCCGGCCACCATCATTATCCTTATCATTATCATTCACCGGTGTGGAAAGCAACGGGAAGCTACCACACCTATAATTCCCTAGTAAAGCTGCAAAGCATTGCATGAATATGCTTTGTTTGCAGAGAAAGACCTGCCCTTGGGCAGAACACTATAGATTAGAATCCTGGTGGAGTTTAGGTCATGTGGCCTTCTTTTCCACTCACAAGGAAAAACATATGTTAAATTGGAATATCACAATTAACTCTAATATTAAATACTAAATGAAAATTTGTCCATTAATAAAATATGTGTATGAGTAGCATCGATAACATAATAATGTTATTGAAATTAAAATTAAAAATAAAACTAATAATAAAATTTACACAAGCAAGATTAGTTAAATTGTTTGGTTGGCAGTCCGTATCTAATGTACTTGGAAAAATATGCAAAGAAAAATAATGAGATTTAATAAACTAACTGATCGGTTATCAATATTTAAAACACCAACTTAAAATATTTGTCAATCTGAAAACTATTTTTGTAAATTAAATTATTATTAATTGCTAAAATAATACTTTGAGTGAGGTACATAAGTTAATTTTGTTATGTTCTTGAAACTGTCTGTATTTTACAAAATCTATAATTGAATTTTCTTTATTCATACGTTGTCTAATCACTTAATTTCTTATTCGATCCAGTTATGAACGTCGCGTCGTAAGAAATATATATCCAGTGTAGCCAGACTTTGGACTATAGACTAAGAGTATATACAAGGTGATTCTATAAGAGTATGCAAAACTAAACAGGATTTAGGGGATGCTCCAGCAAACAATTAGAGGTAGGAAATCTAGGATCCGAGAAGCCAATCTATGGAGATGTGGAAGTAAATTTGTCTATCACATTGTGTAGCATTACTGTTTCCCAACTCTTTTACACTAATATGCTTATAAGTTTATATGTACTGAGCTGAATCTTTACATGTACTACATCCTTCAGTTCCTGCAAGGAAGAGGCTGATGACTAGGAATTCATGATGCAGGATTTGACCTGATTCCCCTTGGTTATTTCCTATGGGGATATCTAAAGTAGAAGAAGAAGGGGATATATTGTTAGAAGAAGAAGAGTATGGCCAAAAATAACGTGGATTGATAGTGTTTTGAGCAGCATGAGGGAAATGGGATTGGACGATGGAGATTGGAAGAACAGAGAAATGTGGAGGGGAATGACAGTAGGTTAATTGGGCGTAGGAACATGTTGTGAAACATTGTGAAACTTACTAATTAAATAAATATAATTAGAGTTATTTAATTATGAATTTTTATATAAGACAAATTTATTTACATTATATCTGCATATATGGCTCTACAGTCCAACGAAATGTACCTGCCCTCTCACATAACAATCTATTGAGTTGTTCTATCAAATAAGCATTCTAATTCTTCATAGAACTCATCCTTGATCTTGTCATCTTTATCTTCTGTGGGGGCATGTACATTTACAATTATAAAATCATGTCGTTTACCCTTTAGAATTATGTATGATATCCTATCATTAACAAACTTAATATCTCGGATAGCGGATAGGATTCTCCTTCTGACTAAAAAACCCGTTCCAAATGCAGGTCTTTCTGCACCCCCATAGAATAATGCAAAGGTTCCTGATTCCTGACTACCTTCTCCTGGCCACCTAACTTCCTGTAAAGCGACTATATCCAAGGGCGATTTATCTAGTTCCCGCGTTAATATCTCTAGTGCCCCGCTATTGTATAAAGTCCTAACATTCCATGTTCCTAGGAACATGTCCCTGTGTTTGAGCCTTTGGCATGGGTTCCCTGAAGTAGTCCCCGCCCGGAGAACCGAATGGGGGACTATTTGACCATAGATCTACAATGCTCCTTCCAATTTAACTGTAGTCCTCAGATCACGCTCTTTGTACAACATGAAGTTTGTTTCCTATATCATCTTCTTTTACTTACATTTTCGATTTATGAGTTCAAAATAATTCTATGTATTCTCTCATTACAAATTCTATCAATGTATTCCAATGATATGGCTACCCCGTATTTCCCCGTGTGGGAATTAGGATTCTCCGTTAGTGGGAGTGTTTCAACAAGCATATTTAAGTTATGCTTATTTACCCATAGATGTCAGCGAGTGCTATGTGGTCGGCATATCGCCACAATGAGTCTCCTAGTGGGCAACCAAGTTATTACTTGCATGGATAAGGGTTGGTAAATTCTGCGAAGATGCCTCTTTATTCAGGCTTCTTGTTTTTTTACAAGCCTGAAAATCTTCAGCCTGGGGATCCACGACTTAAAGTCTCTCCCGGAGGATTGTCTCTTGGATTTTTCTATCCTAAAAAATCCATCGACCCGGCCCGACTTAAACCTGTCACCCTTGGTACTAGACACAAGGAACATAATCACTAGACTCCCGCTGTCCATATTAAAACGTATAATATTTTTCACAAAACGTAAATTAAAAAAAAATCAAGAATGTTAAGGAATAAGTAAACTACACTTAAATGTGGGTACTTATATGTAAAGTCACATGGACGTAATGAATAAATCCTAATTAAGAAGGAGGCCCTTGCCCTGAAGAAATTCTATGGTCTTATTTGATACCCGTATGAATAATTACTCCTGTTTGAGGAATTGTTTAATTTTTTTAAATTGTATGAAAGTAGTAATTTTTTTATGAAGAAGGTACCAGTAGGCCTAGAATCTAACTAATTATTTGTTATTATCATATTTAAAATGTTTTCAGTATTGCCATCCATTTTTTAATATAATTTCTAAACATTTAATTGTATACTGTATATCAAATTTTTACTGGTTAAGTGGAAGTGATGGTCTTCTGGCCTTAACTCTGCCAGAATAAATTTAACTATTATTATTATATATTTATTTAATCAATGCCTTCAGTTGTCTTTGTCATTTCTGGTATTCTCTCCTGGTATTGGCGGAATTGTAATGCACTTCTTAAGTTGGTGGGCCTCTTAGGCGGAGTTACGTTACCCCGATGATATGATGGGTGATTAAAGATAATGAAACGCTAGGAGAGTCCTTAAACCCAAACTTAACCTAAATCCAGATCGTGGGAAGCTACAAGAATAATTCCCTTTAAGAAAAAATTCGTATGGTCTGACCGGGAATCGAACCCGGGACCCCACGAACTGTAGAAGATAAATGTTCTTCCTTTAGTAATATTCTTGTATCGAATTAAATTCTTTATGAACGCAGGAGGCTCTGACCACTAGCCCATGAGGCATTATTATTATTATTATTATTGTTATTATGTATTTATTTATTTATTTATTTATTTATTTATTTATTTATTATTTATTTATTTATTTATTTATCATAAGTAATGCCACGAGTGATTTCCAAATTATCGATAAATTCACGACTCACGAAGTGAGGAGTGAATTTATCTAGAGAATTTGGAAATCAAGAGTGGCATTTGTTAGGACTATTTAACGAATAAAATTAAGCTGTTTACTCACAAATCATTATTTAACTATAGTTATTTTAAAATATTTATATATTTAATGTAAACGGCGATGTTTGAAAACAAATGAGAAACGATAGGTACGCTTCTACTGCTTCTTTTGTTTATCACTGCAACCAGATCATACTATTTATTGCCAAAGGAACGCAATATTGTAAGAATGCTCTCTAGTGGAGAAAAAATGAAACACATCAATCTCTATATTAATTCATTTTTGATGTCGTATGATGTAAATATGACAATTATATTTTTCTCGATTATTACCTGGGAAAAAATACATTTAAGAAAGTGCAAACAGTGGTTTCTTTTTTTGGTGGTATAATCAATTGCTACAAATGTTGACATGTAAGCACTATTATATACAATCTGGTAGCCGTATTTGTTATAGGCTCAGTCACTGCAAAATAACGGTCAAACCTGTTCAGAATATTAAAAAGGAGGAGCTTTGTTTAATATATGATAATCCTAACACTGATAAATATTTCGTGAAACACGACTCTGATTGGTTGTAAAACAGAAATCATTGAAACGTGATTGGTCATTGACTCCCATTTGGGGCATGAGTTAAATAGTCATCATAATCATCATCAACAACAACCACGGATTAAGCCCATGTGGCTTGTTCCGGTCTCATAGATTCTCATTCAAAAAGTTAAATCCATCTCTTTTCGGTCTACCAACATTCCTGTCCCCTTTTGGTTTGTAACTCGGTAAAATGTTTGGTATGCGTTCATCTTTCATTCTTTGAACTTGTTCTTTCCAGTTTTTTCCTAGAGGTTGTCAACGTTGAGACAATCTTGTTTCCATTATCTATGAGACTTTTAGTAATAAAGTATTTCCTCTGGGTACGTTACTGGCGTTGCGCAAAGTGAGATGTACGATGGGATTGCCATCTTAAGGCTAGACATCATAGTCCCCAGTTATATGAACCCCAAATGGAGGGCTGCCACTTCCGCTCCTGTGGATCGTTGACTTCTCCCTTGTTACCCCGGGAATGGGTCTCCAAATTTTGTCCTGGAGAAAGGGTGCCTCCTCCGTATATTTATTTCTGTCCTTTGAGGTCTTATCACGTTACCCAGTGCAAGGGACCCTTCGATCAACTTACACACCGGGCCAGTGTGACCTGAAGCTCGCGAGGGAAGGGACGCTAGACCTTTTGATGAGACTGCCTCATAGATGGTTCTCATCCGCTATTTATTTAGTTGATGGATCTCGTGAAGACTGATATTCTCCAAGGTGATTTATAAATCCAAATCACCATTACAATATGTTTAATTGTTTAAAATTGAAATGAGAATATTACTTGAGATAGGCATAGTTCGACCTTGGTATTGAATGTCGAGCTATACTTGTGTGCTATGTTAGCATGTTGCCAAATGTGCAGTGAAGGTGTTTTATTATTCACACCATAAACCGGGGTGCTCTACTTGTCTCTCTCATTCTCCTACACGTGAGCTGGTATATCAATACCAAATCGAAATCTTTTTTGAGTGAAATTAGGACACACAATTTTTCTTCATTAGTGTGTCATTGCTACTTTGATTCAGCAAAACAACAGAAGAGGGGGAGTGTCTCGTATAAAAGTTCAGTGGGTAATTGTTTTACCACTCATTTGTTTTTCATCATCGTCCAAAGCAGCACGTACAACTTTTAATATCAATATCGGTTTCATTAAAAATTTAAATTATAGTGTTTAAAGTTTGGCTTCTTTAATAAAAAATGAAGGGCCATATTTTGATAGCCATTTTGGCATCGGTCCTAGTTCATGTTCATTCTTCAGTATTACTAGTCGAAAAAGTAAATGATGGATCTGTAGTACCTATTGAAATAATATCTGATCCAAATGAAGATACGATGAAAACACGTGAAGAAATTCCACCAAATTTGTCGGAAACAGAAGCTATGTCAGCTGAGCCAACAGAATCAAAGATAAATGAGCCAATAATGACAGAAAATATGGCCTCTCCAGCGATGACAGAAGAAATGTCGACAAATGAAGAAAGCACAGGACGATCATCGTATCAAATGACTGCAGCTCAAGCATTCAAGAACATTTTTGATGAATGCCTACATTATGGATCTTTTTCATGCGCAAAATCTAAAATGTTGTCATACTTGAACCAAGCTGCCAAAAAGGATAAGATTCTGATTACGGATAGTCTAACAATCGAGAAGAATGGTCGAAGATTTAATGATGTTTATGAATTTGAACAACCTCAGCAGGTAAGACCGTGTTATTATTATTATTTATTCCAATATAGTTTAAAAATTAAATTTATGTAGTCATGAAAGTTTCATATACGACAGACTTATTCGCTGATTCTGGAAATATCAGAAAAAAACAAATAAAAATCAAATACCCATATTTTTAAGCTTTAAATGTTATACTGAGTCATAAAAAATTAGTTGTAATTTAATAATAATACAATTAAAAATAACTAATTATTTTAAAATAAGTTAAGAAGATAAAATTGATTATTTAAAAGAATAATTTAGTTTTAGAAATTAACTGCATTAAGCTTACTTGAACCCCTTAGTTCTAAATTAAAATTCGTTACTTAAATTAATGTTACGTAAATATATAATAAAAGGAGATCTATTCTTGTCAATATACAGAAATTTATTTAAATGTAAATATTTCTACCTGGAAGTATTTGTAGTCTATATTTTACTAGTCTATTCAAGATATATTTATTTAATCAATATCCTCGAATAGATTTCAGTTTAATTAAAAATTATCTTTCATTCTCTAAGAAAAGTAATCCTATAGTATAAAAAATATATGTTTTTAATTGTGTATATGTTTTTTTAATGTAAATATTTTTAATTTAAATTATTAGTCGAGTTACATCCTTTTACAGCTTTTGGATTTGGATATATGCTACATTCACACGTTCAATGGCATGACCCTATAAATAAAAATTTAAACATAATGTAGGAAATAAAATAAAATTCCAAAATTAATACTAGCCTACATCAAATATATATATTCACAAAATAAAATAATTATTAATCTAACTTTTTTGTATTCCTGAATAAAATTAATTAAAGTAACATTTAAATATATATATATATATATATATATATTAATATTCACAAATATATATAAACCAGAATATGTGAAATCAATCACTCTAATACAGAATGCAAACAAAAATGTAAACATTCTGGCATTTTAAAGTTAAAAGGACATAAAACAAAATAAAAATATGTTGAACTTATCTATTTTCCTCAATTTATATATTTTGTAGAGAATTTTTATTCTAATATTAAATTATTAGGAAAATATTCCCTGGATTTATTTTATTTTTATTATCACATATTTCAACATTTATGCGAAACATTTCGAAATATTGAAAGACAGCTAATGAAATTATACATTTTATTAATTATTAACATTTAATTTTAACTCTAAGTAAAATATACATTGCAATTGAAGAGCTTTTAGCAGAAACAATCATAGTCCAAAAATTGTAACATTGAAAAATGTTGTACCATTAGATGTCATTTCTTACTCTATATGATATGGCAAAAACTGCCAGTCCTTCAAATTTAGGATTAACCATAGTTCTGCTGAATTTTTAGCTAGAAATGTTTGCTGAAAAAAAATGTTCTATGAGAATTAGGGAGACAGTAGGTCAGGCTACATAATGAATGTAGTGGAGCAGAAGATCCAATAGTTATTACTGATATCTTTCAATAACAGAAATAATGTGAAATATAAAAGTTACAATAACATTTGTGTTTTACTATTTGCTTTTACATATTTTTCTCTGCATTCTTAAAAAATCTGTAGATGACGGATTACAACTTTTAGGCACGAAGCAGTCTATTAGATTTCAGGCCTACTTTCCGACACTGAAGTTACATTTAAACGAAAATTAATAGGCCCCTATATCGTAATATTTATATATATCTTTGATATACCATAAAATGTATATTAATTTTATAATAACTGTCACAGTAAGAAGGTTTTTCCTTCTACTGATTTTTTCGGGCTAAGATTATTTTTCTAAAAGCTCTTTAATTAAAATGACATGTTTGAAATAATGATTGATTTTAATTAGAAGATATATGTTATGAACTTTTATTAACTGCTGGTTTTGTTGAACAGTGGGACGGTTCAGATGCCATGCGCGCCGATGTTATGATGGAGAAGATAGACGATTTCCTGGCATCTCACGAATTAAAATTTAGAGTGCCAAAGGAGATTGTATCTGGAGAACTTCTCCCCTATGTTCCAAAGTTCCTGTTACAAGGAATTCCCGCAGAAATGAGAGTTCCATTATCAGAGAGTAAAACTGCAGGACAAGGTAAATATATATTCGATTCTATCTTACAGCATTAAAAATAGTTCTGTTTTAACCTATTTTTATTCTTTAGGCAGTTCCGTGGCGCAAGCGGTTAGGCGCTCGCCTCTCACCGCTGAGGTCTCGAGATCGAATCTCGATTACCCCATATGGGTTTTGTGGTGGACGAAACGGAGTTTGGACAGGTTTTTTCGGAGTTTCTCCCGTTTTCCCCTGCCACAAATTTCATTCCACCACTTCTTCATACTCATCCATTTCATACCCCCCCCCGTGACGGTGAGTCAGACGTGGTTGTCCGGAACCCTTGTCTCTCACAGACCTTTAAGTATAGGGGGTTTCATCTCACCTCATCCATCGACCCGACCTTGAGTTAGGCTGGAATTGAGGATGGCACATTCGTATATTGTTTCTTTACTACTGTATTTCTTATGGATATTACTTCAACAGGTTGTTTGTTTCTAGGTGCATGGTACATATTATGAAGGGCTTAATTAAATATATATATATATATATATATATAAACACACACACACACACATTGTACTTAAATTTTTGACATGAGCAATGCAAGCTTAATATGACATGATAAGAAAAATAAATGCCTGGACGGGATTTGAACCCGGACCTCTCGATTGGTACTCGAGCGTGCTCTCCATTACAGCTATCGAGAGGTCCGGGTTAAAGACCCGTCCAGCCACTTATTTTTTATCCTGTCTCATATATATATATATATATATATATACATCCTATAAAATAATATATTCTTCAAGATAATTAAGGTCTAAATCTACTATATTTTATGATGTAGGATGATATTTTTCTCTCTCCCAGTAGGTCCGGCTTTGATGCACGGTCAGATTGAATTTCCTGATTGAGAGTTTTCCTTAATTTTGAGGCCATTGCCAAGAAATTCGCAACATAACTTCTCTTAAACGTCTCTGGCTTCAAGATTATCATATATCATATTCATAACAAATGAAATTAGCACAACTTAATTGTGTTGTTCCCGATACACTAGTGATTATTACAGTCGCCTCTGGTTCCGAAGTTCTCGGGTTTAAAACCCGGCCAAGTTCGTGAATTTTTAAGAGCGTATAGTCATGAGCATAATTTGCTTCGCAAGGCAAGTTAAGTTGTAGGTCTTGTATCATGGATTTACGGCATGAACTAACCGATTGATTAAATTAATACTTAATTTGAAATTTTAACAATAAAAGAACAATACTAATAAAATTCATTGTTAAAACCGTTGAGGTGGAGAGTCATAAAATAAAATAAGTTAAAATATACCTTCTTAGGTAAGATCCGTCGTCCTCAACTTATAAAATATGTATTCTTTATGTCTGTAGGCCTTTCATAACATCCGTTCCATCTTCAGCAGGTCCTTCTTCGCTACATTATCTGATATGATGTTTGATACTATTGGTCCTAATGTGGTGTTGTCGTGACTAAAGCTTCTTCCTGACGATATCGTATAGTGGGTTGTTTAGTCTGGGGCTTTCATTTATTAAAAGCTTGTTGTCTATTTCCTTGATAATTTCCAGGTCTTCCAATATGTTGATTTTTGTTGGATTTCCCTCTTTGTGTACTATTGCAAGGGTTTCTTCTATTGAGTTCATTCTATGACTGGCGTTTATTATGTGCTTAGCTAGTTAGACTTTCCATATGCGTATACGAAATCGTTACGATGTTCTTTAAACCTTATGTTGAAGCTTCTTTTCGTTCTACCTACATAGAACTTGTCACAGGCTTTGCACATTAATTTATATACACCCTTGCCATTAAATTTATTATGTTTTTTTTCTATTTTGTTACTTATTACATTATTTAGTTTATTATTAGTTTTGTAGGATATGTTTAAATTTTTGTTTATTTTTCTCAATGTTTTTGCCAATTTTATGGTTTCGTGGCCTGTGTATGTTAGTGTAGTCCAGGTATGATTAATATCTGTTTCTCTTTCCAGTTTCGTTATTTTAATTATATCGGTTTTCCTTCTTTCTTTTCTTACAAGTTTACCTATAATTTTGCTGCTGTATCCATTGCTTCTAGCCATGTTTTTGATGTACCATAATTCCTTATTTTAATTAATTTTGTTTAATGCTGAAGATGGAACGGATGTTCTGAAAGGCCTACAGACATAAAGAATGCATATTTTATAAGTTGGGACGACGGATCTTACCTAAGAAGGTATATTTTAACTTATTTTATTTTATAAAAAGAACAATATAAATGATGATTCGCTTAAAAATTCTGAAAGTTAATGAAAATGTTGTTAAACAAAATACCAATCGACTAATTAAGTTTAGGACTGAAAATGCTTTTAAAATTCATTACGAAACACCAGTGAGGTCAATATGTACAAATTTTAAATATAAAATAGGTAACTGAGATCTCAGTCATCCTCAACTTTGTAAGGCTGAAAGATGTGAAGTATTTTCGGAACATATACTCCATCCTCAGCATGAAAATTGGCATGTACATGCTGAGGATGAAGCATATGTTCCGAAAGTACCTCACATCTTATAGCCTTATAAAGTTGAGGATGACTGAGATCTTAGGTACTTATTATATATTTTAATTTTTAGGATTGACAACACAACATTTAACAATAAAAACAGTAAAGGCCTAAATGATGATAAAATACAAAATATGTAAAAGTTACAAAAAAAATATAAAATTTGATTATATATTTTATTGCCTACAGAAATATTCTTTGAGGAATTTCACATAAAGTGTAGACATATCCTTGTTTTTCTGGGTTGCACAATATACTATTTAGAAATGTCAGCACGTACATAGTCGACTTTGATGATGTACGGTGGCCTATCGCCCTGTTCCAGCGCAATTTATAAAAATGGGAAGAGTTTATGAAAACTTTAAGTGGCTCCATTACCTTCTATCTTACAGAGAACAAAACTACAAGTTGGATAAAAATACATTCACGTACGAGAAAAATCTCTTTTTATTTAATGACTTTATCTTGTTTATTTCTGCTGCAACGCAAAATGTTATTAAAAAGGTGGAATTCTTATAATTGAAGACTTTATTTTTTATTCCGAAATACCATTATTCTATTGCTCCACATAACTCTGTGAAACGGACTTCTTAACCTCTCCTCTGTAAAAACTCCATCTTCTAATTTTTCTCATCTAAAAGACAGCACTGCTATCAGATCCGATCTCATATCCTTCGACTCCCATAACTGTTGCATATCCGAGACTATGAGATATAACTTTTAAAACATATGTAATTTTCTGATATGTTATAGGCCTATTTTATAAATTAGAAATCAACCTATATCATTTATTATGGTCCAAGGGGTTCTCCTAACTCGTCTAGTTAGCTCAGGTCTCCTTCCTTTCATGCTTTAAGCCGAAAGACCTCCTCCGGTCTCATTCCACTCAGTTTAGGTCTTCCAGGATTCTTCATCTTGGTTCATATGACAGAATTATTGTATGACGTAATTCTGGAGAGCGGTTGTCTAAATTGTTAAGATTCACTTTCGTCGGTGTTTCTTCCACACTTCTCTATTTTCAACTCTCCTCGTCCATTGATTCATCATATGCAGTATGAGGTTTTCCTTGCATATTCTATCCTTTACTGTCACTTGCAATATCTTATGCAGCATCTTTCGCTGGTAGATTTGTATCATAAACTTTGTTCCTTATTTGGTGACCAGGATTGTTTGTCTTAGAGTTATCATAAATTTACAAAAAAATATTTGAAAAAAAAATTTTAAATCAATATTATGAATCAATTAAGCATGTAAATGTAAATGACGCATCCAATGTAGCAGAAATCAGAGAAGTTGTTTATATATTTTGTAACAGTGTCTCTATTCCAGAACAATTAATTTTTTTATCAATTCCTTATATTGGATTAAAATAGCTTGTTTAACTTTAGATAGAACCGTTTTAGGATTTGAGAGTTGGGCAGTTCCTATTAAAACTTAGATATGCCAAGTATATTTTCTTCTGTATTCAAGATATGTAAAATATTATTTCCTATCACGTCTCATTTCATGCCCTTACAATCTTTTGAAATGGTCTACAAATAGAACATTAAAATGTGATTTAATTTAGACTCATGTCTTTCGCCAACGTATTATATATGGCAAACATAATTTGTAGTCCACCGCTACGGGTTCGATCCGCAGTTGGGACAAGTTTCCTAGTGAGGTTTTTTTTTTCCAGGTTTTCCCTCACTTGTAAGACAAATGTCAGGAAACGTTTAAGGCCCAAACGGTTCCCGAACATCATCTGGCCATCATATTCATCATTCATATTCGCCTTAGATTAAGTTTAGGATTAAGGACTCTCCTGGCGCACCACTATCATCATCATGATCTCCTATTATATAATCGGAGCGGCCGTAACCCCGCCTTCCAGGCGCCCCAACCTCAGAAGTGGGTTACAAATTACGCCAATACCAGGAGAGAAGACCATAAATGTCGAAAACGACAACCTGGGGCATTGAATAAAAACATTAATTTGTAATATTTCGATTATAAGCAAGAATACTCAAATATAGATTGTTTGAGCATAAATACAAATAATAAATTCACAATATCAGTACATATTTAATTTTAAGGCTAATAAGAGATAAATGATTTTATATCACTGAAGAATATTCCAACACATTTGATAAAATTCAAATTAAATTTTGTCATTTGGCAATAGTGATGGAATTGATCTCAGTTAGTTCCATTATTACAATTAATATTGGAAATGTCTGACTAAACGTTAATGCATGTGAATTTATGGGATTATTAGTGTATTTATCAGCACATAACCTATTTTGGATACATTACTTACTACAGTTTTATCTTGAAATATATCTAATGAATTCAACATTACAAATATGCCAGAACATTTTGAGCTTATTCTACAAATCAATATTTTTCTACTAGTTACTGAATATTGAGTAATATCTGTATATTTTTAAAATATTGAAATTCAACATACAATTAAATACAGGCCTATAAGATAATTGGAAGAATTAAAAGTGCTAAAAGTAAAATGATTCCGGCCGCGGTGGACTAGTAGTTATGCTCCTTGTTCTGGTCCCGAGGGTCGCGGGTTCAAACTCGGCCGGGATCCATGAATGTTTTTAGGACGGAAAAATCCAGGAAGCAAGTCTTCCGGGGGGGGGTTTAAGCCTTGGGTCCCGAGTCTGAAGATTTTCAGACTCGTAAAAGATCCTTAAGCCTGAATAAAAAGGCCTCGAAGCAAACTTTACCGAATTTTCCCGTCCTAGTACTACCTTGGTTTCCTAAATGTCAGTACGAGGCGGAACGATGACCACGGGCCACTCCAATGACATCTATACGTAAACAAGTGTAACTGAATCAGTATGATTAAATTTCTTATCTTTGGACCAAAGATAGATGAACAGACAGGTGAATGGAGAAAACTACATAACAATGAACTACATGGTCTTTATAGGAAGCCAGATGTAATAAGAACAGTTAAGTCTCGTAGACTGCGATGGGCAGGACATGTTGCACGTATGGGGAATGAAAGACTTGCATGGAAGCTTCTTGTAGGAAAGCCAGAGGGAAAACGCCCAGTTGGTAGACCAAGAATGAGGTGGGAGAATAACATTAACTATGATTTGAGGGCAGTAGATTATACAGGGAATGATTGGAAAGCATTAGCTCGGGATAGGGATGTATGGAGAGCTTGTGTCCGTGCGGCCATGAACCTACGGGTTCGATAGTGCCAGTGAGTAAGTAAGTAAGTAAGTAGGGGGAGAGCGCCTAAATCCCGTTGAGAGAAACAAGGGCTTACAAAATAAAAATAAAAAAAACTCTTAGGAAACCATTGCATTGATGTAGTAGAAGGTTAAAACTCCCAACTTTCTAGGTAGTCGACATGAGTTGTCAGTCCTGCGGAGCGGTTACCTTTACCACCAGATCATATGTTTGGCAATTAATGATGATGATGATGATGATCATCATCATCATCACTCCAGGGATTAGGCAATTGCCCGTTCCGACTTCATAATGCATCAGCCCAACGTCTTCTAGGTCTTCCAACATCACGTCTTCCTCTTGCTTGATAATTTCTCACTAACAATGGATATCTCTCCTTACTCATTCCATCCATGTGATCAATCCATTTCTGTCTGTAATTCGTGACTATATCCAATAAAGGCTGTAGTTTCAATTCTTCTCTTATATCCTCATTTCTTATTCTATCAAGTCTTGTACATCCTTTTACTTGTCTTAGGAACCTCATCTCCGCCGTCTGTATTCTATCCTTCTGTTTTTTCACTGGAGTCCAAGTTTAACATCCATAATCAATTAATGATAAAATTCATATTAAAATCCCGTTGGGGTAAATAGTCACAAAATAAAATATTAAAATAAATACCTAACAAGTGCCGTCGTCCTCAACTAGGTTATTTTAAAATAAAACTTTTAAGAACTGTAGGCCTTTCGGAAACCGGCTTCAATTCTCAGCAGAAAGATATTCGCTACTATCTGTTTTGTTATTGTTGTTGTTTTGCGACGCTTTTGACATCAGCGGCCTTCCAGCTTCCTCGATAGTTCTACCGCAAAATAATAACAAAAACAGTTAGTAGCACATATCCTTCTTTTGAAGATAGAAGCCGGTTCCCGAAAGGCCTACAGTTCTTAAAAAGTTTAAAACAACCCAGTTGAGGAAGACGGCACCTGTCAGGTATTTATTTTAATATTTTACTTTGTGATGTTTGGCACTCATTTTTTTCATTTTTCAAGTAATCTCTAAAAAAACTAGTTTTCAATTCTTGTAATTACGTAACTACACTGAACTAACTGAAAATTACGTTAATTTTTTAAACGTTAAACTTTTATCTAAGCCCATTGAAATTGCCTGAAACGAGAAGTGACTGATTCAGTGCTATATTTAGACAGGTTGAAAACTTTTCTCTACTCTTAATTACTGAAATTGCCCCACTAGTTCTTGAGTCAGCTGTAGCCATTATTCAATCCTACGTTAATATATTCGCCTGTGGAAATATTTTTATTAGTCAATACCAGAAATGATGTATATCATGCAATTTTTGTTGTCACATTTAATGATTTGTTTCTTCTTGATGATCTACAATTTGGATCCTGAGATATATGTTGCATGTTTTAATTTGCAGAAAGAGGTGTATTGAAGAGAGTTGTAATGCCATTCCTCTTGGGACTAAAATTCAAGGCAACAGCACTCATCCCTCTGGCGCTGGCCATCATAGCACTGAAGACATGGAAAGCACTCACCCTGGGTCTGTTGTCCATTGTACTTTCTGGAGCGCTCATGATCTTCAAGTTCACTAACAAGCCCAAGGTAGTAAACTATGAGGTATACCACTACCCAGCAGCTACCCCTGTTATTGAACATCCTGCACCTTCATACGACCATCATGGTGGCTGGAGCAGATCCTTTGATGCCCAACCTCTTGCTTACAGAGGATATGCTCAAGCATAGCATCAACTATCATTATTATTTATAATATTTAAGACATTCAGTGTTATTTAATAAATTATTTTTTATATCCTGCATTTTATTTATTACCCTTTTGTCTTTTCCTGTAAATTTTACGAAATCACTATGAATTCATATAATTTTCAAAAAGTTCTTTACGATAAAATGCCTCAGAATAAAACCGAATAAATCTGGAAATTGTAGGGTGAACTCAGATAAATGATTTAATATATGAAATTCATTTATGCTGGTTCAGAATTCCATTAATGAAATTTGTTAATCCTTTACATAGGCTTTCCCGTCAGCTTCTATGGAATAGTTGTCAATTTTTCGTCACTGGTTCGGAAATAAGCGGGCTCAAACCTACGGAGTATTGTTTCTCATATGGAAATAAAACTGTGTAATATGAGTAAAACTGTGGTCCCGGTCAAATATTTACGCCATGTAAAACAACCCGAACCCTGAATTAAGAATTTATGGACCCTTGCATATCAATTTTTAGATTGCCACCTTGAAGTCCTACTTTTTAAATGGAGTGAATAAAATATTGTCACTATTCCTTCAGTCCAATTATTAGGTTTATATTTTATTATTCTAATATATTTCATACTTTCATTATCAGCTCTATATTGTGTGTTATGTTTAATTAATAATATAATTGTATTGTCTGTAAGCTATACTCCAACCCTGATGAAATATACTAATAGAAGATCTTATGGTCATACCTTTATTGGGTAGAATAAATTATAATTATTGCATTATTATTATTATTATTATTATTATTATTATTATTATTATTATTATTATTATTATTATTAGTATTATTATTAGTATTATTATTATTATTATTATTATTAGTAGTAGTAGTAGTAGTAATAGTAGTTGTTGTAGTTGTCCACAGACGAAGTGAATGAAAGCAGTAGGTATTTCATACGTCATGAGTGTTCCTTTATTCTCAGGTAGTATGTCATTGTATCACTTGCAATTCCCCGTGCCCCCCTTCGTCCCGTGATTTCATTATCTTCGTCTGTGAACTAGTAGTATTCGTAGCATGCGTGGTCACGTGTATTTGTTCGGCCTATTTTAACATCTATTCTTAGTCATAATTAAACATTTTCATACTACCTCATATTGTTTATCTCTATTTACTCAACATTGTATTTTCAAATTATGTTAAATAAGAAGATTTTTGCCAAAAATATAACAAACATTTTCAATACGGCCTACAAATGCCTAGGCTGTTTATCATATAACAAATAGGGCCTGTACTTACATTAAAATATAACATTTAAAAAAAATAAGTTTATGTAGTCGCATTATGTTGATAGGCCTTTGTTCTTATCTATATTTGAACAATAGAAAATACTTTTTTATTTGGATGTAGACCATATAGTTTTTTGAACCTAGTGGACAAAGAATTAAGAATCATCATGCCACTGACCTAAAATATCTCTTTTGATCTGTCAATTTCAATTACTTATCTTTCCTGATTTGTCGCTAAGAAGAGCATTTTACACTCATTGTAATCTGAGTTACTGATTGCGAAGCAAGAGATTCGTAATTTTATTTTGAGTGTTGAACATGCAGATTTTTCTCTAAAAGGAATTTGATCTCGTTCCATCAGTGTCTGAATAGTGGCGTGTTTTTTTTTTGTTTTGTTTTTTTTTGCAACATCTCTATATTTTAAGAAAACAGCATGGAAAATAAGAAACAAACAAAAATTATGATACATTTTGAAAAATAAACTTTATTTTAATATAGAGAAAACATAAAATAATATTTATGTAAAAATGAAAACCCTTCAGGGAATTCATATAACCTGAATTATCCATCTGACGTCCTGAAAAAAGTATGATGCGAAACAATATAATGCATGATGCAGATAAGTTAGTACTCAAAATGATAACACTGGTCAACATGATTTTTGTCTCATGAGTACCAATAGTTGCACTTAATGCAGTTTTTTATCGTGTTTTCAAATATGTACTCGGAATTTCTCCATCACCCACAGTTTTTTTATTTCAATTTGAATAAATGGATTTAAATAATTATTTTTTTAATAAACGTTTTTTCGTCCATTTGTCTATTGTAAAATAAAACCAAATGAGCTAACTCAAATCGTTTCAGCTATGGAAAAAGAGATATCAAGCCAAATGTAATCCTAATATGCTGGCCAATTATTGTTGGGCCATCAAGAGGGATGCTCCACAGGCGAAATATAGCAGAAAATCGTCATTTTCTTACTTTCTAGGTTAGTCCGAATGTTCGAATATTATATAGTTACGAATGTAGAAAATATTAAAGTGTTTGAAATTATAAATTCCTGTCTCTCGGAAACCTTGCGCAATGGAGAAAAAAGATATCAAATTTGAATTCAGGAGAAAAAATACTATCAAAATCACATGTTTTTCTTTCTGAGACAAAAAAAAAATTTTTGTTGCTCAGTGTTACCTACACCCCCCGCCCAAGAATTAACGGATATCAATTTCTACACCTCACCAAAAAAGCAATATTTTCTCAATAGTATACAATTCCACCCCAATCCACTGATCAGAGAGATTGTCCATCGAACCATAGAGTGACGTCACACTTAAAGTGGAAGTCATAACGTCAACCATTGTCCACAGATAATCAACAGCATACTCCAGGAAGAGGATAATAGCAAAATCCTGATCCAGGTGAATACTAATAGGTCACCATCTTCTCCTGTTCCTGTTTCGAACTTAGTGGATTCTGTAACTTAATCCCGAATTCATTGATCCGAATGATCATTTCCCCGAGAATAGTATTTTACGAAAATATTCTGCCGGAACATAGGCTTGCATAAACAAAATGCAAAATTGTTAATTTCACGTTTAATTACATCGATCGTAAAGTCAAATATTACGACAATGATCGAAAAATATAGGATTAATTGGAGAGATCATGTTCAACGCAAGAAACCGAATACAATATCAAAAGCCGTCCTGAATTATAATCATTTTAAAAAAAGGTTGGCCGACCTATGAAGGGATGGTGTGACCAGTTTAAAATTGTAAGAGGCCAAAAGGCTAAATTTTATATCGATAATGATGATTTTTAAGGTTAAAAATCCTAATAAAAATAACTCACCCTAACCTTATATTTGTCCTTCTCCTAGTGTAGGTTATTACAAGTTAGACCGTAGTTAGATCAGATTTTGGTCAGCTTTTACTGCGAGAATTTAGTACCGACATATTCAGGATAATAGCATTACAAGTTCTGTATTCGGAAAAAAGACATCGTGAGTATTTTTCGGGCACATAAATTCGGTTCTTTGTACATTCTGGAAAATAGTATTTCGGGAGAATAGATTATGGAAAGTGAATTCGTGAAAATTATAGGGAACAAGCTGAATGTTCATGTTCGTATTTCCACACGAATGCCAGTTTTATTTAAACATAAAAGTTTACATTTTTTTAAATTACGGTACTTTCAGTAAGTGTTGCAATTATTTATTTTTCCCTCGAAATTTTCGATGGGTTGAAGCTTGTGAAAATAAAACAAAAAAAAATATATTTTTTGCAAATGCCCCAAGTTGTCTTTCGACATTCCTGGTGTTCTCTCCTGGCATGGCGTACTCGTAACCCACTTCTGAGGTTGGGACGCCTGAAAGGCGGGGTTACGTTACCCCGATGATATGACGGGTAATGATGATGATAGTGGTGCGCCAGGAGAGTGCTTAATCCTAAGCTTAATCTAAAATGAATATGAATGATGATGATTGCGATGGCCATATGATTTCGGGGACCGTTTGGGCCTTAAAGTTTTCCTGACATTTGTCTTACAGGTGAGGAAAAACCCGGATAAAAACTCACCCAGGAAAACTGTCCCGACCGGGGATCGAACCCGGGCCCGCTGCATGACAGGCAGCACGCTACCTCAAGACCACAGCGGTGGACATATATATATATATATATATATATATGTTTAAATCATTAATATATAAGAGAAATACGTTATATTTACTTACTCACTTACTCACTGGCACTATCGAACCCGTAGGTTCATGGCCGCGCGGACATAAGCTCTCCATACATCCCTATCCTGAGCTAATGCTTTCCAATCACTCCCTGTATAACTACTACCTCCCTCAAATCATAGTTAATGTTGTTCTCCCACCTCATTCTTGGTCTACCAACTGGGCGTTTTCCTTCTGGCTTTCCTACAAGAAGTTTCCATGCACGTCGTTCATTCCCCATACGCGCAACATGTCCTGCCCATCGCAGTCTACGGGACTTAACTGTTCTTATTATATCTGGCCTCCTATAAAGACCATGTAGTTCATTGTTATGAAGTCTTCTCCATTCACCTGTCTGTTCATCTCTCTTTGGTCCAAAAATTTTCCTAAGAACTTTATTCTCAAATACTCGTAATCTCCTTTCCTCCCTTAAAGTTAGAGTCCATGTTTCGCACCCATATAATATAACTGGTAGAATAATAGTTTTATATATTTTCAGCTTAACGTTTTTTGAAAGGAGTTGGGACATCAAAAGTCTCTGCAATGCATAATAGCATGCATTTCCAGAATTGAGCCTATGTTTAATTTCTTTGTGCATCTCATTCCTATTTGTGATTATTGTTCCTAGGTATTTGAATTCAGCCACTTCCTCAAAATTTCCCTCATTTGTCATTAGCTGTCCATTTCCATTATATAATGTATTTCTACGTGTGACCATATATTTAGTTTTACTGATATTTACTTCCAGTCCTAATTTCTTAGTGTTACTCAATAGTGTGTGCGTGTTGGCCTTTAGTATCTCCTCGCTATCGGCCAGTAGTACTACATCATCAGCATAAACTAACAGCTTATTAATACCATTGAGTTGTAAGCCTTCCTCATTCTCTAAAGATTTAATGGCATGCTCTAGTACAAAATTAAATAGTAGAGGAGATAGTGCATCTCCTTGCTTCAACCCATTCTGGATTTCAAAAGTGTCTGAAAACTGTTTGCCTACACGCACCCTACTCGTTGAGCCATTTAGACACATTCGTATAAGTCTAACTAACTTTTTAGGAATTCCGAACTCCAGCAGGATACTATATAACTTCTCCCTCTTAATTGAATCATATGCTTTTTTGAAGTCTACATATAGTTGATGTACAGTACCATTATATTCCCATTTCTTTTCTAAAATCTGTCTTATACTAAAAATCTGATCTGTTGTAGACCTTTTTCTTCTAAATGCACATTGATGATCTCCTAGAATGTCATCAATATAGGGAGTAAGTCTGCTTACTAATATATTTGTTAGAATTTTGTACGAAGTTGAAAGTAATGAGATGCCCCTATAGTTGTTGCAATCAGTTTTATCTCCTTTCTTATAAATTGGTACGATAATTGATTCCTTCCATTCATCTGGAAGAGCTTCTTTTTCCCAAATCATACTAAGCAACCAGCGTATCTTGTCCATCAATTTTTCTCCCCCTGATTTTATCAGTTCTGCTGGGATCTCATCTGAACCTGATGCTTTATACATCTTCAATTTTTCAATTGCCATTTCAACCTCTAATGCACTTGGCTCTGCGACTAGCATTTCTGCTGTCTGTAACTTATCCTCCTCAATGTCCTGTTCTATATGTACATTTAATAGCTGATTAAAATAACTTTTCCATCTATTTAATATACTCTTGGAATCTGCAATCATATCCCCATTTTCATTCCGAATTATGTTTGTTCTAGCCTGAAACCCTTTCTTCTCTATACTAATTCCCTGATATAATTCTCTAATGTTCCTATTTTTTGCATTCATTTCAAGATCATTAATCTTCTCTCTCAAATATTCCCTCTTTTTACTCTTTAGTAACTTGGTGGTTTCCCGTCTAACACTACCGAATTGCTCTAAATTTACCTCATTTGGCTCGTGTAACCATTTCATTTTTGCTAGCTTTCTTTTCTTTACAATGTCGGCACATTCCTCATCAAACCATTTCTTGTTTTGCCTCTTTTTTAAACAACCAATGCTTTCTGATGCTGACAATTTAATAGTATCTCTTATAGCCTCCCATTCTTTATTTATATCAGTTTCTTCTTCGTTTGCCACATTGTCATCTGAAGATTCCAGTACTTCAAATCTATTAGCAATTTTGATTTGGTATTCTTGCCGCATTTCATCATTTTTCAAGTTTTTTAATTCATATTTTACAGAATCATCTTTAGCGTTTGTTCCTCTCATAAGCGATAGCCGTTGTCTGATTTTCACCCTGACCAGATGATGATCTGAATTGCAGTCTGTCCCTCTAACTGATCTAACATCAATGATGCTACTGTGCCAGCGTTTATCCACTAATACATGATCTATCTGGTTCCGAGTTTCTCCATCTGGGGACGTCCAGGTGTATTTATGAATATCCTTATGCTGAAATGTTGTGCTCTTAACAATGAGATTCTTTGATGTGGCAAATGTGACTAATCTAACCCCGTTGTCGTTACTATCTTCATGAAGACTGAATTTGCCTATTGTTGGTTTGAATATATCTTCCTGCCCCACTTTTGCATTAAATCTCCTAAGACGATTTTCATATGATATCGTGAAAGGCTATCAAATAAGCATTCTAATTCTTCATAGAACTCATCCTTGATCTTGTCATCTTTATCTTCTGTGGGGGCATGTACATTTACAATTATAAAATCATGTTGTTTACCCTTTAGAATTATGTATGATATCCTATCACTAACAAACTTAATATCTCGGATAGCGGATAGGATCCTCCTTCTGACTAAAAAACCCGTTCCAAATGCAGGTCTTTCTGCACCCCCATAGTATAATGCAAAGCTTCCTGATTCCTGACTACCTTCTCCTGGCCACCTAACTTCCTGTAAAGCGACTATATCCAAGGGCGATTTATCCAATTCCCGCGTTAATATCTCTAGTGCCCCGCTATTGTATAAAGTCCTAACATTCCATGTTCCTAGGAACATGTCCCTGTGTTTGAGCCTTTGGCATGGGTTCCCTGAAGTAGTCCCCGCCCGGAGAACCGAATGGGGGACTATTTGACCTCCGGAAAATTTTACCCCAGTAGAACCCATGTCCGCATTTCTTGACGGTTGTATTTTTACGGTGAAAGATCGTCACTCTTTCGACCAAGGTACTTATTTCGTCTGGCTTATCACCTTCGACCAGTCCGGCATGGGTAACCCTATCGGCAGCAATGCTACCGCCGGCATAGCTCTCAGGATCATTTAAGCACACAAGCCACTCCACCACGACAAGGTAAAGATACCATGGAGGGAAATACGTTATATTATTTATAAATATTTCCTAGCTGGTCAGCATCAAGTAACTATGAGAAATGGTCAGATGGCAGCGTTTATATTCGTATTCGGGAACTCCCAGAATGACAAACCGACTAAGGTTCTTACTGGTTTCTTCCTCGTCAAGGAAATTAGAATTATATTATTACAACCAGTTAATTCATAATCTACATTTCATAATGGAATAAAGCAAACAATTGTAGACTTTAGGCATTAAAGCGCCTAACTCACCGGCACTAACGAACACGGAAGATCATGTTTGCGTTGACATACATCTCTATGTACATATAAGCTTTCCATACATCTTTATCTTGAGATAATATTTCTAAATCATTTCCTGTAGAATTCACTTCCCTAAACTCATTGTAATTTTCTCACCACATACTTGACCTACTGAATTTCCTACAAGAAATAGCCATATATCTAACTCGTATTGTCTAATTAGGAGGTTCATGGCCCCTCGGGCATAAGTACTCCAGACATCCCTATCCTGAGTTAATATTTTCCAAACATACGCTGTACAATTCACCTCTCTCAAATAATGGTTAATATTTTCTCCCACCATATTCTTGGCCTACCTATAATACACTTTCCCTCTGGCTTTCCTACAGGAAGTTTCTACGTTTCTCTTCCATTCCCCATTCATGGCACATGTCCTGCCCATCGCAATGTACGAGACTTAACTGTTATTATCACATCTTGTTTTCCATAAATATAGGTTAGCCTACTATTATGTAGTCCGCTCCATCATCTGTCTGTTCATCTCTCTTCGCTCCAAAATTTTTCCTAAGAACTTCATTCTAAAATAGTCGTATTTTTTTCTCCTCCTTTAAGTAAGAGACCACGTTTCACACCCACATATTATAACCGGAAGTTTAAGGATTTTATATATATTTTAGTTCAACATATTTGAGAGATGTAGGAATGAAGAACTTTATATAAAAATCATCATCATCATCAACAACAACAAGGATTAAGCGCAATGGCCTGTTCCGATCTCATACGTGCTGAAGATAAGCATTTTGATAATATTTTATTCTTTTACAGAGATTAAATATATTAAGTTCTGTTCTTATATCTTCGTTTTTCTTTTTGTCGGTCCTTTGGTATCCTGCCTAACAATAATGCACAGAGAAAATAATCCAGCTAAGATAAACGTACTCGGGGAAATGGAAATTTTGAAAGCAGTTAACAACAACGACCATCTGATAAATGAAAACACACTCAGGACGTGTAACTCCCTCTACTAGATCTTCAGTAAATCACCAGTTTACAATCATGCTGATGATGGGGCTAGTCCCGAAAGCGCTGCAGATAAATAACTAATAAAGTTGAGGAGACGGACCTTTTAGGTAAATATTTCATAATTTTGTATATTAATTTTAAATAATACCTCAACGGAACTTCATCGTGAATCTTATTAATATTGTTTTTGAACTATAACAGTTCCAACTCTTCCTAGAACATCCCAATGATCTTTATTGGTGGGTTATAATTCAGAGCCCACCGCTGTGATTTCGGAGGAGCGTCACTGTCTCTTACGCAGTAAACTCGGGTTTGATTTCGGTCGGGACAAGTTTCCTGAGTGATGGTTTCTTTCAGGGGTTTTCCTCACGTGCGAGACAAATGTAGGAAAATGTTACCGCCCAAAAGGAGTCCGAATATCATCTGGGAATCATAACCATCATCATCATATTCGCCATGTTTAATATTAATATGTGAACGAATAGTGTATTTTATCTTAAATGCTAATTTTGGGTCTCAGAGGAGGTCCTGAAACGAGCTGGAGACCCTCCATGTCCTTGTGTGGTCACAAAACGTAAGTGTGTCTATCCATCCATAGTAATTATATCCGAGGGCAGGTCTTTCACTGCAATCATAGCATTTTCATGCTATGCTTTGCAGCTTTACTAGGGAATTATAGGCGTGGTAGCTTCCCGTTGCTTTCCACACCGTAAAGGATGATGATGATGATGATAATGATATGGAGGATAATGATGGCCGGATGATTTTTCTGACATTTGTATTACAGGTGAGGAAAAACAGTAAGTGTGTAATGATCCAAATTTAAAAAAGTCTCTCTCCCGGCAGGTCGTGCCACACTAAGGTCCAGGTGGCATGGGACACATAAAAGTAACTACATGGTGAGAGATTAAGCTACGATGGAGAATATGAAGAAAAAGTAGAAGAATAATAAAATATTATCTTCATCATCAAGAAAGTTTGTAGTTCTTCAAGAACTGTTTACCTTTTAACAGTTGCCAACTGTTCGTATCGCATCCCAATGATCGTTTTTCCTAGTGAGATATAATTAAGAAGCGGATTTTTAAGTGCTAGAAGTTAAGATTGTAACTTAATGAATAATACGAGTAAGACTCAACTAATTGAAAATTTCCACGTGACAATGATGTGAATTTCTTTCTAAACCTGGTCCTGAGTTTGTATGAAATTATGCGATGAGGTGTAAAATCTGATTAATTGAATTATTATTATTTGTATGGAAATAACTATTTCGCACTTTTATAAATGTACATTTTAAAAATTTGTAACTTCTACAATAGAAAAAAGTATGTTCCATTTATATAAACGTTAGCCTATCTGGATATATCTTACTTTTATTACATAATAATGATTTTTCTAAATTATATTTTCATTACTATTTTAGGAGCAACTTTCTGTTATTTGATATTAAATTTACATATTGGTACCAACTAGTTTGATGTTAATATACTTGAAGGATTTTTTTCTGAAAATCTTCAAATAACCACAGTAACTTCTCTAGTAACTATTAACTCAATACATTACGAATGTTAGATGATTCTTGTTTAATATTAATTATTTCTTCGGTGTAGCCTACCAAATCTGTTTATCATAAGTGATGCCACGAGTGATTTCCAAATTATCGATAAATTCACGACTCACGAAGTGAGGAGTGAATTTATCTAGAGAATTTGGAAATCAAGAGTGGCATTTGTTATGACTATTTAACGAATAAAATTAAGCTGTTTACTCACAAATCATTATTTAAATATAGTTATTTTAAAATATTTATATATTTAATGTAAACGGCGATCTTTGAAAACAAATGAGAAACGATTGGTACGCTTCATCTGCTTCTTTTGTTCATCACTGCAACCAGATCATATTATGTATTGCCAAAGGAACGCAATATTGTAAGAATGCACTCTAGTGGAGAAAAAATGAAACACATTAAACTGTATATTATTCATTTCTGATGTCGTATGATGTAAATATGACAACTATTTTTCTGGAATGTTATTACCTGGGAAAAAATACATTTAAGAAAGTGCAAACAGTGGTTTCTTTTTATTATTTTTTTTGGTGGTATAATCAATTGCTACAAATGTTTTTATATTAACTCCCGCATGCGGCATGTATTGACATTCATGCACTATATATACAATCTGGTAGCCGTATTTCTTGGAGAGTCAGTCACTGCAAAACAATGCTATGACCTATTCCCAGAATGTTAAAAAGGAGGTGCTTTCTTTATTATGATAAATAGTCAAGGAAATAATACATCTATATTTTGTGAAATCTCTCTGGATCGACCACCATTTCGGGGAGTTGTTTCTTATAATTTTCACTGACCTATTTATTGGCATTGTACTCATTCTTCTTGGAAATCAGTCCCCAATAGCTTGAACTTCATACTAGATTCTGCTAACAATCAATGTAGCTTATTTAGTTATTTTTATTAATGTACTCATTTCGGTTGTTCAAAAAATATGTTCTTTATTTCAGATATTGATTCATATCCATTACTGGGTGTTGTTCCTTTCTCAGATATTTATCTTGTCATATTGATGATTTGAGGAAGATAAAAGTAATTAATTAAGAGGAAATATGTCAGAAATATTAGTGAAGTGAGAAAATCGATCGAATGAGTTGCCTCAGAGGCAGCGTTTGAGTTTCCTATATGGAACATCTCGAGTTCGATACCAACAAACATAATTAGATTTTTTATGTTTTTTTACATTACGATACATTTAATCAATAATCATTAGTTCATAATTAATTAAATTATTACACAATTAATTGGACAAGGTATGAAATCAGATGATAATACACAAGCACACGAAGCCTGCTGGTATACACTCATAGATTGTTCTGAGATATGAAGAAAGTTATTTAAATGGGCCTAGAATTAACTTTAAAAAGAAATGCTAAAAGTACAACGGAAAAAAGAAGGAAGGTCCATGAAGAGACAAGAGAACTTATGAAGGAAGGTAGGAACTGTAGAAACTTAAAGATGGAAATGAATAACATGCGAACACAATGGATGTTGAATACTTTGAACGTGTCCTTGTAAAGTATTCAGCACGTGTTTCCGGCAGAACAATAACTACTGCTCTAATTTGTCAACACTTACACTTAGGAATTCAGGGCATTTAGTGCAAAGAATCAAGATCAATGTCTGGAATACCCTTGACCCTCATTAAGCGAGAGTTAACCTACAATATCCTCATCAACAGAGCCCTATATCCTTGTTTACAAACTATTAGAAAGTATCGATGACATATTTCAATAGTTTTACAACATACTCCTACTCAGATGACATGGATCTCATGATAATGGCAAGCAGGAGAAATAACTATTTTATTATTATTATTATTATTATTATTGAATCTCCAAATATTTTGAAATCCTATTTCGCCACAAAGGCATGTTAGGGTTGTAGCTTATTATAACAATATTATGCTATACATTGTAAAAACAGAAATATTATCTTATGGTTTTGAATGAGAGTTATGAATTACATAAATTGTCTTACAAAATACTGCATATTGTTATGAATGTTTGTTATGAAGTTCATAAAATGTTTATAATAATTTTGTTCTTAAAAATCACTTCACACATTGAAGCAGAAGCCTCATCATCATTTAAAAGTAAGTTTAACCAGAATTGATGTCTTTCGAATATAGGACAATCAAATAAAACATGTTTTACAGATCGTATTGATTCTTGACATTTACAACTATGATCACTGTCTGAGTTAATATTAAATCTTCAAAAATAACTTCTAAATTTTCCATGACCAGTCATAAATTGTGTTAAAATGAAATTTGGAATAAAATGTTATATATTTAGCCTATGGTGAAGGAAAGAAGAGCTCTTTAGCCAAAGCACCATTTGCACTCCTCATCCAATGTTCATTCCAATCAGTGATGATATAGTCAAAAAGTTTATTTTTAACATAGGATATTGGACACTTTGAAAATTAACATTGAAGCTCAGAAGATGCTGCGGATTTGGCTAGTTCATCAGCACGTTCATTTCCCACAGTTCCCTGGTGCCCTCGCATCCAAGACAGGCACAGGTGTTTTGTGTAATTTTTTTATGTTATTTTAAATTTTTACTGAGTTTGGATTTAAATTAAATGTATCTGAGATCGGTTGAAGAGCAGCCTGCGAGTCACTAAAAATTTATCTGAGATCGATTGAAGAGCAGCCTGCGAGTCACTAAAAATTTATCTGAGATCGATTGAAGAGCAGCCTGCGAGTCACTAAAAATTTATCTGAGATCGATTGAAGAGCAGCCTGCGAGTCACTAAAAATTTATCTGAGATCGATTGAAGAGCAGCCTGCGAGTCACTAAAAATTTATCTGAGATCGATTGAAGAGCAGCCTGCGAGTCACTAAAAATTTATCTGAGATCATTAACATAAACATCACCTATCATATCATTGGGGCAGTGTAATCCCGCCTTCCAGGCGCCCCAACCTCAGAAACAATACCAGGACAGAATATCAGAATTAACAAAATGACAAACTATTGTCATCGAAAAAAAACTTTCATTTTTTAATCGGGTCCACGAGTTGCTCTCGACATAAAATTATACCTACTTCGAATGCATCGGTTGCGCTCGGCGGTCAGATTACTATAGTTATAATGTATATCAGTTGCGCTCGCGGTCATTAGCTGCACTACAGCATTTTTCTTCAGATTTTACAGAAACTTAGGTATCTCAGTCCTAACAGCGGCTATGGTTAAAATTATGTTAAGCAATCGTAAGTGAAGCCATATCGCGCTGTGTTTCTTTTCTTTCTTAAACTTAAACACTTTCACTATACTCAAATCTTTTCTTTTTTGCTTAAAATGGTTCAGTTTGATCCATAGTCTATGATAATTACGCGGGGAGTAGTAGATAATTTAAGATTGCATCGTATATATTACATAACAAGCGAGAAGCGAAAAGCGCTACATATTGGCAACCTAAAATATTGTTAATGTTACATATTGCCAATCTTAGAAAACATCATCAGATATCGATAAGCGAGAAACTCTGAGTGCAAATGATGTGTTTACTTAAGTACTCTCTTTAAGGAACACGGGGCGCAAGAGATGCGTTTACCTGAGTCTACTTTAAGGAGTTCGGAGCGCAAACTAATTAATTTTAATCCTCTCGGCCGGAATTTATGTACACAACTCTGAATTATCAGATCGATTTGTGTGTGTGTTCGTGCGTTTTTTAAGTGTATTTCTGTAATGCACCACTAGGTGTTTGCTCATCCCAATGAGTTGAATGAGTTTGAATTACTCTAGAAAGTCTTCTATATAGCAGGTTTTAAAATTGCAATTAATTAAAACTATTTTGACAATGTTACTTGTTCCGCATTTCCTAGTTTGATCAGCCGAGGCCTGCTTTTCGCTCCAGCAGAATGAGATTCTTATCAGGGTTGGGGATTTGAATTCTGTGCACTCAAACTGCAGTCATAAATTCATTTTTAGTTGTTGCTTAGCATTTTTTTATAAACATACTTTAATATAATTTTTATATTTTCCCCAAACATTACTTACTAACTCACTGGCACTATCGAACCCGTATGTTCATGGCCGCGCGGACATAAGCTCTCCATACATCCCTATCCTGAGCTAATGCTTTCCAATAATTCCCTGTATAATCTACTTATCTCAAATCATAGTTAATGTTATTCTCCTACCTCATTCTTGGTCTACCAACTGGGCGTTTTCCCTCTAGCTTCCCTACAAGAAGCTCCCATGCAAGTCTTTCACTCCCCATATGTGCAACAAACATAATAATAATAATAATAATAATAATAATAATAATAATAATAAATTTTATTATTATTATTATCATCAACATCATTATTATATTAACCGCGTAGATGGAAATAGAATGTCTGATGACCTTAACGTTACAATTAAAAATAACTTATTATTATTAATATTATTATTATTATTATTATTATTATTATTATTATTATTATTATTATTATTATTATTATTATTATTAACTTATTATTGGCGGCTCCGTGGCTCACGCGGTTAGACGCTTAGCTCTCACCGCTGGGATTCCGAGATCGAGTCTCGGTCACTCCATGTGGGTTTTGTGGTGGACGAAACGGAGTTTGGGCAGGTTTTTCTCGAGTTTTGTTTACCGTTCAATAGTTCCAAAGTAAACATCGTATATTATTAGTTCATCCATAAAAAATTCACATAGTTACTGACCTGTGTACATTTTCTCTCACTAATACACCCGTAAAATACTCCTTTATGTACACAGTACAAGTACACATCACCTACGTTAACGTTAAGTGTTTGAATTGGATTCGCCTGGTAGTGTAATGGATATCACGCTGAGGTACAGACTCAGAGATCCGGGTTCGAATCCCGTCCAGGCATTTATTTTTCTTATCATTCCATATTAAGCTTGCATTGCTCAATGTTAAACATTTAATTATAACATTTATAAAGCGTCACTGCTATAAGGTAAAAATATTCTCTTTAATTTGCTTACTTGATATAGTCAGCTGCTAGATGGCGGTGAAGACCGAGTTCTCGCGACATCTAGTAATAATGGAGAATATAATACATATATAAGAAGAATAAGTGTTTGAATTGGATTCGCCTGGTAGTGTAATGAATATCACGCTGAGGTACAGACTCAGAGATCCGGGTTCGAATCCACACATTTCATTCCATCATTTCTTCATACTCATCTCATCCATTCCGTTTCGTTTCATTTCGTTCGTTCGCACCTGTGACGGTGCGTCAGGTGTGGTTGGTCGGCAACCTCGTAACTCACAGACCTCTATAACTATAGGGGCTTATCTCATCTAATCCCTTGACCTGACCCCGGACACGACTTGACGATATTTATTAAATTATTATTATTGTTATTATTATCATTATTATTATTATCATTATTATTATTATCATTATTATTATCATTATTATTATTATTATTATTATTATTATTATTATTATTATTATTATTATTATTATTATTATTATTATTATTATTATTTCTTGAGGAGAGCAGCAAGATGTTCAAAATTAGACAAAATAAGAAATACTCTCATAAGAGAAAAATTAATATTGGTTATTCAATAGTAGATTATATGCGGTATAAGCAATTAAATTGGTATGGGCACGTACGACGAATGCAAGAAGAAAGATTACCCAGGAAAACATTGAAATGGTGTCCACCTGGAAGAAGGAGGAGAGGAAGACCTCGAAACTCGTGGTGCAGGAAATAAGAACTGGAATGAGAGCAAGAGGACTGGAGGACATGGATTGGGTGGAGAGAGACTGGTGGAGAAGAAAAGTAAAACTTTAGGCACAGAAAGATGTGTAAACATTAAAATTCTGTATATAAATAAAATTATTATTATTATTATTATTACTATTATTATATTATTATTATTATTATTATTATTATTATTATTATTATTATTATTATTATTATTATTATTATATTCTGTGTGGGTCTGAATGTGTGTCTTGTTCTTTCTTCGATGTTAGCTCAGACATACTGCTAACTACATATCCTAGGAAACGCAACACTGTATACTTGTTTGGTATAGGATTCATGCCCAAAGGCGACCCTCCCAAGGAATTGGCTAATATGTCCGATTGAATGTAAGTCCTACAAAAATGAGGGAGGGTATAAGATTAACAAACTGTTTGTGGAAAGCATAAAATAAGTAACTTCGTTACTTTTTTGTTAGCTCGTAGACCATAAGAGGATCTATGAAGTTCGAGATGAGTTTCATGTGAAATGAATACTTAATGAAGTATAACAGTAGATATAGGAATGTCATGAATATAGTTTAAGAATGTGGTATGGAAAATGGAAAATATATCAATATAATTCCTGAGAAAAAAATAAATATAACCACCAAAGTAGAGATGGCGTGATCAGCTGTAATAATGCTTTATCTCGGAACTTATATATTTGCCTAAACCATACATGCATTTCATGATGATAATTGTAGCTAATTGTTTCGTCTTAGTGTTGTATTTATTCACAATTATACTATGAAACCATTCGTTCATTAGTTCCAAAGTAAACATCGTATATTATTAGTTCATCCATAAAAAATTCACATAGTTGCTGACCTGTGTACATTTTCTCCCACTAATACACTCGTAAAATACTCCTTTATGTACACAGTACAAGTACACATCACCTACGTTAACGTGGTCTGCCCAAGTGGTGAGTAAAATTGAAAATATACTACATTGGTATCTTCCCTACTGGGGAACAAAAACCAAGGAAAGTTCATTGGGTGGCATTGAAACAGACACACACACATATTCGGATTGCTGTTAACGTAGGTCGTCCTATCGTCCTATATGTGTAAGAGTACGATTTTTTTTCGCACTCGTTTTTAATATTGAAGTATCAAGTCATGTGTTATGTGTAAGAATGAATGTAACAAGATTACCAAAATCAATTTTATCAAAAAAGATAAATAAAGATCGAGAAAAGTCCTCTCCCTTTGAATGTGGGTTTGACCCTAAAAATTCTGCTCGATTACCATTTTCGCTTCGATTTTTTTTAATTGCAGTTATCTTTTTAATTTTTGATGTAGAAATTGCCCTTCTCTATCAGCATTTAACTTCAAGCCAAGAGGTTCAAGGAATGTAGGAAGGCCAGTGAAAAGATGGACAGAACAACTGCGAGGCGGAACAGGCAATTTGCCTAGCCCATTAAGGGTCGGTTTCACCAACAGAGGTAACCGTTTTACGTCAGTTTAAGCTATGCATTATACATGGGGAAAACTGGTGTCATACAGTTACCTCTGTTGGCGAAACTGACCCTAAGTGTAGAAGAAGAAGTTATGTGTTATCTTAATTTGTTTCTTTTTTACACGCTTTATAGTAACTTGACCTATATCTGTTTATATAACGGAATCTTTCAACACGATTTTCACCCACTTAAAAACATTGGATCGACTTGAAATTTTGTATACTTGTAAAGGACCAATGGCAATACAATAATTTCATAATTTTGTTCTAAGATCGTGGCCAGGATCATCAGGACATCAAAAAAATAAAGACCGGTATAATAGGTTGCGGACTTATCGACTTTTTAGTCCATCGTTATATCGGTCGCTGGTCCAAATCCGGCCCGGAGGATTTTTTTTAGAAGAGTATTACTTTTAGCTCATACTAAAATAGTATCGAATTTAAAGATATTTACATTTTTATCTTATTCTGTAAAATATTAATGACAATCTTGTAAACTTATCACATTGTAATTTATCCAAAAAATATGAGAAGGATACGATTAACTGTAACTATTTATCTATATTAAAATATTCAAAAATATTATAATAATGTTATATAATAATAATTAAAAAAATATATAATTATGTTCGTGCCTAGACACTAAAAATATCGTAAGCAATTAAGTTTTCATGGGATTCCCGGTTTATGACAATCGATTAAACTAAAAATTAAAAAAATAAATAATAGTTTAAAAAACCTAAAACAACACGCTTTATTAGAAAACCGAACTAAAAAATGCAAAATAATTTTAATTTCCAACACGCTTGGAATAAAATTGAAGTGGTCAACAAAAAAATCATCTCCAACACATGTACAATAAAACTAGAGTTATCTACAAAAAAAATCCGTCAAAAGCGTGGGGTGCTTTTTATGGTTTACGTTTTCTTCTTAGAGACTTTACTTTTACCAATATCTGTTTATTATCAAATATATTAATTTATATAGAGCACTCCACGCTTTTGATGGTAAAATTATAATTTTTTAAACTCTAGTTTTATTCTAGATGTGTTGGAGATGATTGTTTTGTTGGCCACTTTAATTTTATCCCAAGCGTGTTGGAAATTAAAATTATTTTTTTCATTTTTTAGTTCGGTTTTCTAATAAAGTGTGCTGTTTTAGTTTTTTTAACTATTATTATTAGTATTTATATTATATACAAAATGGAAAAGTATGATACTACTAATTGGAATTACAAATCATCATTATCATCATCTTCCTTCAAGTAATAAACAAGTGTGTCCATTATGGACTCTTTACAGCGCTACTAAGATGTTCCCAAATTTCGACGTACGTTTGGAATGTATATATTTTTCCAAAACACTGTTTGGTCATTCTAAAAAAATATCAGTAATACAATTATATAATTTATATAACATTTAAGAAACATAGACGGTGTAATGTCAAATCGAGGGATGAGAAGAACTCTGTTATTAAAGGTCTGTAATTATGTATGGATGCCGGCTGACCAGGCCTGACATACCCCACATGGCAAAGGGGCAAATAAAATGAAATGAAACAAAATGAATGACATGAGTATGGAGTAGTGATGGGATGAAGAGTTTGGTAGTGAAAAATGAAACCTGTCCTGTCTCCGATTCGTTCACCACGTTCCCAAAATTATGTGACTGTGAAGATAACTACAAACCCAGAGGCGGATAGCAAATGTCTAACCACTTGCCTCAAAGAGCATATATTATATATATATATATATATATATATATTATATAATAAATTATGTTTTTATGAAAATCATAAGTAATTCCACGAGTGATTTCCAAATTATCGATAAATTCACGACTTACGAAGTGAGGAGTGAATTTATCTAGAGAATTTGGAAATCAAGAGTGGCATTTGTTAGGACTATTTAACGAATAAAATTAAGCTGTTTACTCACAAATAATTGTTTAACTATAGTTATTTTAAAATATTTATATATTTAATGTAAACGGCAATGTTTGAAAACAAATCAGAAATGTGAGGTTATGTTCATTCACTGCTGCTTGATCATATTATTTATTGCCAAATAAGATCGCAATATTGTAAGAGTGCACCCAAGTGGAGAAATAATGAAACATATCACACTATGTATCATAATGAACATTACGGGTTATTCATTTGTTTTTTTAGTAAACAACTCAGTAAAATCAAGGAATCTTTTCATTATTTGCTATATTCAATGTATTTGTTGGAGAAAAATAATGCTTTGACCTGTTCAGAACATTAAAAAGGAGGAGCTTTCTTTATCACAAAAGCAGAAGCTGATAAAGAGAAATCGATAAAGATCGAGGTGAAACACGACTGTCATTGGTTGTAAAACAACATTCATTGAAACGTGATTGGTCATTGACTAGCATTTGTGGCATGAGTTAAATAGTCGGGTTTATTGCACTGCTTTTATGCTCTTTATTCAACTTCTATCGAAACAGAAGTATTTTTTTTATCTCAACATAATAAGCTATGTTTTATATTAGTATTATGTGAATTCTATATAAAATTTGACATAACACATGAAAATTAAAGTTTTTTTTTCTCACCTTTCCTAAGTTGTATATGGAATATAAACATTTCAAGTGACTACATCCCAAAATATTGTAAAATATGAACAAACTCATACGTAACAAAAAGTTATCATCTATTTTAATTAAAACTCTTACATCAAGCAGAAGCGTTAGTTGTTGTACCAGTTACCTTTATTTTGTAAAATTAATGACTAAAATTTATTATAACTTAAAACTCAAAACATGTATTTTGTAACTCCTCCTATATATATATATATATATATATACTATATTTATAATTGATTGTTGAATAAAAATGTAAAACTTCAGAAAGATAATTATTTTACTGTCACTCTATATATCATGATAACTTGATGACATTCTAAAGTTACGTCAGTTACCGATATAAAACCCTACATTTTAAATACAATATTATTAAAGATAGAAACTCCATATTTTCTATTAAAGAGATTGAACTTAAATGTAAGGTATATATATATATATATATATATATATATATATATATATATAATCCACCGCTGTGGTCTCGAGGTTGCGTGCTGCCATGTCACGCAGCGGGCCTGAGTTCGATTCCCGGTCGGGACTGGCTCCTTGGTGAGGTTTTTTTCGGGGTTTTCCTCACCTTTAAGACAAATGTCAGGAAGCTTAGGGCCCAACGGTCCACGAAAATCATCTATTGCAATGAAAGACCTGCCCTCGGGCAGATACTATGGATGGATATATATATATATATATGTGTGTGTGTGTTTGTGTGTGTGTATGTGTATGTGTGTGTGTGTTTTGAAGAGAAAAAAGTAGCGTCCTACTCTCTAAAAGCTAACAAAATTAAAATATTATTTTAATTTGTTGCAAATGTTATGTCAATTACCATGAAATTCACCATTATAGAATTTTCAATAAATTGTTAAAACGTTTAAGATACATTTACCAATCTATTATCCTGTAGAATTCAAATTATTATTTCTGATATATATATATATGTAGTTTTCTCATATAAACTCTTAAATATAAATTATTTATATACATATTTATGTTAAAAATATATTGGACAATTATTATAGTATGTTGTTCTGTAGTTACATTTTATAAATGACTAGACTACGAGTATACTAAATACAATTTTTAAAATAACTGAAAAATAAAATAAAACTAAGTTATTGATATTATTTTATTATTCAAACACCAAGTCTTACTTTTAGGAAAAATCTTATTGAATAAATAAAAAGTTATTAACTACATTATTTATGTAAAAATTTGAAAAAAAAAATTGTGATTCAAATATAAATATACTTCAGGATTATCTGGATTAATACGGTATACCATTTTACATAATTTTTTTATGTATGCATTATACAAAAAAAAATATAAGATTGATAAGATCTAAAGGATCTAATATTCATTGTTATAGAAATAATGTGTATGGTGCCAACTGTAAATTAAGATTGAACAAAATAATGTAGGTCATAATGTTTACATAAATGTTTGTTTTCTAATGTAAAATAACATGTGGTAATATCAAAGTAATATTACCAGATTCTACATTAACCATTCCGAATCTTTAGTTATTATATTTATACAATTATGAACAAGTTATTTTCAAATAATTAAAAAACTTCATACTATCCTTTATACCACGTTGTAGTCTAAACTTCACGTAGAAATTCATTATATAATGTAAATGGACAGCTAATGACAAATGAGGAAAATTTTGAGGAAGTGGCTGAATTCAAATACCTAGGAACAATAATCACAAATAGGAATGAGATGCACAAAGAAATTAAACATAGGCTTAATTCTGGAAATGCGTCCTATTATGCATTGCAGAGACTCTTTATTTCCTAATTCCTTTAAAAAAACGTTAAACTGAAAATATATTAAACTATTATTCTACCAGTTATATTATATGGTGCGAAACATGGACTCTTACTTTAAGGGAGGAAAGGAGATTACAAGTATTTGAGAATAAAGTACTTAGGAAAATGTTTGGACCAAAGAGAGATGAACAGACAGGTGAATGTAGAAGACTACATAACAATGAACTACATGGTCTTTATAGGAAACCAGATATAATAAGAGCCGTTAAGTCTCGTAGACTGCGATGAGCAGGACATGTTGCACATATGGGGAATGAAAGACTTGCATGGAAGCTTCTTGTAGGAAAACCAGAGGGAAAACGCCCAGTTGGTAGACCAAGAATGAGATGGGAGAACAACATTAACTATGATTTGAGGGAAGTAGATTACACAGGGAATGATTGGAAAGCATTAGCTCAAGATAGGGATGTATGGAGAGCTTATGTCCGCGCGGCTATGAACCTACGGGTTCGATAATGCTAGTGAGTAAGTAAGTAAGTAGTCTTAACTTTAACACATGAAAGTCAGCTCAATTTTACCTATATGGATCAATAACTGGTGTACATATAATTAGCAGATAGGCCTAAGTTAAATCGTACAAAAGTTTGTTTTGTATCAAGAAAGTGATTTGAATGCATGGTATACATAATAACGACATTATCTGTTCCGTTCTGATAAAAATGCAGAAGACTGTAAGTGTCACCGAGTTGATTATTATTCATGGGACGGTGTCCGAGCGTGGACCCAGTTTTATCTCTTCACTGTGTCCTGTTGGAACTAAAAGGTATACAATCATTGGTAGGGGAAGTCACCCCACTATATAAAGGTGATTACGTTGTGTGGATTCTTCTATACGCGAACTTGGTGCCCATAGAGCAGATCATGTGGAGGCTAGCAACGTTTTCCACTCTTGTAGTGGTTTCCATGGCAGTTGCAGTGCCTTTAGAAGATGGTAAAGCTTTTTGGAGAGAAACTCCGATGGAAAGGGCGGTTCAGGATTTTAAAACAAAATGTACCCAAAGTGATGATCAAGTTTCTTGTCTCAAGTATGAAGCTTTGACACTTCTGGACCACATTTTCAAGAAAAAATCATACAAGGTAAGTTCTCAACAATTCTTATATACAGTATTACGTAGCCTAGTTTCATCATTTGATTGTTCATTATAGAATTATTACTCTAATGTAAATGTGATTTAAAATCCAATCAGTAAGTACAAAGAGGTATTCGTCGTCGTGGTGTGGTAGGTAGAATCCTTAACATTCTCCTGCGGCATGGGTTCGATTTCCGGCGGGATAGAGGATTTTAAAATCTCCACATTAGGTCTGGATGTATGCATTGTACTTCTTTTTAGACTATATGTGACAAAACAAATAAGATAAAAATCATGGAAAACATAACAAATCTAAAAACAAGATTTAAAAAAATGCTACAAACACAATTATAGCAGCGCAAAATAACATAATCGCAAGAAGGATACCGTTTCTTTCTTCTCTACAGCTTTTCTGTTTAATGTTTTATTTCTTCATTTAATTGTACCGTTTTGTAATGTTTTTTACTTTTTCCTTTTTTGTCACAAGACAAGTGACATACGCCCATATTGAAGATGTAGATTAAAATCTCCTATTTTGCTGGGAATACAATAAATATCACCGAAATGGAAGGTGAAATAACAGTAGAGTCAATAATAAACGGAATTAAATAGCATTGGGGTTAACAAATGTCCAAACTGTAATAAATAAGTACGTAATATTTTCAATTTGTATAAATATAAAGTTACAAAATAACTTAGGAGCCTATGTGAAGATGCAGATGTATTATAGGTGTAATATAAAATTAGAGTAGTCCACCGCTGTGGTCTCGAGGTAGCGTACTGCCTTGTCACGGAGCGGGCCCGGGTTCGATCCCCGGTCGGGACAGTTTTTGTGGGTGAGGTTTTTATCGGGTTTTTTTCTCACCTGTAAGACAATTGTCAGGAAAGCTCTGAGGTCCAAACGGTCCCCGATATCATATGACCATCATTATAATCACCATCCTTCACCGGTGTGGAAAGCAACGGGAAGCTACCACACTTACAATTCCCTAGTAAAGCTGTAAAGCTTAGCATGAAAATGTCATGACTGCAGTGAAAGACCTGCCCTCGGGCAGAATTAATATGGATGGATAAAATTAGAATATAGTAACATTATGATGATCTTGTTTTTTAAGCAGGTGCTAGTTGCCCAAGCACAGTTCAGTTATTTATACCGCATCCTATTGAATCCTACTTTTTTTTTACTCAAGTAATGTATTTATCTATGTTTGTTGCGTAAAGTGTGTTAACTCCAAAATTGTGTTTTTGTGAAAAAATGTGATTGAAAAGAACTTTATTTTTCATACACGCTCAGCACGAAAACTCATTTAGCCCATTTTGGGTTTAACCTATTATATAGGAAACAAAGATATGAAATAAAGTTGTAAATATATATCATCGTCACTCCAGGGATTAGGCAATTGCCCGTTCCGACTTCATAATGCATCAGCCCAACGTCTTCTAGGTCTTCCGACATCACGTCTTCCTCTTGCTTGATAATTTCTTGCTAATAATGGATATCTCTGTAAATATATATAACTAGCTAAGATCCGGCGTGCGTCTGCTACGCCTAAATAAATTAAATATTTTTTTTATCCCGCAACAGGCCTCAGGAGACCCTTGGGGTAGTAGGAGGTTAAGGCTCCCACTTTTTCTAGACAATCGACACTTTATGTCAGCCGGGTTGTCAGCCCTGCGTGACGGCCGCCTTTACCCCAGAACAAGCGTCTGGTACTCATTTCCGTTAGAGGCTGAGTCGACCCCAGGGCCATAGTGCCGCCAGAGGGTTTGTGTCAGTTTAAAAATCCTGACCCCAACGGGACTTGAACCCTCGACCCTCCGGCTTGTAGCTCAGTGCCTTAACCACTACGCTACGGCGTGCCCCCAATTAAATAATTAGGGTTGGTTAATTCTATGGTATACACTACGACGAAGCAAACGTGGCGATTTCTAGAATACATTTATAATTTCAAATTTCAGATAAACCCGCACCTCCATTTATTTTAATACGATATTCAGAGTTTTGTCGTGAAACATCGAAAATTCGATTGGTAGAGCGATTTCTAAATATACATTTCAGGCGAACTCCTAAACCTAAGGATTTTAGAACATAACAGATAACGGTTAAACACTGGCTGCATCTCAAACCCTGTATATACAAATTTTCACGAAGATCGATTGAACGGTTTAGAAGTCTAAAAAGGACAAACAGATATATATATATTATATAAATATATATAAAAAGTAAAGTGATCCCACAACAGGCCCGGAGGCCCTTGGGGTAGTAGGAGGTTAAGGCTCCCACTTTTTTCTAGACAATCGGCACTTTATGTCAGCCGGGTTGTCAGCCCTGCGTGACGGCCGCCTTTACCTCCAGAACAAGCGTCTGGTACTCAATTCCGTTAGAGGCTGAGTCGACCCCAGGGCCATAGTGCCGCCAGAGGGTTTGGGTCAGTTTAAAAATCCTGACCCCAACGGGACTTGAACCCTCGACCCTCTGGCTTGTAGCTCATACCTTAACCACTACGCTACGACGAGCCCCCATATATATATACCGGTATATATATATATACACATACTAGCTAATACCTGGCGTGCGCTGCTACACCTATAGTAAATAAATAATGTGTTTTTGCATTGAGTTGAATAAGTAAAAGGAAAAATAAATATAAATTTATATCGTTATTATTTTTAGATACCCCGTGCTGATTGCCCGGCGTTGCCCGGGAATCTACGCATCCCGATGTACTTGGCATAAATGAGCTGAAAGACAAAATTCGTTATTTTGAGTTATCCATAAAAGAATACCTGCCATGCGCTGCTATGCTTGCCCGTGAATCTACTTATCCCGATCTTCTTGGCATCAATATCTGTGGAACCGGCTAACCCTATCGTATGTTAGGCATTGGCAACTCTGTATCTTAACCACGTGTTGTACTTTGTAAGTTGGAATTTTTTTTTGAAATCCAGTGCTCTATTTTCGTAATGAATTTAGCTTGTGTATGTTGGCCATCCTGACTACCTATTTATAAATGTGTGTCAAAACTCATTGGTTATTTTGAAGCAACCAGTCAGCCTTTTGTTAAATACCTGTCAAGTTAACTGTTAAAATTGTAATTTTATTTCTCTAGTAAGGATATTTTTTATTCTGCTCGATTAGTTACAGAAAAACAATTTTCAATTGAATAAATACGTACATACTGTATTTTGTGCCTTTCATTATTTTTACATTTCTATGAATGTATTTTTCAGAGGCAGTATGCAACCAGCTTTTAGCGAACAAGTTGATTTCTTAAAGATGAGTGATGCAAGTAACAAGTGAATGGAATTAACTAAATTCAAAACTTAATATTAATTCGCCTTTTTCTTTTTGTGTGTTCGATACAATTTTTTCCTATTTTTTTTTTTTTTTTTTTGCGTTTTAAGCATTCCTTTCCTTATTTCTGGACAAATAACGTATGAATAATTATTTTTTTAAGTTGGCCGCTTGTACAAGTTAACCAACTTTTTAAGGAAATGTGAGTGACCAAGAAATACAGATTTTACTGTATATGATATTTGATTTTACTTTACAAATATAGCAATATTTGGTCTAATAATCGGGGTAGCGTGCTGCCTTGTCACTCAGCGGGCCCGGGTTCGATCCCCGGTCGGGACAGTTTTTCTGGGTGAGGTTTTTATCGGAGTTTTTCCTCACCTGTAAGACAAATGTCAGGAAAACTTTAAGGCCCAAACGGTCCCCGAAATCATATGGCCATCGCAATCATCATCATTCATATTCACCTTAGGATTAGGAACTCTCCTGGCGCACCATTATCATCATCACTCATCATATCATCGGGGTAACGTAACCCCGCCTTCCAGGCGCCCCAACCTCAGAAGTTGGTTACAAGTACGCCATACCAGGAGAGAAACCAGGAATGTCGAAAGACAAACCTGGGGCATTTGAAAATAATAATATAATAATAATAATAATAATAATATCAATAGTATTTCTTAAATTTTTAATGAGTTGTATATTTTGACTCACTTCATATTTCTTGATTTTCTAGTAAGGACTAGTTTCGTCGCTTCTGTACAACATTCTCGATGCATTACAACTGTTGCCTTGCGGTTGTCTTTCCTGAAAGTTTATTTCTGCAAATAAACAACTCATTAAAATTTAAAAGAAACCTTATAGTGTCATTTCCTATATATATTTAATAATAGTAATAGGACATGTTGCGCGTATGGGGAATGAAAGATGTGCATGGAAACTTCTTGTAGGAAAGCCAGAAGGAAAACGCCCAGTTGGTAGACCAAGAATGAGGTGGGAAAACAACATTAACTATGATTTGAGGGAAGTAGATTATACAGGGAATGATTGGAAAGCATTGGCTCAGGATAGGGATGTGTGGAGAGCTTATGTCCGCGCGGTCATGAACCTATGGGTTCGATAGTGCCAGTGAGTAAGTAAGTATGTAATAATTAGTCCCGCGCCGTAGCCGAGCGGTTAAGGTAGGAAGCCTTGGCGCAGAGCTACGGGACTTGCGCTGGTTCGAGTCTCCATGGGGGAACAAATTTTCTCATGGTATTTCGGCCAGTATGGGACCGGTGCCCACCCAGCATCGTGAGGCAATTGGGTAGCTACAATAAGTAGCGGCTCCAGGTTGAGGAACCAGCTATAACGGCTGGGGGACTCGACATGCTAACCACATGTCACCCCTACACTGGCTGTTGATCATCTACATCTGTGATTGACACATGTGGATGTGAAGGGCCAGCAGCCGGCTGGTAAAAGGGCAACCGCTGAAAAGTGGAAAGACCCTCAATCGGAATAATAATTATATGTTAGAGAAATATTTTGGCTAAATTAATATTTTCAGGTCTCAGATGCTGTGGAAATCGTTCGAAACTCTTTCAATCCCGAAAAGCGAACACCTGTTGAGAGCGGAAGAAGTGACGATGACGAAGTACTGGATGAAGTAGAACAATATATAAAATCGCACGATATGGTTGTGAATCTGCCAGGTGGAGCAACGCTTAACTTATCTCCGAGAGGACTCGATGACAACGAAATCGACGCAACATTTAAATTCGATCAGGTCGAAGGAAAAGGTGCATAATTTCTCAGTTTTACTAAAAAGTAAATTTCTCCTGATATCTAAATTCTTGATTTTTAATTTAACATGTTGTTATAATTTTCTCAATAAATCTGTTATATTGAGCACAATTTATTTTAATATTTTCGCAAATAATTTCGAATTCTGAAAAATATTAAATTTATTACGAATATACCAAGTCATTGCTTCTGTACTAATATTTGTGAAAGTAAATAGAGAACATTGAATTTAAGTAAATTAAATATTTGGTATTTGTTATAATTTATTTTATTCATTTATCGTATTTTGTTTTATTGATTAAATTAATTTATTTATGCCACTTTTAAAATATCCAATAAATTGTATAACTCTAGTATGATGATGAAACTGTATAACATATTTCTGTTATTTCAGCAATAATAATAATAATAATAATAATAATAATAATAATAATAATAATAATAATAATAATAATAATGATAATAATAATAATAATAATAATAATAATAATAATAATAATAATAATAATAAATACCGGTAATAACAATAATAACAGCCAGATATATTAGTTACATTATTTATTTATTTAGCCTGGTTTAGTTAAGGCCATTAGGCCTTCTCTTCCACTCACCAGGACAAGCATACTGTTACATTAGAATAAAGCAATCACAATTAACTTAATATTAAATACTAAATTAAAATTTGATCAATAAGATAATATCTGTAAGATTAATTTGAATAACATAATGTTAATGATAATTAGAATTAAGACTAAAACTAATAATAAAATGTACACAAGCAATATAAATTGAATTGTTTGGTAGTGTGTCCCTATATTGTACATAAAACACAAAACCAAATGAGACAATTAATTGTTTATACAATATTTAAAACAAAAAACTGACAATATTTGTTAATCTTAATATACTATTTTCATAAAATAAATTAAATTGTAATTAATTGTTAAAAGAATTCATCAGTGAGTTATATAAGTTAGTTTGTTTTTAAATAACTCTTATTTTTTAAGGATGTTATAGATACCTAAGACTCTCTACCTTAAAGAAATCTGGATATACTTTTTTTTACAAGTTATTTCTGTTACAAACAATTACTAACACCACATGTAAGAATATAATATCTCAACTCTTAAATTGGCAATTCAATAATTTCTCCTGCCAGTTATTTAGATGTTTCGGACCGCAATGAAAACAAAATCATCTAAAACTCCAAGTTAATAGTATACATTGTGTCCACTGCTGTGGTCTCGAGGTAGCGTGCTGCCTTGTCACGCAGCGGACCCGGGTTCGATCCCCGGTCGAAACAGTTTTTCTGGGTGAGGTTTTCATCCGGGTTTTTCCTCACCTGTAAGACAAATGTCAGGAAAACTTTAAGGCCCAAACGGTCCCCGAAATCATATGGCCATCGAAATCATCATAATTCATATTCATCTTAGATGAAGCTTAGGATTAGGGACTCTCCTGGCGCACCATTATCATCATCACCCATCATATCATCGGGGCAACGTAATCCCGCCTTCCTGGCGCCCCACCTCAGAAGTGGGATGCAAGTACGCCATGCCAGGAGAGAACACCAGGAGTTTCGAAAGACAACCTGGGGCATTTGAAAAAAAAAATTATACATTGTTATGCAATTTGACACCAATTTAGGTACTTTCTACTCATTTATTTTACTTTTGTTTCATACACACTATTAAATAAATGAAATGCATTGCTAATTTAATGGTTATATGTTAAAGCAACTATAAATAAGAAAGAAACAAAGTTAATAGCAGAAATCCAGTTGTTGATTTTATTCTGAAGCAAAATTGAAAATGTAATTCCCCTTGTGATACCTAATCTTTTAAAAATAAATTCTAACAAACTAATTAAGATATTTTAAGCAATCAATTGATTTGGTGTTTACTTGATGAAAATCCAATATGTATTATTTAATAAATAAAACTATCAAAGTTTTATATGATTTTCATAAATATTTATTTTACTTAACATTCGTAAAAGCTGTTCCATCTTCATCAGATGAATGTCATAAATATAAATAAATTTTATTTAATGTGTATAGTCATCTGTGTAAACAAATGCATCTAAGAAATACAATATAAATAAAAGGTAAATAAGTTATATATGCTCTCAGTGTATTGAAACAGCTGTTATGAATGTTAAATAAAATCAAGATTTATGAAAATCTTATAAAACTGTTGTAACTGCTGTGGTAGTTTTCCTTAACAAATTATATATGTACAAAATATTCAGCTAGATCTTTCGGAACCGGTTCCATTTTCAAAGTTGTTCATTGGGTAATAAACAACTTTGAAAATGGAACCGGTTCCGAAAGGCCTAGTTGAATATTTACCAATGAACAACTTTGAAAATGGAACCGGTTCCGAAAGGCCTAGTTGAATATTTTATACAAATATAATTTTTTGAGGACGACTGCCACAACAGGTACAAGATTTTATTGTTTTTCTTAAATATTTAACAATATTCTCAACAGAACAAAAGTTTGTTAAAAATTATATAAAACTTTGATAGTTTTATTCATTAAATAATACGTTTTATATTTTTAGGACGTAAGAGCAAGTTGAAGAAGATACTTATCCCGGTGTTGGTATTTATTCTGCTGAAAGTCACGACTCTCATCCCTCTGTTCATCGGAGCGCTGGGTCTCAAGGCTTGGAACGCTCTTCAGCTGAGTTTCTTCGCTTTCGTGATATCAGTAGCACTGGCAATATTTCAACTTTGCAAGAAGCTTGCGGCCGATCAATCTCCACCACAACTCATCTCGCATGGGGGTTGGGATGCCAGTGCATCTAGAAACTTTGATTTAAGTGCACACGACCTCGCCTACAATGCTTATGCTACAAGCTCTTAAACACAAGCGCAAATTACAAATCTGACGAATACCTGAATCTGACGAATACGAATATCTGCGATAAAGTTTTAGACTCAGACATGACATGCAGTTTTCAATTCGTTTTAGAAGTCACTTCTTGAATTTCTGAGAGAGAAATTCTGTTGAAAGACTGGCTAATATCACTTACATTTTCTAAGTCAAATAAAAGGCAGTATTATAATCAAATGTAGCACAAACTCTCTGATTTTATAATCAAGATGATTACGATGATCAAAATAATAATAATAATAATAATAATAATAATAATAATAATATTATTATTATTATTAATAATAATAATTATTGTTGTTATTATTATTATTATTCTATCTATCTTCGGTTTTTACAGCTGCTGCCGTCTTCCCGTGCCAAACCTCCAAAGCCTACAGTCTTGGGCATCTTCGATGCTTAGCCCTCTAGCTTGTATTACTGTCTTCATGTTTTCCTTCCATGTTAACCTTGGTCTCCCTCTTTTCTTCTTTCTGTTCGGATGCCATTCATATAGTTGCTTCGGCATCTCATCTTCCATTCTTAAGACATGTCCTAACCACTTTAATTTCTTCTCCTCAATTCTTTCAATTATGCTTTCTTCTGCTTCCATTATGTTTCTAATTTCCTTATTTGTGACATGTTCTAATCTAGACTTATTATTATTATTATTACTAGCCTAATATTATGTCTCTTAGAGTCTAAGATGGACTTTATTATATTTAAATATACTCTTACATTGCTTCCCCACTTTCTTCTTTATTCTTCAATTCCGAACACTCACGTTTGTCAAGTCGCTTGTAACTTCATGCAACCATCTTGTTCTTGATCTCTCCCTTTCCTCCTAATAGGAGTTATTTTAGGTATTCATTAAAATTCATTCTCAATAACAATACTAATAAATAATGATAGTAATTACTATTATTGTTATTGTTATATCTAACTCATTGGCACTATCGAATCTTCAGTTCATGACCGCGTGGACACAAATTGTCCAATATTTTGCAATCATAGCCTTTATAATTTACGTCTCTCAAATCATGGTATATGTTATTTTCTTAATTAATGTTTTGTCTTGGGCGCTTTCCCTTTGGTTTTGGGCGCTTTCCCTTTGGTTTTCCTACAAGATTATATGTTCCTCTTCCATTCTCTATTCGTGCCAAATATCCTACTCATCGCAGTCAACAAGACTTAATACTACTACTACTACTACTACTACTACTACTACTACTACTACTAAAAATAATAATAATAAATGTAGGACTTATTAAACAATGTTAATCGCGCATAAAATTATAATTCTGGCTTTGTTCCGTTATTTCTTCTAAATATCATTAGTTTGTGAAGTTAACAGTTTTCTTAATTTCTCGAAGCAGTGGATTTATATGAAAATTGTACAGGACACTTTATATTAATCGAATCCTAATAGAACCAGGTAAAGGAATCTGAAAGTATATAAAATTAACATGAAAATGAAGCTATTGTCAGCCTAGAGGTTTAGATATACAATTAATTTTATTTAATATGCTAAAAGTAATATTACTTAGGATTAATTAATAATAAAGATTAAAACAGATTATTTAGTGTAAAATTAAATACGCTCAGCGCAAGAGTGACTAATTTTAATTCATAAATTGTGAATACATAAGATCAATTGCAAAGTAAATATATAAGATCACAGATTGTTTACACATAATGAAAATCTATATTTTTAAAAATTGTCGAGAAATAATACACTACTTCCATAATCAACGTAGAGTTCTTTTTTATTATTTTATTGTGTTTTTAATTAGTTTATATTTTGAATAGGTTTAATTTGTATACGTTGGTACACATTATTGACTAAAATATAAAGTAAGAAATGTAATATATAAATGTTTTAATAATATTATCGAAATTTCGAAATTATATTCATCATAATTATCAAAATTTCAAAATGATATTCATTATATGGGAAAAATAATTACCTCCACAAAGAACACTTTTAACTTCTGAATGTTTCATGACAGGCCTATAAAATATTTTAATTATTATCGTTGTCTTCATGGATTAAGCAAAATTCTTCCTGAACCGATTTAATAATTTGCTTTATACCATCTCCTTGATTTTCTAATTCTCCTCTTGGTCTGTACTCAAGATCAATTCTTAGCATTCTACTTGGATTCGTTCAATCTATATGTTCTCTTCATCTCTTTCTATAATCCGTTTCATCTGACATTTTTTTTAATTTTAAATTTACCCGTAAGGACACTACTATCTATCTAACCAATTCTTGTGTGTCCAACCACAGTCTCATTTCTTGTACTTCAATTTTCTTTTTAGCTTTTGTTCACTTACTAGTCTCATTATCGACTTTGGGATCTCTCTATGTAAGTTAAAAATTATGTGTGAATTAATTATGTGTCTATATAAAAGGTTGACATGAAAAAAAAATGTATTCCTGAGATTTCCAGTCGGCCTGAACTAATTGTTGACGACGACCGAGATCTCAGGTACATATATACTATTTATTTTAATCTTTTATGTAGCAATATGAACGGATGTTCATAATGATTTTTCAAATATTGATTTAGGCCTTTTTTTTGTAAAATTGAATTGCTTTCTATAAATTTCATTCTCACATTAATTTCCTCGCCTCTCCGGAATTCGAAACTGCCGAAAGAAAAAGCTTAACATTCGACTATATTACAAGGAATTTACTAATTCTGTAAATAGACAATAATATTGAAAATATTTATTTTAAATTTAATACTTTTATGAAATAAAAATAAGAGTTCTGTTGGATTAAATCAGAATATTCAAGTTTTTAGTATCATATTTGAATTTCTTAATTTATTGTAACAGGAAAATGTAATTCATCCCTTACCATTTAATAATAATTGTAATGGTAAAATATTACTGGATGAAATATTTAATTTAATTTGAAATAATGTAAAAATGGTGTAAGCTTTAATTAATCACAAAACTGTTAAAACCATAAACGGGTTTATATTCACTATATATATATATATATATATATATATATACGAGGGCGGATCGGAAAGTAACGCACAATAATTTTTTTTTAAAAGTTTAATAGTAAAAAAAATGAAAAAAAATAACAAATGAACTTACATCTTTTACCTACTTTTCGACATAGTCACCAACTTTCTCAACACATTTTTCCCATCGTGTTACCAGTTTCAATATGCCCTGTTCGTAGAAGTCCATTTGGTTGGAGTGTAGCCATCTGCGCACTGCTGATTTCACTTCCACATCTGTCTCAAAGCGTTTGCCGGCCAGGAATTTCTTCATGGGACCAAACAGATGAAAGTCCGATGGTGCAAGATCCGGACTGTATGGTGGATGCTGGAGCACCTCCCAACCAAATTCGGCGATTTTCTGACGAACGACAGCAGCAACATGGGGGCGAGCATTGTCATGAAGAAGTTTAACGTTAATGTTGTGACGTTTGTCACGAATGGCACGATGCAACTTCACCAAAGTTTTAATGTAGGCCGCAGCATTCACAGTAGTCCCGTGTTCAGCAAAGTCCACCAATAAAACACCATGCATATCCCAGAACACTGTCACAAGCACTTTCCTGGCAGATTGAGTCACTTTGAATTTTTTGTTTACTGGGGAACCAGCATGTTTCCACTCCATTGATGCCTGCTTTGTTTCGGGCGGGGCGTGTAGTGGTACGCCCACGACTCATCACCTGTGACGATTCCTTCCAGAAAGTCATGTCCTTGTGCGGTGTACCGCGTTAAGTGGTCCAAGCTTGCCATCATTCGCTGGCCCTTGTGGTCGTCTGTCAGGTTCTTAGGCACCCAGCGAGCACTAACTTTACGGAATTTCAAATTTTCATGAACAATATCGTACACCCGCACCATAGGAAATGTTGAACTTCTGCGATAAGGCTCGCAGTTGCACACGCCAGTCGTTCAGAATTGCCGCCTCAATGCCTCTGACATTCTGCGGATGGATTGCTGCTGTTGTCGGCCGGCCGGAGCATGGCGAATCACTAAGGTTCACGCGTCCCTCTTGGAAGAATGTGCACCACCTGGAGACATTGCTACGGTCCATACAATCATCCCAATACACGCCACGCATGTCCCTGTGAATTTCACTGGGTTTATGCCCTTTGGCCCACAAAAATCGAACAACACTTCTCTGTTCCTCACAGGTGGACGACTGTAGCATGCGCGCCATCTTTGTTGCATAGTTCAAGCTTCTCTCGCAAGAGGTGCACCTGAGAAAAAAATACCATCTATAGTGAAAACTTCAAACTATATCTCTGTGAAATTTCAATATTCTAGCTGCAATACCAAGGCAGAAAAAAATTATTGTGCGTTACTTTCCGATCCGCCCTCGTATGTATATATATATATATATATATATATATATATATATTTTGTAAATATGTTATGCATGGATATTTATTGTTATGTTTGTGAAAATAAAGATTAGGGGTAATATAATTAGTTCTGGGGTTTAGGCAGGCAGATAGACACGTGGGTAGAATATTAGGGCATTCCTGTATTGGTGTATTTTAAATGTACAAATATATTTATTTATTATAAAAATGTTATAATTTATGTAATTTTATTTAAATTTGTAAATATATAGTGTTGAACAAATTTGTTTTAATTATATTCCTATTCCTAAAAAATGCTATTAAATATTTGTAATTTGTTTGTTGTTAAACATTTTTGGACTTAAAAGCAGTGGTCTATTAATTAATCCAAAATTAATGTATGTGAATCCGTCAATCATGAAACTGGAACATCATCTAATCCCAATTACATTGTTAAATTAATACGACATATTCTTGAAGCTTGAAAACATAAAGAGTTACCATTGTGATTGCAAAATCACTGCATTCATATTTCTTATTATTCGTACTTATAGACACCTAAGGTCATTAAGCGCCTAAAAGTTTTGATTTTATTGCAAATTTCTATTACGCTTTCACATGTTTGTTTAGAAGATTAGTAATTTAATTGTAATATTATAAAATGGCGATTTTGATGAAAATTGATATTACAACAATTGCATGCCGAAATCTACCTTGAAATTTCTCCCTGAGAAGCTTTGCGATGTTCCAAGGTCATGTCCAAAAATTTATTTCCTGTTTTAAAGTGCAAGGCGCAGAAATTGAAGCCAGAACCCAGCAAAAGCAGCCCAGTGTACGGAGCAGATGTACATTCCTGCATGAGTTAAGCACAGAATGGAGTGAGGCGGGACGCGGCGCGGACGGCGGGTAATGAGGGTTTTCCATTCTGCCAATACACGAGTTATATTATTCCCCTATAATTTAAATGAGAGATTTGACGCTTGATTTTAGTTTCTTGCACTTAAAAGGGCAGGTTTTTTACACACGGCTTCGTACATCACAACGCTTCTCTGGAAGAAATATCAAGGTAGATTTTAGCATGCAATAGTTGACAGTTCCTTTGTTAGTTGTGAAATTCCAATCTATACTTGACTTGACGTAGAAAAACAAGGAAAATGCCTCATTCAAGATGTTTATTATTTTATTTAATGACGCTCTTTCACAGTTAGAGTAATTAAGGACGCAATTCAAATCTGGGCGTCAAATGGCCGAAAGTATTATTTGGAAATCCTCTTTCTTGTGGACTGAGGTTCTTTTACATGTCATATATCTATGGCAGGGATCCGTGGCTTTAGTTTCCTTATGAAGGAACTCGTGCTCAGATTTTTACTCCCTGATAAATCCATCTACCATCGGGCTTGAGCTCCCGAACCTTGGAAATAGAGATGGGTATGGTAGCCAACTAGTCCACCAGAACTGACAATCAGGTTTGTCGACACCGAGTTTTGAAACCGGGATTTTCTAAATATAAATATCATACACCATCGCAAAAGTAAACTCTCTCAGATATAGATATCTTGTTTGTGTTCATTTCGATATAGGTCGTATTTACTTCTCGCCAATAAATAAATATCTGCACTTACATAGTAAAGGCGTTAGATTAGAGTGCAAGTGCCGAACTTTATGTATGGATATAATTTTCTATTTTACATTTCTCATCTTCCAAATCATTTTCTAGCATTGATCTAATTATTCTTAAACCATGTCCATTTTAGGCCTTTTTCTCCATTTTTCCGTCGGAATCTATTTACGTATCTTCCTTTGTTATCTCCTTTGTTATTTATGTTCTTACTTACCTAATAGGATTAAACAATCTTTGTTCCGATAAATATATATATATATATATATATACATTATATATATTATATTATAAGTATATAATATATACTTGTAGATATTTTTTCTCCTTATTCAAACTGAGACACACACACACACACATAAAATGCCATCAAAATCGATTCAGTCGTTTACGAGAAGTATAGTGACAAACATGCATGTAGAAGAATTATATACGAGGGTCAGTCAAAAAATAATGTCTCCTATTTTTTATCTTTTAATTGTGCGGATATTTAAATGCACTTTACATACCATCAAACCCACTACATTAACGATAAATTTGTCACTTTTCAATATAATCTCCGTTCTTTTCCACAGTGGGTGTCCACCTTTTAACAAGGACATCTATTCCACTGTGGTAAAAAGCATGGTCCATCGACGCAAGGATTTTTTTCGGCCTCTTCATCGTCAAAATTAATCCCACGATGAGTTTCCTTTAGTGACCCGAACAGATGGAAATCTGATGGTCTTAGGCCAGGGTTGTAAGCTTGTTGTAGAATGATATGGATTAGATGTACTAAACTTACAAGAAGACAACACCAGAAATAGTTTTACACCATCTTTATTTTTTCTCTATCACATAGATAGAGTCGCTCGTAAGGTAGTTCAAATTATAGGTCCGCCAGCAAGCTTATCAAAAGAAAACAATAATAACAAGGATAATGTTCTCATTCCTCAACATCCTCTCTAAAGGTATGACCAGTTGGTAATGCCTTCTTCTGGAGTGCGTAGTATGACAGTTCTGAATTCACCGTCCCTTCCTTTGCGAAGCTCCATAATACGGCACTTCTTCCACTTGTACCGTGGACGTACTTCTTCCTGAAGCAGGGCGATATCCTCGATCCTGAATTGAGGTGAATTCTTTGCTCGTTGACGGACCTCATAGAAGCTCCTTAACTACGTAAGGTACCCTCTGGACCAGAGTTTCCACAAGTCTTCTGCCAACTTTTGCCGTGTTTGAATAGTTTGGTCAAGCTGGTCCCCATCGTAGGCTCGGGTCCGCTGGGAATTGTAGTTAGTATTTGTCAGCAGAGGAAGTGGGCTGGTGTCAGTGGTGTGGATTCTGCATCATCGCCTTGAGCTATGGGTTTTGAATTTATACCAGCTTCGATTGTGATAAGCATCGTATTAAGGCTTCTTCATTTACAAGAAATCGGCCGAGTATCTTTCTCAAGCGTTTGGTAGTGCCAATCATTCTCTCCCACCATCCTCCCCACCAAGCGGTTGTAGGTCCCTGGTTCGTTTCTGGTTTCGGCACAATAAAATGTCGTGTAATGGTATGGATTAGAGACACTAAACTTACAAGAACACAACAGCGAGAATAGTTTTACACTATCATTATTTTTTTTCTCTCACACACATAAAGTCGCTTGCAAGCTGGTTCAAAATATAGGTCCGCCAGCAAGCTTATCCACAGAAAACAACAAGGATAATGGTAGAGGTCTGATTCCTCAAGAAAGGTGGATGAGGCAAGACTTCCTATCCAAGTTTCATGATATCTTCAGTGGTGTGACGACTGGTGTGTGGTCTTGCATTGTCGAGCAAGAACATCCGCCATAGCTTATGTGGGCTAACTCGCCGAAGACTTGCTTTAAGCTTTTTGAGGATGCTGACGTATTGGACTGAATTTATTGTACATCCATGATCCAAAAAATAACCAGAATCACATCCTCTGCATCCCAAAACACGGTCGCCATAACTTTCCCTGCCGATCGCATAGGTTTGATTTTTTTTCATCCTTGCCGAAGTTGTGTGATGCCATTCCACTGACTGCCTCTTTGATTCAGGTTCCACTGACTGCCTCTTTGATTCAGGTTCCACTGATTGCCTCTTTGATTCAGGTTCCACTGATTGCCTCTTTGATTCAGGTTCCACTGACTGCCTCTTTGATTCAGGTTCCACTGATTGCCTCTTTGATTCAGGTTCCACTGATTGCCTCTTTGATTCAGGTTCCACTGATTGCCTCTTTGATTCAGGTTCCACTGATTGCCTCTTTGATTCAGGTTCCACTGATTGCCTCTTTGATTCAGTTCCACTGATTGCCTCTTTGATTCAGGTTCCACTGATTGCCTCTTTGATTCAGGTTCCACTGATTGCCTCTTTGATTCAGGTTCCACTGATTGCCTCTTTGATTCAGGTTCCACTGATTGCCTCTTTGATTCAGGTTCCACTGATTGCCTCTTTGATTCAGGTTCCACTGATTGCCTCTTTGATTCAGGTTCCACTGATTGCCTCTTTGATTCAGGTTCCACTGATTGCCTCTTTGATTCAGGTTCCACTGATTGCCTCTTTGATTCAGGTTCCACTGATTGCCTCTTTGATTCAGGTTCCACTGATTGCCTCTTTGATTCAGGTTCCACTGATTGCCTCTTTGATTCAGGTTCCACTGATTGCCTCTTTGATTCAGGTTCAAAAAAATGAACCCACATCTCGACTCTAGTCACAATCTCCCTCCAAATTAAAGCGCTGCAAGGGTTCAGAGAACAAACTCTCCCTCCAAATTAAAGCGCTGCAAGGGTTCAGAGAACAAACTCTCCCTCCAAATTAAAGCGCTGCAAGGGTTCAGAGAACAAACGTTTGAGAATCCCAGTTGCTGATTGATCATCATCACACTACATTTCCTGATGGCGAGAATGAAACACAGTTCATCTGTTGTTACCCGGCGGTCTTCACGAATGATCTCGTCAACTCGCTGTGTGTTGCGTGGAGTCACTGGTCTCGCCGGCCTTCCGCTCCGCTTTACATCAGCCAATTGTTTGTCCTACAGCGACGAACCCATCGTGTAATAGTACTGGCATCCACTGTTGAATTCTCTACAAATTTTTCAACCTTTCATGAATGGGAGTTTCACCTTCTGCATTGAAGAATTCAATCACAGAACGCTGTCTAATACCTATGCCAATGTCAGCCATTTTACAAGAGGATGCAAGTGCTGCCACCGGTTGACTCAGGAAGTTATTACTGGAGAATAATGTTTGAGGATATAATGCCGAATTGAAGTTTTTCACATAACTAACTTATTAAAAGAGAAGAAATAGGAGGCTTTTTGACTGACCCTCGTATATAAAGATGATGATTTCGTATGACTACATAAATAAACTTTCCTTCACTTTTCTGGAAGTATATTAATAGTTCATTTTGGCCTGATTTAAAAATTGTTTCCTGATGAACCGTGAAAATCATCTTCCCTGCTCATTTTTACTTTAAATTCACATGTAAAACTATAACCCAAAATTTCAGAATATAACAACAATGTTTGTTGATTTATCGTGTCTTTTTCCTCCGAAGCCCACATTACTCTTTCTCTAAACATTTCGTATCCGCAATAAATAAATTTCATTAAATATACTAAACATACAACATATACTAAAATACTCTGAACGTAAATAAAACATTGTATACAACACGTTACAAAATTATGTTTAACTCGCAGCTCTTACAACACTACCTTCAGTGTCTAACTTCAACATCTAGTTACTATACCTCTACGTTTTTAACTAGTCGTCTAAAGAACTATTACCTCCTGTGTTATGATTATATTTGTAGTTTACGTGATATTTCATGAAAATTAATTTCTTCAGCTTGTATTTATTCTTCTGTGTTTGAGTTCTATAGTTTTAAGAATATTCTCTCATGTGCTTGTTTTACGATTATTGGCCCTATACCAGCAATTACTGAACGTTTTAGCTGCTTATATATAGGGTATATATATATATATATATATATATATATATATAATTATTTATTTTTATTTTTATCATTTTGGTTTCGGGTTGTTTACGTATATTTATTTCTAAATAAAATTGGTAATTTCTTTTAATTTTAGCATATTTTGGAGTAATGTGTTTTAAACATTGTTTGTGAAAATATATATTTCCTATTTTTTATGTAGCTCAATTTTATTTTAAAATATTTCAATTTATTTAATTAAATAAAAATAAAACTTACAGTTTTATTTGATTTTCATATTTATTAAGATATAATTTAGTTACAGCTGTTTCGGTACTTTATACCTTCTTCAGACATGGCTTTAGAGTCAGTGCTAGTAATATGCATACAAAAATTTTGTTCAGGTCTTAATAAAAAAATAATTCTTTATTATGGTCTTAAGCATTTCCATTCTATCGTATAGCTTATTGTCTGCAACCCCTCTATAACCATGTATATTTCTTTGATCTAACTCATTTAAACTCTGTGTATATATAACTGTATGATAAGCAATGTGTAGAAATTCACATACCATATGCTATGTTCATTCAATTAGAAATTGAACATATTTACGAATCATAGAAAATGTTAATTAATTACTTTTTTTGGATTCAATAAATGAGAACAAATCACAATTTTAATCTGCTATATTTCATTATTGGAAGTTGTTACGCAAAAATTGACAAATCCATAGAATGTAACTTTGAAATAACGAGAATTAAAGTTAAAAGTCGGATAATTATGTATTTTGAATGATTTGGTTGAACATTCCATAAAATAATCTGCTGAGGAATCGTTCAAGCATGAATTGTTGCTCTATAAACCGAAAATGGTTTTAGTATTCCAGTTTTGTGGGATATTTACATTTTTCTCTGCTGCCATATTACAAACGAAGTCACAGTTGATACAATTCGAGTTGGTTTAACATTTTTAAACGCCGCGACGTACAAAAATAAAAATTGAAAATAAATTAAGTAAACATCATTATTCGCCACGAATTAGTCTTTTGTAGACCTGCTTCGCCCTAATCCAGCAGTCTTTTAGGAGGTCTTCTTGGCCAACGATGTCCTTTAGGCTTATATTGCATCATATTTTTTTTTTCGGATTCTTCAATTATCCATTCTTTTTACATGGACTGGGCAAGTGGTTCCCAACATTTTCCGACTCGCGAACCCCTTCCACAACGATCTGAGTTGGGTGAACCACTAACTTTCAAATATACACACAGTTGACATTCGTAAAATTTAAATCCAAGCAAAAGGTTTAGTAACCTTAAATTAACTTAACGATTCCGATTGAGGGTCTTTCCACTTTTCAGCGGTTGCCCTTTTACCAGCCGGCTGCTGGCCCTTCACATCCACATGTGTCAATCATAGAGGAAAATGATCAACAGCCAGTGTAGGGGTGACATGTGGTTAGCATGTCGAGTCCCCCAGCCGTTATAGCTGGTTCCTCAACCTGGAGCCGCTACTTATTGTAGCTACCCAATTGCCTCACGATGCTGGGTGGACACCGGTCCCATACTGGCCGAAATACCATGAGAAAATTTCTTCCCCCATGGAGACTCGAACCAGCGCAAGTCCCGTAGCCCTGCGCCAAGGCTTCCTACCTTAACCGCTCGGCTACGGCGCGGGACTAAATTAACTTAACCTCTAACGATTAAAACCTAAAGTTATTCTAGTTACGGCTTAAAAGTTACACAACGTATAGGTCTAGTTTTAGCGAAATCAAATCTATTCTTAACGTTGTTACTTACATTTACATGTTCGAAAATACGATCACATTTCTCCATTATTCCACGAATTGTCATGGCTACATCTAAAAGAGAGAAGAAAATCGCACTGTCTAATTCTCCTATTTAAGATCCTACATACCTCGATTCCCAATTATTTATCATCCCGTTTCCAGTATCTATCCTCAAACCATAACTTAAACACAAGATCACAACATAGTCTCTTACTTAATATACCGCAACATAGGACATCACATCAATCCATGTCATATACCATCTCCACTTCTCGCAACTGGAATTCCCTACCACAAGATATAAGGGGCTGCCGGACATTGGCATCTTTTAAAAGAAATCTAAATCTATATTTGCTCTAAACTCGACTTCATTATTATCCAGTGTAAGATATATATATACATATATATATATATATATATATATATATATTAATTGGTGTTTCCCGTATAATGTATCATATTTATATTTATTATTATTATTATTATTATTATTATTATTATTATTATTATTATTATTATTATTATTATTATCGTATCATTATTGTTATTACCCTATAAAATGTTGTTTGTACATGACATTTACATTGCTACATTTATTGTATCTTTAACTGTTTATAATTAGTATAGTGTATATCTATATTTGTCGAATATTTATTTGTATATGTGCTGGTTGAGTGGAAGAGAGGGCCCTATGGCCTTAACTCTGCCAGAATAAATAAAGTATTATTATTATTATTATTATTATTATTATTATTATTATTATTATTACTTACTTGCTCACTGGCACTATCGAACCCGTAGATTCATGGCCGCTCGGACATAAGCTCTCCATACATCCCTATCCTGAGCTAATGTTTTCCAATCATTCCCTGTATAATCTACATCCCTCAATCATAGTTAATGTTATTCTCCCACCTCATTCTTGGTCTACCAACTGGGCGCCTTCCCTCTGGCTTTCCTACAAGAAGCTTCCATGCAGGTTTTTCATTCCCTTACTTGCAACATGCAACGTGAAGTCTATGAGACTTAACTGTTATTATTATATCTGGCTTCCTATAAAGACCATGTAGTTTATCGTTATGTAGTCTTCTCCATTCACCTGTTTGTTCATCTCTCTTTGGTCCAAAAATATTCCTATGTACTTTATTCTCAAATACCTGTAATCTCCTTTCCTCCCTTAAAGTAAGAGTCCATGTTTCGCATCCATACAATATAACTGGTAGAATATATATATATATATTTTTCCCCAAATGCCCCAGGTTTGTCTTTTGACATTCCTGGTTTCTCTCCAACCCAATTCTGAGGTTGGGGCGCCTTGAAGACGGGGTTACGTTGCCCCGATGATATGATGGGTGATGATGATGATAATGGTGCGCCAGGGGAGTCCCTAATCCTAAGCCTAACCTAAGATGAATATGAATGATGATGATTGTGATGGCCATATGATTTCGGGGACCGTTTGGGCCTTAAAATTTTCCTGACATTTGTCTTACAGGCGAGGAAAAACACCGATAAAAACCTCACCCAAAAAAACTGTCCCGACCGGGTCTGGTAGAATAATAGTTTTATATATTTTCAGTTTAACGTTTTTTGAAAGGAGTTCGGACATCAAGAGTCTCTTAACGTTGTTACCTAACATTAAATCGGAAATTCGCGATAAATATTAATTTTAAAATGAGAATAATAATAATAATAATAGTAATAATAATTATTATTTATTTATTATTATTATTATTATTATTATTATTATTATTACAATGCTGCAGAAATGAAGGAAACAATAATAGACGTAACCTCAAAACCCGCCATTACTGAAATGTTTTGGCGAACCCCTTGAAAAATATTGGCGAACCCCCTAGGGTTTAATTTAGCCTATTTCCTTTTCCTTTTACTGATTCTACTTCTAGTTGTTCCAAAATTTCATGATTATTTTTTTCGATCTAACAGAGTGTTTCCTGCTGTCCTGAGAAATTTCATTTCCATTGCTTTGATTCTGCTCCTGTCATTTTTTTAATGTCCAAATCTCAGTTCCGTATAAAAGGGAGGGTAATGCCTGTGTATATATTTTTATTCTTGTGGATTTTTATACTAATTTATCTTTTAATGTAATATTTATTATTCCTAAGATTTGTATAAATTTGGTGATTTTCTTGTTCATATCTTTTTCATTTTGATAAGATATTTGACAACGTAAATAGTTGAAATTTTGTACTTGTTCTAGGCCTTGGTTATTGTGTATTATCTTACTTATAATTTGATCTTCTCATAAGAATGCCATTACTTTTGACTTTTATACTAATATTTCCATTTGAAAATATTTTAATATTTTATTTAGTGTATATATAGTTTTAATAATGTAAATATAAGTTTCGAAACATAGGTTGAAGATTTGTCTGTAAATTTATTTTCTTTCCTGTTTTTACTTTTCATGTATACAACACATAATACCATATGTGAATATTGTCGAACCCCTACGTTAATGGCTGCGTGGACATACGTTCTCCATATATCCCTATCCTGAGCTAATGTTTTCTAGTCATCCCCTATATAATTTACTTCTCTCAAATCATGATTCATAATATTCTCCCACCTCATTCTTGGTATACTAACTGTGTTTCTTTCTGGCTTTCCCACAAGAAACTTAAATGCTCCTCTTTCATTTTCCATTTGTGCCACATGTCCTCTCTATCGCAGTCCACGAGACTAACTCTTCTTATTATATCTGGCTTCCCATAAAGATCATGTAGCTTATTGTTACGAAGTCTTCTCCATTCGCCTGTCTCTTCATCTCTTTGATCCAAAAATGTTCTTAAAAACTTTATTCTTAAATACTTGTAATTTTTTCTCCTCCCTTAAAGTAAGAGTTCATGTTTCGCTGGAAGATTAAGTTTTATATATATTTTCAGTTTAACGTTTTTTTGAGAGAAGTTGGGATGACCAAAATCCCTGTAATGCATAAGAGCATATATTTCCAAAATAAACTCTACCTTCCGGCTGCGGCTTTCCCCTTTCCATATCACAGATTTATGCTAAATGACTCTGGGATAACACAGGATAATAAACCTGATAACATGATGCAACTGTAAAAGTGAAATGAATTGTGCAGCAGAACATAATTGTAAAAAGTAAAGCGTGTCGCGCACTGTGAATGAATACCATGTCTAAATGTGTTTCACACGTGATCTGCATCAAATGCACACACATCCGCCTTTGTTTCACACTTCAATCCATGACACGCAGGAAGTTCAATGTCATAAAGATGAAGTTGAAAGTGCACTTTTCTACACCGTAAATTCTTACAATTTCACGACAAAATTCAACATCATACATATTTCAAAATCCTGCAACTGGATTTCTCTACCACAGAAATTGGGGCTGTCGGACATTAGAATCATTGAAAAAAATCTAAATCTATATTTTCTTAAATTTTATTTTAAATGTAACCTTGACGATTAACTATATAGTATGCATGTATTAATTGGTGGTTATTTTAAATGTATTATTCTGTTGTACTATTATTATTATTATTATTATTATTATTATTATTATTATTATTATTATTATTATTATTATTATTATTATTATTATTATTATTATCATTTCATATATTGTTATTATTATTATGATTATTATTATTATTATTATTATTATTATTATTATTATTATTTTAGACCAGCCTCATGGGCTAGTGGTCAGCGTTTTTGACTACAGTTCATGACGTACCGGGTTCGATTCCCGATAAGACCATAGGAACTTTTCCTTAAAGGGAATGATTCCTGTGGTTTCGTAAGGTCTGGAATTTAATTTAAATTTAGGTTAAGGACTTTCCTGACGCTTCATTATATCATGGGATTAACGTAACTCCGCCATCCAGATATCCGAACCTAAGAAATGGATTACGATTCCTCCAATGTCAGGAGAGAAAGCCAGAAATATCATAAACGATAATCTGGTGCCATTGCATAAAAGATAATATTATTGTTATTATTTCTAAGCTGATTATATATTATAAGGCGATAGCGACAAATACAATCCATTTAATGATTACTAATAAACTTGGATTGGAAGTAAATATCAATTAAAATAAATATAATGTCACGTGGAAATAGATTATATAATGCAAATGAACAGTTAGTAACAAATGAGGGAAATGTTGATGAAGTGGGTAAATTAACATATCTTGGAACAATTACTACAAACAGGAATGAGACGCAGAAAGAAATTAAATATAAACTCTATATTGATGATTATCATAGCCAGATAATGTGCGGGGAATATTTTGACCCTATAGTTTCCTGACCCTCTCAGGGATCCTCATCTAGGGGATATATGGATGGCGACGACAAGGTGCCCAAGCTGCGCAAAACATTTCTTCCACTTGTGTTTTGCACTCTTTTAACTTTACTATCTAACCTCTCTTGGTTAACTCTTTTTTTTCGACCCCGACGCTATTAGGGCATCCGAGGGCTAGGGGGTCTTTCCTTCCATTTTCTTCTTTCCTTTATTTTCTTTTCTTCTCCAGAAAAGCCTGACCAGAGCTTATAAGATGGCAGCCACATCACTGGTCTTGCCTTCCTTTGACCAGCAACCAACCGAAGGGACTATTATGGTTTCAAGTCTTATACGAGAATTTCCCGGAAGGATCAAAACGCTGGAGGAAAATTTTCTATACGATCGTAACAGGCCTTGGCCTAATACTTGGAAGGAAAGAAGAAGAAGTATATCAACTATACATAGACTTCAAAAAAGCATATGTTTCAATTAAGAGGGAAAAGTTATATAGTATCCTGCTAGCCGTTGGACCGCAGATTTTAATCCAATTACAACTGATATAAAACTGTGATTTATCTCTAATTCTCCATCTTTGACGTTTAATAATTAATCACTAAACTAAATATAACGTGGCTCGATAGACCTAAAATTCCTTGGTATTAATCAGGCTGTTGGTCTCACATCAAATCATGTCATTCACATAGGTGACCCATAATCCAATCAGTTTAAGGGTGACATGTGACCAACATGTTTGATCCTCAGTTGTTATAGCTCATTTTCTTAACCTGGAGCAGCTATTTATTGTAGCTACTAAACATTTCTCTCACGATGCTTGGGACTCGAACAATTGTATGCCCGATAGAATTGAACCTATTGGTCCAGGATGAGGAAAACTCCAAATCTATTTTCATATTCGTTTTTATTTTCGTTCTAATTATTTCCCTTTGTTATGCATTATTCTTTTTACCGATACTCAAACAAAAACCTGTTTTTTTTCTTCCAAAATAATATTTTAGTAATAAACAAATAAAAATGAGTTCCATAAATTACCCAATAATATTTATTTATTCAGTATTTAATATCCGTAACACTGAAAAAAATATTTTTGCGCAATAGTTCGTTTTGTCGTACTTACAGCAATGACGACCATGATTGAAAGTTCAGCTTCTATATTTCGGGGTTGCCTACCTAAATAACTATACTGTAATAAAATAACTATATTGTAATATTACATATTGCAAAACGCGTGTGGGAAATAAAACCACTGTCTACATATACTCCGTACAATGTGTATACAAAAAGTATATATGTAAAAGGTAGTGTTAATATACATTATACGAAACAAATCACTGCGTTTTAAATGAACTGAACTTTATTTGAAACAATATAAAACAATAAATACGTACTTGCCGCCATTTTATCACTAATTGGTCTCATGGCCTCCTATAGTTTTAACGCCCCCACTGTGAAAGTTAGTAATTTTTTTATAATGAGCGCTAATATTTCCAACAAAGATATTATTTTACTATTATTTATTATTTTGAAAACACCATTGCACAAAAAATAATGTACAACGCGCGTTTGTGAAGTGTTTCAGAGAATCTCGGAAATTAAAAAACCTCGCTATCGCTTGGTTTTTAAACATTTTCCTCCATTCGGTAAAAACCACTTCCCAACCTCGCATCGTAATATACTAAAACAACACATTACAAAGCTCTATTACCACAAAAATAAAAACTATTACAAACCTGATCCATATAACCACGACAAAAAATTCATATAAGACATAAATTAAACCAAAATATCACACAACCCCATACTTAATTCTTCCATTGCGTGACAGACCTTGAAGGACTTGGCCTACCACCGGTTGTTGGCCTCAGATTCACATGATCCATTTTCAGAGTTGGACGATCATCTAGCCAGTATAGGAATGCAATGCAGTCTGCATGTCATGTCCTCCAGCCGGTCCTATTGTTTTCTTAACCTGAAGCTGGTACTCATTATAGTTACTCAAATTCCTCACGATGCTGGGTGGGCACCGGTTCCATATTGGTCGAAATCACGAGAAATTTTCTTCCTCTACGGGGACTCGAATCAGCGCGTGTTAGACCATTCAGCTACGGAGAGGGCACTAATCAGTGTTTAAACTATGACAGTAATTTTGGTCCAAGGTTTTGAACCTCCATCATGATGACTAAACCAGAGTTCGGTAATAATAATATTAGTAAATTCAGAACTGAATTTAAAATACTTGTACAACAAGCAGTACACAAATAATGATTAATTCGCCCATTGATATTTCTCATAAGTAATGCCACGAGTGATTTCCAAATTATCAATAAATTCACGACTCACGAAGTGAGGAGTGAATTTATCTAGAGAATTTGGAAATCAAGAGTGGCATTTGTTAGGACTATTTAACGAATAAAATTAAGCTGTTTACTCACAAATCATTATTTAAATATAGTTATTTTAAAATATGTATATATTTAATGTAAACGGCGATGTTTGAAAACAAATGAGAAACGATTGGTACGCTTCAATTGCTTATTTTATTCATCACTGCAAACCAGATCATATTGTTTATTGCCAATGGAACGCAATATTGAAAGAATGCACTCTAGTGGAGAAAAAAATGAAACACATTAAACTGTAGGCCTATATTAATTCATTTCTGATGTCCTATGATGTAAGTATGACAATATTTTTCTGGAATGTTATTACCTGGGAAAAATACATTTAAGAATGTGCAAACAGTGGTTTCTTTTTTTGGTGGTATAATCAATTGCTACAAATGTTTTTATATTAACTCCCGCATATGCATGTGTTTACATTCATGCACTATATATACAATCTGGTAGCCGTATTTCTTAGAGAGTCAGTCACTGCAAAATAATGCTATGACCTATTCAGAATGTTAAAAAGGAAGTGCTTTCTTTATTATAATAAACTTTAGTTGGTACATTTTAGGCGAAACACGACTGTGATTGGTTGTAAATCAAAAATCGTTGAAATGTGATTGGTCATTGACTCCCATTTGGGGCATGAGTTAAATAGTCCATAAAATTTTCTTTATTGCATTCATTATCTCATGTTAATCTCTCATCTTACAGGCACTTTATACATGCAACACGCCATCGCACCGGGCCTTACAGTAACACGACCTTCCGGGAGTGGGATTTAAACTGTGCATTGCACATACTTTTTTGATCACAAAAGGAAACGGAGGCCTCTCCGAATGAATGATCAGCTCAATGTAAAGGTCTCCTCCGAGACAACACAACATAAAACGAAACACACCATTCACACACACATTTATACTAAACATGGCGAATATCATTATGGTAATTATGATTGGCAGATGATGTTAGAGGACCGTTTGGACATTAACATTTCATGATATTTTTCTTACATATCAACCTGCAGGAAGAAGAAGACCAGGACGTCCACTCAAAAGACTTTTGGATGGTGTTTCTCTTGAGGCCGAAACAGGTCAACAAATGGCCTAAATTCATGAATGTACTATGATGATGATGATGATGATGATGAGGAAATAGCCCCAAAAAAATCATCCAAGAATCTTTCCCCGACCGGGGAGCGAACATGAGCCCGCTGAATACGAGGCAACAACGCTATCCCAAGACCACAGCGGTGGATCCATAAAAAATCATTAATAAAAATAGTCCGTGACATATAGAAAATTAGATTAACAATATTAATAATAATAATAATAATAATTAATGTAATTAATATAATTAAAATATATTATTATTATTATTATTATTATTATTATTATTATTATTATTATTATTATTATTGCAGTAACTTCAAAGTTAAGTCGGCCTATATAGGCCTATATATATATCTAATATATAAAAATGAGTGTTTGTTTGTTCGTATTTTATGCGCGGTCATACTGTTGATTCGATTGTGATGGGGCTTTTTGAAAAATGTTTAGGAGACTCTCGGAATGAACATAGGCTATAAGAGAGTTGTTACGCTCAACTCCTACACCCATAAAAATCGCCCTTTGTAGTGGAAAACGTGAAAGAAGTAGCTCTTTGGACGCTCTTTATGACTTACTCTGCCTAAACCATAACAAATACACAAAATTAATATACACAGAATTGAATATCTCAAAAAGCTCTACAAAAAAGTCCCCGGCGGCATATTTTATCTCTTACGGATATTTCACAATAACCATTTTTGTCTTTCATTGATGCCAAGAAGATCGAGACACGTACGTAGATTCATGTGCATGCATAGCAGCACGTGGCGGCTATTCTTTTACGGATAACTCACAATAACGAATTTTGTCTTTTAGCTCATTTATGCCAAGAAGATCGAGACAAGTAGATTACTGGGCAATACCGGGTAATCAGCACGGGGAATCTTAAAATAATTACGATGTTCATTTATAATTATTTTTCCTCTTACTTATTCAACTAAACATAAAAGCACATTAATTTTCATTTATTTAGGCGTAGCAGCGCACGCAGGGTATTAACTAGTACTATACTAAATTAGTATCCATTTTTTTTAATTGTGGCATTTTCCTTCCTATCTTCAGTTCTTATTTATATAATAGTAATTGCAAATACGAATGTTAATAATGAACAGTGCAATTATTTCAGTTTCGTATTGTACAATATAATTTCTGAGTACTTCCTGTGTCATTAGTGTAATACTTCTATAGGTGAAAGGAATTTAACCATACTTGCCAAAAATTTGTTGATCGACAGTTCAAAATAGGTGACACAGTAAATTATAAAACGAAAGCCAATATGCTCTGTGTCCATATCAGATTTAGAGTCTAGCGCATGACAATATGTAGCAACCCGCTGACCTTCTTCCTAACGCAACAATAAAAGTTGAGCGCCAGGAGGAGTGGCCACATTATCTATCGAGTGTTAAGCCGATACTCTTCATAGCATAATGATACTCCCAATTCTACTCCTAGCCTACTCTTTGTCTTGTAGCGCAGTTAACATCCAAGACAATGAAGTGGACACAAGTAGAAGTATTAACAGTGGTGAAGAACTGTTATCGGCTGTTTATAACGACTGTATCGACACCGACAAGGATGTATCGGCGATGTCCTGCCTAAGGGTCAAAGTTTTGGCTTACTTGGATTCAGTGATGGGCGCTGTAGATGCAAGATCTTTGGATGAAAGCGATGTTGACAGTTTGGATTCCATGATCTTGACACGGGTTACGAGATATCTGAAAACTCATCAGTTTAAAGTCCATCTTCCAGAATTTCTGTTCCAAGAGGCAGTTCTAACCTTCAGACCAGGAAGGAGTTTGACTGATTTCCAAATTGATTTTCCCAAACTTGAAGATGAAGATAGAGCCATATCCGAAGGTTAGTTATCAATGTTTATTTAAATATTCGTCCTATTTCTGTAATTTATTTTATTTAAGACTCTGTGTCTCGATTAAATAAGGGATAAAGTAAACATACATATAGGCTACTAACATTTCAATAGTTGACACTTAATTTGCAAAATATTTGAAAGTGTAGCCTACTTACAAATAATTAAAATTATTATATTAACATATTAGAAGTGATTTTGAAAGTTTTACTATGCAGTTAAATCTCTTGGGTCTACTCAGATTTTAAAATTAAAGTTTAGGCCTATTTATACCATGGTAATTTTAGATAATGTTTTCTTTGATTTGAAATATGTATCATTTAATAAAGATAAATGTTATGTGTCCAGCAGATCTACAATTTTAAATAACCAATAGAAGTAATGACAAATTTTACGCATTGTATGATAAATGTTGAGAACATAATCCCTATTAATCTTCTCAAATATTTTAATACGTGTGTAAAATAAAATAATTTTTTAAAATTATAATACAGTTGTGACTTATTATTATTATTATATTAATATTTAACAATTGCAGTGAAGTGTTAGGCCTAAAATGATTCTAGCATATAAGTTTCCCTATTCCTCAAGATTAATTTTCACTCGAATGGAAAAATTAGGTAACAATAATAATAATAATAATAATAATAATAATAATAATAATAATAATAATAATAATAATAATAATAATAATAATAATAATAATAATAATAATAATAATAATAATAATAATAATAATAATAATAATAATAATAATAATAATAATAATAACGATAATAATAACAATAATAATAATAATAGTTTATTTAATCCGGTAAATTTAGGACTGCAAATTGTTATCTTCCACTAGCAATAACTTACAAACATACTTGTATGTAAGAATGGATATAATAATTAAGTTGTCAATAACACACAACGCAATATAGAATCGATAATGAAAACAAATTTGTGAATTTCTTTATAATGAACCTTAAGAAAACACAAACTTAACTGTTTTCATGACATACGTAAATTATAAGTTACATAATAATGATGATGATGATGATGATAATGACAATAATAATAATAATAATAATAATAAAATAATTAATTCCTCCCATAAATAAATAAATAAATATATATATATATATATATATATATATAGGCATATATATATTTACGAAACTAAATAGGCCTAATCATTGAAATACGAAATTAACAAAACAGAAGTATCCATAAATTATTCACTTATTCATATGATTTGCAATTATTTCAAAATCACTTAATGGAAGATTATTACAACAATTTCGCCATTCCATAAAAAGAGTAAACTAATTTCTATTTAGTTATTAACAATTTTCATCATTGATTGATCATTGAAACTAAAAATACCGTACCTATAGGCTTATATTTTATTTTATTATAAAATTCCATATTAATATGTTTACTGTGTTAATTTATATAAACAGCTTATGACGTCTAATGAGGTGGGAGAATAACGTTAACTATGATTTGAGGGAAGTAGATTATACAGGGAATGACTGGAAAACATTAGCTCCGAATAGGGATGTATGGAGAGCTTATGTCCTTGCTGCCCTTCCCAGTCCAAATTTTAGTTACAACATTAGTCCTAAATACCTAAGTTGTTAAAGAGTACCGTTAAATAAAATAAGGCCTACTCACTTTAATTTACTTATATAGGCCTATAATGTCTAAATGATTTATTTTGGTTTAACATTTTCATATACGTTTCATTAAACGCTCTACCTCTGTAATTAATTATCATTTATAGACATCTAAGATCTATGAGCTTTGGTTTTATCCAGTAAGCTGTAAATTTCTACTGTTGTATTTGTCACGTGGTTTCTATAGATCACTGATGATACGTAATACGTAGTTATTTAAATTTATGACGGGAGAGTCAGAACACGACAGGACCCGCCGTAAATTACTAAACTTAATTTTTTTTAAGTGTTAACTACAATATTTCATACATATTTCGTCTCTATAAGGGAAAATATTTTATTCATAGACGTAATATGTGTATCAGATTTGTATACAATATTCGTAAATTTGACCATCTATCTTCATTAGGGTTATAACGTTTTGATTTTTGTGAAATAAATTTTTCCTGTATAATGAACGGGTAAACTTTCGCTTGAAATCTTTGAAAAAGGCCTTAATTTCACTGAGCTTTAAGAAAAGGTCACCCCCAAATCAATATTTGGTTTCACAATATTTCTAAAATTTCTATTGAATCTATTATATTAATAGGCCTATATTGTGTAGCATTGGTATATAATGATGTGTAGTGCTGATCTTCTTCTACGTAACTGCAGAAATCTGACTAGATTATTCGTCCAGGCCCCTTTATTTTTGTCAGTGCTGGTATAACTTTTCTTGTGTGACATCATGTTTCCCTGTAAATAAAAAAAAACTATTGTTTCCATTCACTAATAATCATAGATACTAAATGTAATGTGTATGAGCACTACACATCATTATATACCAATACTACACAATATATTAATTGAGTAGATTCAATAGAAATTTAAGCAATGTTGTGAAGGTAAATATTGATTTGGGGATGACCTTTTCTTAAAGGTCATTGAAGGTAAGACATTTTTCAATGGTCTTAACCAAAGGTTCACCCATTCAGTACATAGGAAATATTTTATTTCATAAAACCCAAGAAGTTATAACCATAATCTTCATACTTCCACGAATAATGGTGGCTCCATCTCCATGGTAGAGAAAAATGCATTATCTTACTCTACTATTCTGAAGTATGCATAGCTCTACATTGAGCTACTTATTTTCTTCCATTCATCCTCTTTCCTCCAATCACAATTTCAGTACATGATCGCACCTGAATCTGCTATTTCACATCTCACAACACAGAACCTCAATATTCTTATTCATATTTCGTATTCACTGCTAGATTCTGGAACTCGCAACTACAAAATATCAGGGGCTGCCAGACATTAGCTTCTTTTAAAATAAATCTAATACTCTTTCTTTTCTAATTGATTATTTTAACATAATAATTGATGGTAATATAATGTATGGTTAAAAACTATAATATAGTTACCTGTAGGTCCGTCTCCTCAACTTAAGTTCTTTTAAAACTCTGTAGGCCTTTCGGGACTAGTCCCATCATCAGCAGAATGCATTAGGTCCGTTCTTGTTGACCCTTGTTGAAGCACTGACTTGGTTGTGAGAATTTTGTACAGAGGATTGTGTGGATTAGGTGTGTATTCATTGAGAATCAGGTTGCTGTTGATTTCTCTTAGGATTGCGATTTCCTCCAGTATATTTATTCTCATTGGAATGTTTTCTCTATGTATATTGTGAGGGTGTTATCGATGTTATGCATATGGTGTCCAGCTTGAATTACGTGTTTTGCATAACATCGATAACACCCTCACAATAGTACATAGAGAAAACATTCCAATGAGAATAAATATACTGGAGGAAATCGCAATCCTAAGAGAAATCAACAGCAACCTGATTCTCAATGAATACACACCTAATCCACACAATCCTCTGTACAAAATTCTCACAACCAAGTCAGTGCTTCAACAAGGGTCAACAAGAACGGACCTAATGCATTCTGCTGATGATGGGACTAGTCCCGAAAGGCCTACAGAGTTTTAAAAGAACTTAAGTTGAGGAGACGGACCTACAAGGTAACTATATTATAGTTTTTAACCGTACATTATATTACTGTGAACTAATACCTCAACGGAAAATCACCATGAATTTTACTAGTATCGATTAATAATTGATGGTTTCTGGTTTTTCATGCCTATAATAACGTCGAAATGATTCATTTTAATTTGCACGAATAGTATACTTTTTACTTATATTTATTTATTCTATGTTATTGTCTTGTCCACCGCTGTGGTCTCGAGGTAGCGTGCTGCCTTGTCACGCAGCGGGCCGGGTTCGATCCCCGGTCGGGGCAGTTTTTCTGGGTGAGGTTTTTATCTGGGTTTTTCCTCACCTGTAAGACAAATGTCAGGAGAACTTTAAGGCCCAAACGGTACCCGAAATCATATGGTCATCATCACCATCATCATCATTATTATCACCATCATCACCATCCTTCACCGGTGTGGAAATCAACGTGAAGCTACAACACCTACAATTCCCTAGTAAAGCTGCAAGCATAGCTTGATAATGCTGTGATTGCAGTGAAGAACCTGTCCTCAGGCAGAATTACTATGGATGGATTATTGTCTTATGTAATTTTTGTTTCTGTAAATACTTTTCCCTGCTTGTGTGGGAAAAAATACCTTATGGTGAAACTCTGCCAGTTTAAACAAATTATTGTTAAATATTTCAAAATGCAAAAAATAAATTCATAGTAATTTATAGTTAATTTAACTTGGTAAAAACCTACCAGATTTTATACACCTTGGTTCACAACGACACATTGGTATGGAATCTTACTATACAATAATTGAATGTGTTTTAAAAGTGTAGTGTAAAATACTTTATAAAAGGTTACAATGGTGTTTGCTACACTGCAATAAAGACAAAGTTTTGTACTAAAAAGTGTAAACTGAAGGAATACTTTTGTAACATTACTATAATCAATTAATTTAATCTACTATAGTTATAAATTGCACAATTATATCACTGTTTCCAGTAACAAAAATCTAACTCTATATAAATGAAAAAATAAAAACCAGTCACGCCTTTTTATAAACAAACATTACACTTCTATAAACGTAACTTAGGATATAACAATTGCAGGTACTTTTAAGGGCTACAATGCACATTTGACTAATACCAATACAGCTTTAAGATTATTATTATTATTATTATTATTATTATTATTATTCCACCGCTGTGGTCTCGAGGTAGCGTGCTGCCTTGTCACGCAGCGGGCCCGGGTTCGATTCCCGGCCGGGACAGGCTTCTGGGTGAGGTTTTCTCGGGGTTTTTCCTCACCTATAGACAAATGTCAGGAACCTTAGGGCTCAACGGTCCCCGAAAATCATCCGGTCATCATCATCATCGTTATCATTATCATCACCATTCTTCATCGGTGTGGAAAGCAGCGGGAAGCTACCACACCTATAATGCCCTTGTAAAGCTGCAAAGCATAGCATGAAAATGCTATGATTGCAGTGAAAGACCTGCCCTCGGGCAGAATTACTATGGATGGTTTATTATTATTATTATTATTATTATTATTATTACTTTATTCTATATGATTTAAATTTGATTGCAAAAATAATATTTTGTCTGTTATTACACATATTGTTTTAATTTAAAAAAAAACAATTTGCAGCTCGTGGAATGCTGAAGAAGAAACTGTTGCTTCCACTGCTTCTGTTGGTGAAGTTGAAACTGAAAGCTCTGATGCCAATCTTCGTAGCAATCATCGGTGTGAAAGCCTTAAAAGCTCTAATTCTTAGCAAGCTTGCAATCCTTCTCGTAGCTGGTTTCTTGATCATGCAGCTCTGCAAGAAAAATGGCATGGCAATGCCCATGATGCCAATGACCGTAGAACCCGCAGGTCCTACTCCGTATGGAGCTCCTGCAATGGGTGCTTCCACACCGTCATCTTCCTACGAACCCAGTTGGGACACCAGCGCATCTTCAGGAGGTCCTTATTCTCGAGTATATGACCCACATCAAATAGCATACAGCGGTTATTATAGTCAACAACAAACACAGTCTGGCCAATCGCAAACATCACAGTCGTAGAATATTTTTGAAAAATTATTCAAATCAGGACCATAAGTAGGGTGTTCATAACATGAATTCTTCATAATATTATTAGAAATCAAAATTATTACCTATATTCAGTGATCCAGTTATTTCAAGAGAGAGCTGAGAGCTTTCAAAACAATCCAATTAATTCAACTATGCAAAAGTTAAAAACAAAAAATAGGTATCTGAGATCTTGGTTGTTGTCAACTATATAATGTTGTGAAATATCCAGGAGGCCTTTCGGAACACATGTTCCATCTTCTGCTTGCAGAGATGTACTAACTGTTGCTTGTCAAAATTTTGTGAAGAGTATAGGTCACTGTTGTCGTTAAGTAAGTATGTGTTATTGGCTTCTTTTATTATTTCGATTTCTTCGAGGACATTCATTTTCGAGTTATTTTCTTTATGGATAATCGATAACAAACATCTAATTAAAAAAATGCCATACATGTAATAGAAACAAGTTGCCAGTTTAGTAATATCGACAACGTATTGTCGATTATCCATAAAGAAAATAACTCGAAAATCAATGTCCTCGAAGAAATCGAAATAATAAAAGAGGATAAGAACACACTTATTTAATGAGAACACACCTAGTGACTTAAACCCTTCTAAAAAATTCTGACAAGTAACCGTTAGTACCACTCTACAAGCAGAAGATGGAACATGTTCCGAAATATATTTAACATTTTTAAGCCTATATAGTTGAGGACGATTGAGGTACCAGTTTTGTGTTTTAATTTTTACATAGCGACCTCAACATGTTTCGTAATGAATTTTAAAAGTATTAATTCAATATTAGTCATGCCAAATATTGAATTTTTGCCTTCTTTTACAAAATATTATTTTGTTGTCTGTTATTTTCAAAGTATACTGTACTTCTTGTCTCTCCCCGCTCCATTCCCTCAAGGCAGTTTACGCTTAAGAATAGTTTGGTCTTTCTCCAGTATATACCGTTGTCATATCATTATAAAGGTGTAATAAATACTAAAAATATATTACTATGCATACATTTACAGACGGATCTTCATTTGAAGCATTTAACCACGTCGGCAAAATGACACACGGAGTGGATTCCAGAAACAAAGTCTAAATCGACCAAGATTTTCAATTTTTTAAAATAGTAATGGAAACAACAAAACATTTGAAAAACCGCGGTCGTGGTTTAGTCTTTGCTTCTGCAATTCATTAAATAATAATGTATTAATATAAATTTGTAGTCATACGTATACACAATATTAAAATTATAATATAAAACTTAATAAAAGTGAAATAAAATACACGATTCTTTGGAATTAGACAAAAAGTTAATCGTAAATTAAAAATTTAGTATAATTTGCATTTTCTCGTCCTGTCTCTCTCTCTCTCTCTCTCTCTTCTCTCTCTCTCTCTCTCTCTCTACTTCTCTCTCTCTACTTCTCTCTCTCTCTCTCTACTTCTCTCTCTACTTCTCTCTCTCTCTCTACTTCTCTCTCTCTCTCTACTTCTCTCTACTTCTCTCTCTCTACTTCTCTCTCTCTCTCTCTCTCTCTCTACTTCTCTCTGGTTAAATATTTGCAATAACTGAAGCAAATATTACTATTGGAGTATTGATTTATAAAACAAATCAAAATAAACATTTTTATGAAGTACTTGAGCCAAATAATATCATGCATACCTTTAACCCAAACGTTAATTTCTACAAGAATATAGATTTGCTACATAATAAAATGCGTTCAACATATTAGTCATCTGATCTTAAAGAATGATGCATTAACCCATGAAAACAAAAAAAAAAGTTCTGTTTTAATATAAATTTTATAAAAGATTTGTCTCAAGTAACTTATAAAACACGGAGAAAATGCATCAAATTGTATCAAAGTTTACGTAATTTAAACAAGATTAATTACGTTTTAAAGATACGCTGTGAAGAATAAATTTTCGTTTTAATGTCGTATTATGTACAACAATATCATGTTCATTTATCTATTTATTAGCTCATATACAGAGTTATAATGCTAGTTACATTATAATTTAATATGTATCGCTTATAGCGAATTTTTTATTATATTTATCATTTAATAAAATACAAATATAATTCTCTTGGAACATGTAATGCGATTCAAGAGAAATATTTGTATTTTTATGTATTTTTTATTTACCAAAGACTTTTGATTCGTATTTTAGTACGAATTAAACAAACAAATAAAATGTAATATTTCTGTAGGTATTTCTATTTTAAACTATTGTATTATTTATTTATAATTTATATATTTTATTTATGTTAAATAAAGTTTGCAAACTTTAACATAATCATATATCCTGTGTAATTATTCTTGATATAGCTCCTAAAAATCACCTTTGTATCGAAAAAGCAATTTGGAGTCTTCGTTGAAATATATTTGTATTCATATAGAACTATATTTTGTTAGATGATTAGTTTTTAAATAACAGATATAAGAATGCCAATTTCACTTAAATATATTAGTTTTATATGACATTAATAATCTTATTCTATTTTTATTTATAGACACCATAATTCTTGCGCACGTTTTATTTGTGGTATTCGCAAATTTGGCCGTGTTATGGTAGCTTCGTCTAAGAGATCGTAGGACTGTCCATTCCATATCCCTTCTCTATAAAATACTTCATACATCATCACCTAATTATTTATCACGCCGCTTCACCAGACTATTCGATACATATACACCTTGACACTTGACCCCATCAGCACATTGTCCTTTATATCCCTCCTCATCATACGGTGTATTATTCATTATCTTTTACAGTCTCACTTACCAAAACATGGAATTCCCTTCAGTCCTATGTCAGAGAATGTCAAAAAATAGCATCGTTCAAAAATAAATTAAATTATTATTTGATAACAATATGTATCTCACTGATAGAATTCTTTTAACAATTAATAATTTAAATTATTTATGAAAAAATATAAGAATTAACAAATATTTTCATATGTTTAGATATTGTATAACAGTAAAATTAGTTTTCTAATCTCCCCCCACCCCCATTATTTTTTGTTTGTTGTTTATATACATTGACCGGGACAGTCTACCAAGACAATTTAATTTACCTTGCTTGAATATGTTTTATTATTAGTTATAATCTTAATCTTAACTATCAGTTACTGGCTGTATTGTAGGTAGTAATATAATAGATGTCTTATTGATAAAATCTTTCATGTAGTATTTACTCTTAGAGTTAATTGTGATAAGACCATTTTGATGGAATATATGTCGGTCTTGGTGAGTGGAAGAGAAGGCCACATGGTCTTAACTCCACCAGGCTAAATAAATAAATAAATAGTATATTACGATGCGAGGTAAGGAAGTGGTCTTTACAGAATCGAGGAAAATGTTAAAAAACCGAGCGAAAGCTGGGTTTTTAATTTCCGAGATTCTGTAAAACACTTCACAAACGTGTGTTGTACATTATTTTTTTGCGCGATGGTGTTTTCAAAATAATAAATAATAGTAAAATAATAACATCTTTATTGGAAATATTAACGTTCATTATAAACAATAAGCTTTAAGGACACTTGGTAGTGAATGACTGCTGTTCCGTAAGTTTTTTCTTGTGGAATACAGGCTTTCACGGCCGGTAATCATAATGTTTAAAGATTCCGGGCCATGTGGCCGTGGTCTATAACTGGTATTTGTTCCAGACGTTTCTCCCTCAACTGCGGAGAGCATCTTCAGTGGCAAGTGCTTTTAGGTGATGTTACCTTGTCGTAGACTCGGCTACAAGATAACATCACCTAAAAGCACTCGCTACTGAATATGTCCTCCGCAGTTGATGGAGAAACATCTGGAAGAAATACCAGCTATAGACCACGGCCACATAGCCCGGACTCTTTGAACATTAATTTTTTTCTTACTTGAAAATAAATTTAAAGTTTCTCTAAAACTATACTGGATTCATTATTCATTCGTCATTACATGTATCAGCCGTAGCTGATGATATAATTCCATTTTTTTAAGATTCCATACCATGTGTTTATTGCAATGGGGCTGCATTGGTGTATTTGCGGCTTATGTGGGCATTTCTTAAAAAATTGGTAGCAACTTAAATCCTCTCTTCCCATCAAGGTGAGTGCCCACAATGTTGTTACGAGTAGTTTTTAAAGAAAATATAGATATAGAGAAGAGAAAGTTGGAAATGATCTCCAAGGCCTCGAATGCTCTAATACCATCGGAGTCGAAGAAACATGAGTTATTCAAGAGAGGCCAAATTGGAAAGATGAGAAAGAAGGGACACTGATACTGAAAATAAATGAATCAGTCTCGGTCAATAACTCATCAAGCTGTAATGTTTGTTTGACAGGAACTTGAAGCCTTGCGGCAGATTTCATTTTATAAATGTACAATCCATTCATACTTCAGTAGGCGGTCGATAAGAATATCAATTATCAAGTAAAATGTTAAAAATATAAAATTAGTACCTGATAAATCAGTCGTCCTCGACTAAAATAAAATTATGTTAGAACACTTCAAGTAGTTAAAATATGAAGCCCTTTCAAAACAGTGTTTCATCTTTTGTATTTCAACTGGCATTATTTTAGTTGAGGGCGACTTATTTATCAGGTACTAATTTTATATTTTTAATATTTTATTACATAACCTCAACGGTGCTTTAAATAGAATTTTAAAAGTGTCCTTAACTGCACTAAATTATTGAATTGTTACATTATTTATATGAATTTATAGAAAAACTATAACGCCAGAATTATTATTATTATTATTATTATTATTATTATTATTATTATTATTATTATTATTATTATTCATCCAGGGATTAAGCCTGTTGGCTCGTTCCGATTTCATGAAAGCTACAATTGTTAAAATTGTTCAGACCATCTTCTGTGTGAGCATCCAACATTTCTACTTCCGTGTGGTTTATAATTTAGCAATTATTTTGGAAATATTTCTTATGGCATTCTATCAATATGTTCTTTCCAGGCGTTCCTATATTTAATTGTTCGATCTGTAAGTTTGAAAATATTTAGTTTCTTTCTTATATCTTCATTTCATTTCTTTTCTTATTCAGCTTCCAATCTTTGTTATTGTCTTTTAGTGATCGTCCAACACTCTGATCCATACATCAGTACAGGAACAGCTATTACTTTATAAAATATAATTTTTGTTTATTTTCTTGTGTTTTTAGGGTTCTTTTAATAGTACCACACATTAGATTAAATTTATTTATTTTATCATTAATATCTTAAATTGTAACATAATTATGATAAATTGAAATCTAGATATATAAAACTCTTCACTTGCTCTAAAATGTTATTATCAATTACTATTTTGCTCTTAAGGTATCATGTTCTTTACATGTTAAAATTTTAGTTATATTCTTTGTAATTTCTAAATTATAATTGGCACTTACTTTTTCAAAATAAAAGTAGCTCTACATATGTAGATCATCTTCTGAACTGGAAAATGATGATTATTATTATTATTATCATTATTATTATTATTATTATTATTATTATTATTATTATTATTATTATTATTATTAATGATTAATATTTACAATTTTTAAATTATAATTGACACTTATTTTTTTCCAAATGAATTGTAGATCATCTCCTGAACTGGAAATTAATAATAATAATAATAATAATAATAATAATAATAATAATAATAATAATAATAATAATAATAATAATAATAGTAGTAGTAATAATACTAATAATAATAATAATTATTATTATTATTATTCTGAGGTAGTGGGGATTGAATGCACGCCATTAGTAGTGGGATAAACTACGTCACAGACACGGACAAATATACTTATTCATACAATGATACGTATTCTGTTATAAACTGACTTTAGAACAAGCAAATGCAAGCAGTTTAATTAATATTTGTTAGCATAGTTACGATAGCTGTATTGTTTACTTGTGGGTGCACACTCCTGAAGGAGCAAGTTTTGCTGTTCCCTGTGTGTGGAGGTGAATGTAATGTGGTTGAAGTCAACGTGTAACAATGAATGCCTTAATTATATCTTTAGCGCTCGAAATACTTTGTCCCTCTGATAATATTAAATCCATGGACAACTGGTTTTGAACATTTAATTACAAAATGCATAGCCTATAATTTGGAGAGAAGATTGTATTGCATAATCCCGACGCTGGAAGGCCGGCAACGCCGAAAGTGTTGGCAAATAACTGCAAGGTTAATTAAATTCATAACCGGTCTATCATCTTCATGTGTATTCATTAGGCTGTACGATTCTGTTGTGGTGTTTGTCATCTACGTTTTCTGAAAAAAAAACTATATTTATTTTAATAATACTATGAAATAGATCATTATAATAAAATTACAAACTAGCATTTACTTTTGAGGATAGGTGAAAATCGGGGGGAGGGGTACTACAGTCAGGTCAATTGGCACCGGGGTTTGAACCCTGGACCTCCCGAATACGAGTCACAATCGCTACAGCCTGAGGCAGCTCGCTGGATTTATTATTATTTAGAACTTTATGTAATTGGAAACAAACCTTAGTGATATGCAGATTTACATACATACATTACTTTCGTTGGTAATTTATTTTATTATCCAAATTATATTATAATTCCAATGAAGCTGTAGCTCTGTTTTTAAAACTGATTATAATTTATTTAAATACAAAATTGATAGTAAGCAATACATTATTATTATTGTTATAGGCTCATTATTATTTTATTATTATAGGCTTATCATCATCATTATTATTATTAATATGATTATTATTATTATTATTATTATTATTATTATTATTATTATTATTATTATTATTATTATTATTATTATTATTATTATGGACGATTGGAATGAAATTACAGAGGAATGTTGAGGAGAATGACAGATTAATTGGATGCAGAAAGATGTGAAACTACTTAATAATGATGATGATACTACTACTACTACTACTACTACTACTACTACTACTACTAATAATAATAATATAATAATTATTATATATTATTATTATATATTATTATTATTATTATTATTATTCACCGGTATCATGGCAGCTGCCTCCGTCTTCCGGAAACCATACTCCATTCCTCTCTGTCCATCCATTGATCTTCCTCGAATCCTCTGATATTCATAGCCGCTTATCCCCCTTCTATCCAAGTTTTCATTGGTCTTCCTCTCTTCCTCCTTTCCATTGGGATCCATTCCATAACAATATCAAGCAATCTTTGCTCTGACTTTCTTTTGACATGGCCTTACCACTATAATCTTTTCTTTTCTGTATTATTATTATTATTATTATTATTGTTTTTATTATTATTGTTATTATTATTGTTATTATTATTATTATTATTATTATTATTATTATTATTATTATTATTATTATTATTATTATTATTATTATTATTATTATTATTATTAACATAGGGATTTATTTTTAAATGAAAACTGCATAACATATTTAAAGTGCATAGTTGCTCTGTAATATATTATTTTTTAAAGGAATGTAGAAGTAGAATGAAGAAATAGCTGATGCTGGTAGCGCGAGGTCTATGCGACATCTATGGTTTCAGCTATGAATTATGTAATGAAAGTTTCTTTATTGTACCCGGTAGATGGCAGTAAGATCTGATACAATAGTAACGAGTTTGGCGTCCTCTTACACAGTCGATTAATATTGCCCTCCTCCTCCTTCTTCTTCTTCTTCTTCTTTTAATAGACAACTACAACTCCAGTGAAGTTTTGGCCTCAACGATTTTGACTATATTTATTTACCGTGGCTTCTCATTCGCTCTCTCACATCCAATTTTTAATTTGCTACGCTAATCACCATATCTGTTAAAATAGTCGTTAACTTACACGTTTTCAATCTAACTAAATGCATTGATGGGGCACAAGTATCCTCACAATTAAAGATGATATCTGTGTTTAACAGTTTCAAAAATAATTTCAATTTTTCAAAAGCCAACTAATTTAGAAGGCAAATCCATTTCGAAATATATTTCGATTTGTTTACATTTTTATTAGTAAAAAATAGATTTCGTTAACCATATATATATATATATATATATATATATATATATATATAAATAATATCTAAACCTGAAGCATGCATGGCAATCTATAGTTCAACAAGATTGAGCGATGTTAGATATAGATCGCGTTCCTGGTTAACGAAATCTATTTTTTTACTAATAAAAATGTAAACAAATCCAAAGATATTTCGAAATGAATTTGCCTTCTAAGTTAGTTAGCTTTTGAAAAAACTGAAATTATTTTAGATATTAGATATTAGAAATTATATTTCGCATATTATTGCTTATCTGCACTTAGTTCCAATTTTTTTGCAATAATATTGCTAGAAGCAATATTGATCTATGCAAACCAAATCATATAAGATCCAAAAAAAGATAAAATATGATATTTCTAAGAAGGATAAATAAGTAGTTACGTTACAACACATGCTTAAATTGTAGCAAAAATCTCACGTTTCAAAACTTCTTCCTGGATGACTTACGCTTATAAGATGGCTCCGAAAGTCTGTGATAAGTTACCAGCAGTAATTAGCAAGCATGTTGGTCACTGATTCCCTTTATTACGCCTTTCCATTTATAAAATGTATTCGTGGAACCTTTCGCCATGTTCATCACTGACGTCACCCAAGTTCGGTGAAGAATCACTACGTTTAACAGGTCGCATGGCTGACTGCAAATTTGGATACTGAAGAGAATGCTTATTTTTTTTAAGTGAAACCAGATATATTGACCATACAGAAATAAGTCAGTGATGTGGTCCGTAGGTTCCCTCCACAACATTGGAATGGTAAATGGCATGCATGAATGCGAACCTTTTAACCGCCCTATTAAAATCCTTTGGCAGTTTGTACAGCAAAAATTGGGGGCCCAATATTTATCAGTATCTCCAAATTCCCGAAATATAAATTGTATGCCTTTATAACTAGTTCTGCGCTGAGATTTTGTACAATACTCTCCACATACGTAACAGAATAAATTAGGAGAATTCTTACATCGACCAGACATTGCAAAATTATAAAAACACTAAAACTTACGTATTAAAATACATTATAGTAGATTGTTTTAATTCAATTTGTTTATAATGATACACAATAATGCATATGTTGCCACTTCACAATCACAATGATGAAATGTAAGACGAACTGCACAGAACGAGGTATTACAAGCCATTACTTTACGTATTTGACAGTGGCAATCAGGAAAGTTTGTATACATGTGTATTCCTGAGAGTTTAACAATCCCTAAGAGTAATAAAACCGCGCACAAAAAATAAGGGTCACCAGTTTCAGAGACAATAGCGCCTGCGACTCTCACGGGAACGATCAGTGATAAATATCTGACTCCGGTTAGGTGATTGGAAAAAACTAATATCATTTTCGTCTTCTGCAAGTCCGTAAACATAGTTATTGATACATTTCAAGCCTGCGAATAATTTTTTTGTTGCTGTGTGTAATAAATACGCGAGAGTAAGTCAATTCACATTGCTGCTGCACAGTTTTCTTTTTACAACAATTTACTTTCAGTATGAACATAAACAATTGAATGAGTAATATACATAAATTATTTAGAGACAATTTGTTTTATTTTTGTTTAATTTAATTTATTTGTAACACATATTATACATACATACTATTTTTCTCACTCCTTCTCTACATTAACTTTAAATATGCCAAATAACACACTCATCCGTGCGCGCAAAGTTTTTCATTCATGTATTAATATATAGATATCTCGGATAGCGGACAGGATCCTCCTTCGGACAAAAATCGTAAGAATGTGTGGAGAAAAACAAGAAGGAGGTACTTAGATATAAACCGACAAAAGATTTTGGCTGAATGTGCGGGAAACGATCACTATTTTTACAAAGGGACCTAAATCAAGTTTGGGGAAAGAATCTTATATACTCAATCTAGGATTTAAAAAGAGATCAGGGCTTGCTTGGTTCAGGTTAGGGGCATGGAAATTTTTAAGAATTAGCGATGATCACGATATGCGTATATGTCCAATGTGCAGGGGCTTTGAAGACGAGATACATATATTAGGAAAATGTAACGATTTGGAATATTGGAGGCGTCAGTTATTACCGGAAAGATAAGTTTATTTCCTCATCATCGGATTGTTCTCTCCAAAAAACATTATTATTATTATTATTATTATTATTATTATTATTATTATTGTAATTATTATTGTAATCATCATTATCATCATCATCATAATAGTACATTCACGAATTTAGGCTATTTGTTGACCTGTTTCGGCCTCAAGAAAAACACTAAACAAAAGTCTTTTGAGTGGACGTCCTGTTCTTCTTCTTCTTCAGGTTGATAGCTTAGGATTTGTTTAGGTATACTGTGATCTTCCATTCGATGAACATGTTGCATCCACCTTAACTTATAAGCAATCAGAAATTTAGTTTTATAAAAGTTCCATGTTTAATTCTTGTAAGATGCCTTCATTTTTTATGATCTAGTATTGTGTATTATTATTATTATTATTATTATTATTATTATTATTATTATTATTATTATATAGACATTATAGAAAAGAAAATATTACAATGGTATGGACATATCAAAAGAATGCCAGAGAAAAATTGTCGAAAATTGTTATGGAATGGATCCCAGTGGAAAGGAGGAAGAGAGGAAGATCGAAGAAAACTTGGATACAATGGGTAGAAGCAGCTATGAATACCAGAGAATTGGAGGAAGATCAATGGATGGACAGAGAGGAATGGAGTTTGGTTTCCGGAAGACGGCGGCAGCTGCCATGATACCGGATTATTATTATTATTATTATTATTATTATTATTATTATTATTATTATTATTATTATTATTATTATTTTATTATTATTATTATCATCATCATCAAGAGGCAAGCATTTCAAGAAGGGATAAAGTCAGAAACAGCACAATAAGGGAAATTATGCAGGTTGAAAAAAAAACATTTAAAAAATGGAAGAAAAATGTTAGAATTGGTATGAACACCTTATAAGAATGGAAGAAGAGAGAATACCAAATGAGATTCTTGACTGGAAAGCTAATGGACGAAGTGGGAGAGGCAGACCTAGATGGAGTGAGGAGAAGTATGGAAACTAGAGATTTGAGGGAAGAAGATGATCTAGACAGGAACCTCTGGCGAGAAATCACTTTAGGTTGAAGTAGAAACATTGTATTGTGGAATATTTTTAATAAAACAAATATTTATATAATAAATTTGGGAATTTTCAACATTATAAGATTCAATACATAAGAATTAAATGAATCGTGATTTCTTCTTACCTCATACTTCTATGTTTTTTTAAAAACACAGCACTGCAGTATCAGCGACCATTGTCACCATCTTCAGCTATTTTCACGATTGTCTTTTTTTTTGCCGGTAATTATCCAAATTGCCATCTGGTGTTCTTTTGAAGGAATTATTTTCTAAACTGCCATCTGGTGATCTTTTGAATGAATCATTTTCTAAACTGCCATCTGTTGTATTTTTGAAGAACTTTGTAATCAAGCTCGGTTCTTCTGGAATTTCAACGTTCATGGTTCTAGTATGGTTTTCTTGAATATATATTTTTTTCCCAAACTGTTAAATCCAAAGGTTTGGATAGATGTTTCAAAAGTTTTGCTTCTTTTTGAATTCTATGATGCTCTAATAAACTATGTGCTGCTATAGCTGATTTTTCAATTTCTCTATTCTTTACGTTTCTGAAGTGTTCTTTTTTATGAGTTTCCAAGTTCCTTTTTGTTTTTCGCATATATATCCTGTTGCAATCTTTGCAATCAATTTGATAAATTCCAGTTTTTTTTGTTGTTGAAATCCACTTTCTACATTTTTAGCCAATTTATTTATAGGGTATCTTGAATCACATATCACTAATGCTTATCCTTTGATTTTCAAGTGTCGGTATAGATATGTGGATGATATTATCGCTGTAATTGATAAAAAATACATTCAAGATGCATTGAAATTGCTTAATCTTCAGGATGAGTCAGTAAAATTCACTATTGAAATTGAACAAGATAACAAGATCCCATTTTTAGACTTATACTTAATAAGAAATGAACAACAGCAAATAATTGAATTTAATATTTATAGAAAAGACGCACATACTGACACTACATAAAATCTTCAGGTTTTAATCATTTGTCACATAAACATGCAATTTTCAATAGTCTATTGCACAGATTGATAAATATTCCACTTAGTGTAGAAGATTTTGATAATGAATATAATCATATTGTACATATTGCTAAAATAAATGATTTTGCTGAAGACATAATAAAGAATAAATTAAAGAAATTTAAACAACAGAAAAGGTTACAGGAATACACCACCCTACAATATGATTCCAAGAAAGATGTAAAATTCAAGAAATTTACTTACCATCCTGAAGTTCATAACACGATTCAAAAATTTTTCAGAATATTTAATATAACATTGGCTCCAATTAACAAATTCAGCCTGGGCAATCTTCTGTTAACTAATAATAAAGTTAACACCCCAGACAACAAACAATCTGGAATTTATCAAATTGATTGCAAAGATTGCAACAGGATACATATAGGAAAAACAAAAAGGAGCTTGGAAACTCGTAAAAAAGAACACTTCAGAAACATAAAGAATGGAGAAATTGAAAAATCAGCTATTGCAGCACATAGTTTATTACAGCATCATAGAATTGAAAAAGTAGCAAAACATTTGAAACATCTATCCAAACCTTTGGATTTAACAGTTTGGGAAAACATTTTCCGATTGAGGGTCTTTCCACTTTTCAGCGGTTGCCCTTTTACCAGCCGGCTGCTGGCCCTTCACATCCACATGTGTCAATCACAGAGGTAGATGATCAACAGCCAGTGTAGGGGTGACATGTGGTTAGCATGTCAAGTCCCCCATCCGTTATAGCTGGTTCCTCAACCTGGAGCCGCTACTTATTGTAGCTACCCAATTGCCTCACGATGCTGGGTGGGCACCGGTCCCATACTGGCCGAAATACCATGAGAAAATTTCTTCCCCCATGGAGACTCGAACCAGCGCAAGTCCCGTAGCTCTGCGCCAAGGCTTGGGAAAAAATACATATTCAAAAAAAAAACATACTGGAACCATGAACTTTGAGATTTCAAACGAACCGAGCTTGATTACAAAGTTCTTCAAAAATACAACAGATGGCAGTTCAGAAAATGATTTATTGAAAAGAACACCAGATGGCAGTTTAGAAAATAATTCCTTCAAAAGAACACCAGATGGCAATTTGGATAATTACCGGCAAAAAAAATTGACAGTCGTGAAAATAGCTGAAGATGGTGACAATGGTCGCTGATACTGCAGTGCTGTGTTTTTAAAAAAAATAGAAGTATGAGGTAAGAAGAAATCACGATTCATTTAATTCTTTAAAAAATGAATATTATTCACTATGATAGTTATAGTCAACTTTTATTAGATTCATGATATGTTCCGTTGAGGTATTGTCCAAGATTAAAGTATACAATTATGAAATATTTACCTAAAAGGTCCGTCTCCTCAACTGTATTAGATATTTATCTGTAGTGCTTTCGGGACTAGTTTCATCATCAGCAGAATTCAAAACAGAATTCAAGATAGTTGGAATTAATTTATGAACGTATTTATGTATATATCTACGCTGTTGCCTTATGGAAGTGAACACCTTATGGAATTATTATTCGTATTGCTTGCTGAAGGCTTTTAGTTATTATCTGCAAGCGGGTTGGCTTATTATTTGTCATTTCCCAAGTGTACTTCAATTTTTCTGCCAGAAAAAAAATGTGCAAAGCGCATGCGTATGAAAAAGGTGAATGCGTTTTTAGTTTGATGGCAGGGGGACACGGGGAATCAACCACTACGACTTGTTACCTTGACTGATGAACTTCTACGTTAATTACCTGCAGCAGCCCCCTCCTACCTGCGTCACACCCTCTGACATGGGTCTTTCAAGAGTTGGCAAAATACAAGTAATATATGGAACATGAGTCTAGTCGAAAACAAAATCACGAAATTAAGCCAATATCCTAACGAAAAATAAACAAAAAACATCAAATAAAAAAGTCGAAGTCAACAACATGATCAGAAATATAAATTAAAGTCAAAATTCTGTTTGTGAATTTACAATTTTACCCAAAAACATAAACACACATAGTATCAAATACTTTTTTGTTTATTTTACTTCTGTTTATGTCCAAACTAAATAGGTATGTTATTTGTTTTGTAATTGGTGTCTGAGAAGATTAATATGTGTTTTCTGATCTCTCGTTTCTCAAATGGTAATGCAAATGAATTTAAAAAAGGAATCAAAGGGAACCAATAAATATAAATAATTTGAAAAATGAAACCCTAAGGATAAGATTTGACAGGACTTTATGAAGGAATTAATATAGACGCGTCACACGTTGTAAAGTTTAGCCGTTTTGTTTTTACTGTATTGCGACGCTTCTGACATAAGTGGTCTTCCAGCGTCGCTAGCTATTTAATGCTGATGGCAAGAAGCGTTCGCTAGCAAAAAAAAAAAAAAAAAGTGGAAGCCGGTTTCCGAATGGATACAGTTCTTATTTTTAAAATCTAGCTATGGACAAAGACACCTGTCAGAGGTTTATTTTAATATTTTGCTATCTGAGCTAATCGCACCAAATAAAGGCAGATAACTTCATATCACCTTATACAAGTTATAGAAGAGGTTTGTACAGTAGTTTACAAATTGTAATTTAATAAAAAGAACACCTTCCCTCTTAGCTGCAGCCAATTTTAAACTTATTAAAATATTTATGTTTTTAATTTGCTGCATTTCCAGGACCACGACGAGGACGTGAGGGATAGGTTATTCCTGCTGTTCCTTCGTGTAGTTTAATGCATTTATTAAGTCTTCTATTTGAATGCATTCTGAACTAAAGAAGGATAGACAGGTATTTGGTCCCGTTAACGTTTTTATATAAAATCAATCGTTTTTTATAAAAACGTTTCACCAAAATCAAGTAACACTCACGTAGGCCTTTAGGTTTTAAAACCATCATGCAACTTCGCCTAGTCGATATTCTCCGAACAAAAAATATATATATATATATATATATATAGGCCTATATAATAATAATAATTAGGTAAACAAATTTAGATTTTGTTACTTGATACTTGGTCCTATTTTATATCTATTTGTATAACTAAATATCTAAATAACTAATTGAACACGTCCCTATATTCGAACCTCTGCAATGGATTACCTGAAGTAGTTCCTCCCGGATTAGAATTGGGGATTATTTTACCTCCGTATATTTTTACACCAGTGGAACCAATGTCTGTGTTTCTTGACGGTTGCATTTTTACTGTCGGAGATCGTCACTCTTTCAAACAATGTACATTTTTTGTTTGGCGTATCACCTTCAACCTGTCAGCATAGCTAACGTTTTAGAAACCAAAGCTATTTTTTTAGTAAATTACTTTATTGATATGAAGAGTCGATACTTGTAGATATTGATTATCTACTTTACCGGTATTGGTCAACGGTATTATTCATCTCAGTAGGCCTACTGTTGTAGGAACTAATATGCATACTCGATGTACAGTACATAGAAAATTCTACTATGTGATTTGTACATAATAATAAAAACGTTTCTTGTTGTTGCACGTGACCCAAGAAGAATGGCAGGTGTTTTGAAGGCTAATGTTGGTTCTAAACAATATCATTGAACGTTTGGAAGGTGTTTCTATTATTTTGTCTACCCCTGTGCACAGTGTTTACTTATTTACTATTGCTCCATATTGTGACACGCCTAGAAGACTCTTGGTCTACCAGACGGTTCACGTCCACATGTGTTAATCACAGATGTGCCCCCACAGCTACAGCCTAAAAATGTGCAATTATTGACAATTGCAAGTTAGATATATTCCAACTTAAATGCTACCCCCCTTAAAGATAAAACTTTTCAAGAAATTTGAGGCCAACCGGAACCTTTATAAATATTACAATAATTACACATATATTATAGGAACATTTTACGTTACCTTAAGATTGTGTATTTGTGTTTTAATAATTCTTGCTAGAGAATCAGTATTTCGGATAAATTATTTTGGTAATCTTTTTACATCTATAATTATTATTTTATTAATCAATTGAGTTGGTGTTTACTTGATGAAAATCCATATTTATTAATTAAATAAAAATAAAACGTAGTTTTAATTAATTAATTAAGAAGATTAATTACAAAAAAGCAATTAACAAAGTTTTTCCTGTACCCAAAGAAAACAATAAGAAATATGTCGTAATGTCATATATAGGCCCACTTTCAAATAAAATATCTAAACACTTCAAAAAGTTGAACATTAATGTGGCATTTAAAACTAATAAAACTCTACAAAATATAATAAAAAAACAATTTTTAAAACAAAACAAAAAAAGAAAAATTATCAGGTGTATATAAATTGAAGTGTGGCACATGTGACAATGTCTATATAGGACAAACTGGTAGACCTTTGATATCTCGGGATAAAGGAACACATGAGAGCATATAACAGAAATTTAGAAAAATTCAAATTATGCTAACCAAACCTATTCCAATTTAATCATTGGTTCGATCCAAATTTTGAGATTTTACATATTTGTTTAAAGGGTAAGAAGTTAGATCTTTTGGAGGCTGTAGAAATTAATAAGTTAAACGTAGTCGTAAAAAACTGTTAAATTTGCAACTTGATTTGAATGAATCCCCTTTGTTAAATTTAAAAAATTTAAATAAATATTGTTGTATTGTTGCTTAGATCCAGTTGGAACACACTTCAGATCAGTTGGAACCAATAATTTGTAAACATGTCTGAAGAAGGTACAGTGTAACCGGAAACAGCTGTCCACTGGAATTATATAATAAATATGAAAATCAAATAAAACTACATTTTATTTTTAGTTTAATTAATATTATTTGTATTATTATATTTTATTATTATTATTATTATTATTATTATTATTGATAGTATTGGTTTGTACTTTCAGAAGAATAAGATTTTTTTACTTGTGCTAGTTTTGGAGTGATATATGGTTGGCCATCGCGGGTCCCCCAGTGGTTATAGTGGTTTTTCTGAACCTGAAAAACCGGTACTTGTTATCGTTGTCAAATTGCTCATGATGATGGGTAGGCACCGGTCACGTACTGACAGAAAATTATTACGAAAAAAAGTTCCTTTACATGATCTCGAACCAGCGCTCTAGTTCAGTAGCACGGCCATCAAGGCATAATGACTTAAAGTGTCATCGGCAACGGAGTAGGCGGCATATATTACTTAATTAAAATGTGTAAATACCTGCAAATATCAATTCACTACCACATATGAATTGGTAAACATACTTTTTCTACAGTGTACCATGTAGGAATAAGATGCATTATCAAAGTACAATATAAGCCTATATGAAATTATTTTATGTGAATTGTACATACTAAATACAAACTAGTCTTGTCTTTTCCTATGATCCAAGGATAAATGTAGGTGTTATAAAGACTAAAACTGGACCTACATAATATTAATGAAGATTGGTAGATGTTTCCATTATTTTGTCTATCCACTGCAAATAGATTTATTTAATTATCGATTTTATTTATTTATTTATTTCTTATAATATCATGAAATGGCGAATGTTATGAAATATATCTTGAAAATGATTCCAAATCAGATTTTACCTCGACAATAATGGAGAAAACTGAGATATTAACACGGGAGTTGAACGTGGTACGTTTCTAAAACGCTACCGCTTGAATCAACTAGCTGGACAATACTAGTCTTTTAAAAGCGCTATATAGTTGTCAGTTTATGATTAAAACAAAAGATGGGCATATTAATAAACATACTTTCCGCTCGAATAAATGAATGTAGCGGCATTTGTTAGCGTTCTCCCACATAGATGGCACAACAATAGCTTAAGTCACTAAAATAATTGAAATTATTATAAAATATAAAACATACATAATATATTAATTATACTCTAATTATATAATACAAATACACAAATTGTATTAATAGAAATGCTTAAAGGCTAGTATGATACGTTACAGAATTTCAAACTTGATACTGCCGATGAATACTAAGGGTTAATTTTTGTTTGCCATGTTTACTACATGATGCTCGTTTTAGGTTCGCCTAGTACTCCTTAATAAACCCCATCCAGGCAATCGGCAATACGCCATATCCTTGGATGTAATTTTTGAAATCGATTTTCATCTTTGCATGCAAAATCGACATATATGTATGATATAAGACAGTTTAACGTTTCTGTAATTAAATCAATAACAAAATTAATAAACCCCATCCAGGCAATCGGCAATACGCCATATCCTTGGATGTAATTTTTGAAATCGATTTTCATCTTTGCATGCAAAATCGACATATATGTATGATATAAGACAGTTTAACGTTTCTGTAATTAAATCAATAACAAAATTAATAAACCCCATCCAGGCAATCGGCAATACGCCATATCCTTGGATGTATTTTTGAAATCGATTTTCATCTTTGCATGCAAAATCGACATATATGTATGATATAAGACAGTTTAACGTTTCTGTAATTAAATCAATAACAAAATTAATAAACCCCATCCATCAGGCAATCGGCAATACGCCATATCCTTGGATATAATTTTTGAAATCGATTTTCATCTTTGCATGCAAAATCGACATATATGTATGATATAAGACAGTTTAACGTTTCTGTAATTAAATCAATAACAAAATTAATAAGCCCCATCCAGGCAATCGGCAATACGCCATATCCTTGGATGTAATTTTTGAAATCGATTTTCATCTTTGCATGCAAAATCGACATATATGTATGATATAAGACAGTTTAACGTTTCTGTAATTAAATCAATAACAAAATTAATAAACCCCATCCAGGCAATCGGCAATACGCCATATCCTTGGATGTAATTTTTGAAATCGATTTTCATCTTTGCATGCAAAATCGACATATATGTATGATATAAGACAGTTTAACGTTTCTGTAATTAAATCAATAACAAAATTAATAAACCCCATCCAGGCAATCGGCAATACGCCATATCCTTGGATGTAATTTTTGAAATCGATTTTCATCTTTGCATGCAAAATCGACATATATGTATGATATAAGACAGTTTAACGTTTCTGTAATTAAATCAATAACAAAATTAATAAACCCCATCCAGGCAATCGGCAATACGCCATATCCTTGGATATAATTTTTGAAATCGATTTTCATCTTTGCATGCAAAATCGACATATATGTATGATATAAGACAGTTTAACGTTTCTGTAATTAAATCAATAACAAAATTAATAAACCCCATCCAGGCAATCGGCAATACGCCATATCCTTGGATGTAATTTTTGAAATCGATTTTCATCTTTGCATGCAAAATCGACATATATGTATGATATAAGACAGTTTAACGTTTCTGTAATTAAATCAATAACAAAATAACTATTGATACTACTGCTGTAGGGTGTTTATTTTAAACCTTTATTTGGGGCATTATAATCCTGTTTTCTTAGGACAAATTTTATCAAACAGGTCATAAATTTTTTACTATCACATTATCGGAAATTCATATTTTAATTGTGCATTAATGAGGTTATCGTTTTATAAATTATTTTCACATTCGTTTACAGCTATTCACAGGGGTCTGATATCATAAACCTATTTTTAAATTCTCACTTCAAAATGAATCGAGTTTTAACTATGGATTCAAAGAATATTTTATGCTCGTGCATTAAAATATATTGTTTTATTTATATTTGTAGGCTATTATTTATAATATTGTCCTACTAAGATTATTTAAATTGTCATTTTCATTAAGCAGCTACTCCCAGAGTCTGATATCATACAAGCAAACTTCTTCTTTTTTTCAGTTCATGCTCTTTTATTTTCAACATAGATTTGACATATAATATTCAAAAACTCATTTATGCTCCTGCATTAAAATCTATATGGATATAACAATTGAATAGTTGCCCGAATAATTTTTTTAATGGATTTTCATCTTCGCATGCAATATCGACATATATGTATGATATCATAAGACAGTTTAACGTTTCTGTAATTAAATCAATAATAAAATACCTATTGATACTACTGCTGTAGGATATTTATTTTAAACCTTTATTTGGGGCATTATAATCCTGTTTTCTTAGGACAAAGTTTATCAAACAGGTCATAAAATTGTTACTATCACATTATCGGGAAATTCATATTTTAATTGTATTAATGAGAGTATCGTTTTATAAATTATTTTCACATTCGTTTACAGCTATTCACAGGGGCCTGATATCATAAACCTATTTTTAAATTCTCACTTAAAAATTAATTGAGTTTTAACTATGGATTCAAATAATATTTTATGCTCGTGCATTAAAATCTATATAGATATAACAATTGAATAGTTGCCCGAAAACAGATCTAACCCATAAACAGCTACTAATGGCTTGACTAACTCCTGTCGTTTTGTTACATATAGATCACTATTCTCTTGAATACCAACTTTTAAAAATAAATAAAAAAAGGTCTGGAAGAGAGCAGGGATAGTTTTACATGCACCATGCCGTGATATTCTCCGGATAGATCACTTATTCATTGAAAATTCAACTTTCGAATTATTATTTGTCGGATCTCTTTTCGGGGCAGCTATTCAATTGGCAATCTTGCTGTTCTTAAGATTACTTATTTTAAATAGTACCTGACACATGCTAAAGTTGCTGTCACAAACCTAGTTGTGCATAAAATGTGTACTATTACAACAACAGGAAACTAATTTTTAATTGTATTATGGCGGTTACCGTTGTTACAAACATTATTCTCAATTTCGTTAAACAGATAATCGGAGTTCGGTATGATAAAACAAATTCAAAAGTGATATAGATCTGACACATGGTATTCAAATGTTATTTTATAAAATCAGTATAGAACTAATAACTGATGACGTAGCTGCCCTAAGAATATATTATCTTTAAACAAGTACCTGATACATATTAACTTTGCTATCATACGCCTGATTATATGAAACAGTGTTACTGTTAGACCTTCGGGAAAATCGTCTTTTAATTCTATTATCGATGACTCAACCCACATTTTTAATATGAATTTAAGACCTTACTTATATATATATATATATATATATATATATATATATAAAACCTCAGTGGCTCTATCTAAACCGTAGATTCATGTCCGCGCGGACATAACATTTCCATACATCCCTGTCCTGAGAAAATGTTTTCCAAAATATATATATGTGTGTGTGTGTGTGTGTGTGTGTGTTATTTCTTTACTCTCCTATGGCAGGTTGTATCTAACATAGAATAACATCTTTACTACTATGACGTCAGATAACTCGTATTGTATTTGGATTATGATTAATAAATCCCCCATCTTTAAATGTAATTTTAAGCGCGTGCTTTAAAATATGTATATACAGGGTGAACAGTAATTACATCGACAAACTTCGAGGACCGATTCCTGACTGGAAATGAAAGAAAAAAGATCCTATGCAGTAAACATGTGTCCGGAAATGAACGATGTGCGTACAACGACAACAAATATTCCCGGCACACAATGCATAGCATAATCGCATCCACGTCACAACAGATGTTCAAAGCGGCGTTCACACGTCGCGTCGTATCATGGATTGTCTCATGCTTTCGAAAGTTCAGGCCTCTCTCCGAATAGCGTCACAGGCGACGTGGATACGCTGTTGAAGGGTAAGCACATCGGGATCTGGTTCAGCACGCACAGTGCTTCTTAGATGCCCTCACATGTAAACATCCAGGGGGTTTAAGTCCGGTGATCTAGCAGGCCATCAACCGTGGCAACAATGCATTTATGGACACTTATTCATAGGACATCTTTTCCTCTATTTCCAGTCAGGAATCAGCCCCTGCAGTCAGTTTGTCGGTGTAATTAAAAATCATCCTATATTATATGCCAGGTACTTATTTTAATATTTATTTTATTTTGATTACCAGGGAAATGTATCACATAAACGTACTTATGGAGTTTATTGATAATGAATTTTCTAAATATAATAAAATTAATGATATCATCTGAAGACATTTTTGGGAAAAAAAATTGACAAGATACATCTAGATGAGGCTCCATAAAATAAGAGCTAAACCTGGATTGATATTTGAACCATAAATCTGGATCCAGGGAAAGAAAGATGAAAGGAGATTCGAAAAACAACAGATGAGATTCCTCAGATCGTTATTTGGGATAACGGGACGAGATCACATCCCGAATTCCGACCACCACCCTAAAGGAAGATTCCTTATGTACCTACATGAAAATCAAAGCCATCTGAACTCAAAATGCTTCATTTTAATATAAGGTATAATATTATAATAACGAAAGTACTATAAATATAAGCATTTTGCAAACTCCATTTTGTAAATTTTCGCGAAATTGTTTACATTTTTCTAATGATGCTACCTATTTTTAAGAGCAACAAGTAGTTTTTTTAAATGTTAAAAGCTGTAATTTTTTCAATAAAAAGCATTTTAATAATCTACTGGGCACTTAACCTAACAAATAATATAATAATGCTGTATTAAAACAAAGTAAGTGCGATTTAAGACTAACAATATTAATAACTAACTGAAATGTTACCTAAATGGAGAGTGTCAATTGTTTTGTGTTAACTAATTAAATAACTCACTATCTCTATCGAACCCGAAGGTTCATGACTCGCGGACATTAGCTCTCCATACATTCCTATCCTGAGCTGATGTTTCCAACCATCCCCTGTATAATTTACTTCCCTCAAATCCTGATTAATTTTGTTCTCCCACCTCATTCTTCGCCTACCTCTAGTTTTCCTGTAATGAGAATCTTCTTTCACTACCCATTCGTGCCATGTGTCCTGCCCTTAGCAACTACAAAACTTACCTGTTCTTATTTATATATTTCTATAAAGATAATCTAGCTCACTGTTTTGTAGTCTTCTCCATTTTCCTCTTGTTGATCTCTCTTTAGTCCAACATTTTTCTAAGAACTTCATTCTCAAATATTTCTTAATTTTCTCTCCTCCCTTAGAGCAAGAGTCCATTTTTGCATCCATGTAATGTACCTGGGGAGAGTAACAGTTTTATATATTTTAAGTTTGATGTTTTTTTTTTTCTTGAGATTTTTAAACTTAAGTCCAGTGTGTGGACGTGAAGTGAAAGCGTGCATGTTATAAATAAGAGTACACGAACATTCATTCAACCATCTTGGAAATATCAAAACTCGATAACAAAAGAGTTTCCATAGATATCGTTTAATAATAGTGACGTATACTTAACAATTACTAACAATGCGTATTACAAATAATATTATCTACTTCCCAATAAATGACTTTATCGACTGTAGACCGTTTCTAGTTGAAGATGTATGGATTCAGCTATAAAATGTGGACAAATTATAAAGTTTTAATACGATTTTAAGCTTGTGCCGTAGAATGTGTGAAAATCAAACCAACGATCTTCATCATTAAAAAGTAACTAACTGGCGCTATCTATCCCGTAGATTCATCACCGCGAGGACATAAGCTCTCCATACACTCCTATCCTCAGATAATCTTTTCTATCATCCCTTGTATAACTACGTCCCTCAAATCATGATTTATTTTGTTCTCCCACTTCATTCTTGGTCTACCAACAGAGCATTTTCCCTCTGGATATCCTACAAAAAGCCTATATGCCCCTCTTTCATTCCCCTTTCCAGCCGCAAGTTCTTCCATCGTAGTCTAAGAGACTTAACTGTTCTTTTTATATCTAGTTTCCTATAAAGATCATGTAGTTCACTGTTATGTAGTCTTCTCAATTCGCGTGTCTGTTCATCTCTCTTTGGTCTTTGGTCCAAAAACTTACCTAATATATATTTATTCTCAAATACTCGTAACCTTTTCTCCTCCCTTAAATTAAGAGTCCACGTTTCGCATCCACATAATATGCTATAATTGGGAGGATAACAGTTTTACATATTTTCAGTTTAGTGTTTTTTGAGAGAAGCTGGGACGACAAGTAATACATAATAACATGCATTTCCAGAATTTAGACTTTTTTTATTCTCTCTGCACCTCATTCGTGTTTGCAATTATTGTTGCTAGGTATTTGAATTCAGTCACTTCAAAATTTCCCTCATTTACAATTAACTGTCAATTTTCATTATCTCATATATTTCTATGTGTGACCATATATTTAGTTTCATTTATGTTTACTTCCACCCCCAGTTTCTTAGTGTTACTCAATAGAGTGTGCCATGTTGGCACTTAGAATCACCTAATAATATCTCTATATAAACACCATAAACTAACAACTTAATATTGATGAGTTGTAAGTCTTCAACTATAATAATTCAGATAATTTTAATATGTTTTTGTACGAGTTGTAAATGTGTTAGTATTGAAGACATATAACTTTATTTTCAGTTACAATAGTAGTAGTCCTGATCACTCCACTGTGAAGCATAGGGCCTTGAAAAAAGCTCGCCAACGTACACTGCCTGTTCAGCTTCATATCTGCCGTGTTACTCTATATTGTCATAGTCTTCGCCTTCTCAATTTTTGGGTGTTCCAATCAAATGCCATTTTTGTGATGTTATAATTTTCTCTCCTTAACACATGACCAACCCAATTCCATTTTCATTTTCAGTTAAAGTGACATATCATAAAATAAATTAGGAACAGTAAGTAACAATAATTACAAACAGGAATGAGATGCACAAGGAAATTAAACATAGGCTCAATTCTAGAAACGCATGCTGTTATGCATTACAGGGGCTCTTGTCTTCCCAAATCCTTTCAAAAAACGTTAAACTGAAAATATAAAAAACTGTTATTCTACCAGATATATTATATGGATGCGAAACATGGACTCTTACTTTAAGGGAGGAAAGGAGATTACGAGTGTTTGAGAATAAAGTTCTTAGGGAAATTTTTGGACCAAAGAGAGATGAACAGACAGGTGAATGGAGAAAACGTAGTGAAATTTGGGTTTCTTCGCCGATTTAGGCGATGGCAAAACAAAGTGTAACTTTTGTTCTAAACACAGTTTCATTCAGGGGGCGGGGTGCTTTTAAACTTACACGGCATATTCGCTCTAAATGTTTAGCAAGGTAAGATTTTTACTAAATTTTGCAACAACTTTTTGTAAACCTAGTAAAATATGTTGTTTTAAAACTAGGATAAAATGAATTTTTATTAAATACTTTCGGAATTCCAGTAAATAAAATGTAAAGTGATTGTAATATTAGACTACATTAGATTTGTGGCGTTCGTAATGTCGTAGATTAAAAGGAGTAATCCCTGAGTAATGCTGCGTATGAGTGATGACGAAAGCAAGAGGCGGGAATGTGCCGTAATGTACATGTACTGAATGAAGGAGCGTGTCGAATGTTGAGAGTTTGAAGTACAACTGAATGTTTAAAGCCAGTTCACTCTGACAAAGTAGTTCGTTCCTGTAAGACACTTCACTCTTCCAAGGTAGTTCGTTCTTTGATACCACTTCGGTCATCTAAAACACTTAACTCTTCTAAGATAGTTCGTTCTTTGATACCACTTCGTTCATCTTCGTTCTTAGATGAACGAAGTGGTATCAAAGAACGAACTACCTTAGAAGATGAAGTGTCTTACAGGAACGAACTACTTTGACAGAGTGAACTGGCTTTAAACATTCAGTACTTCAAACTCTCAACATTCGACACGCTCAGTCATTCAGTACATGTATATTACGGCACCTTCCCGCCTCTTGCTTACGTCATCACTCATACGCAGCATTACTCAGGGATTACTCCTTTTGATCTACGACATTACTAACGCTACAAATCTAATGTAGTCTAATATTACAATCACTTTAAATTTTATTTACTGGAATTCCGAAAGTATTTAATAAAAATCAATTCTATCCAAGTTTTAAAACAACATATTTTACTAGGTTTACAAAAAGCTGTTGCAAAATTTAGTAAAAATCTTACCTTGCTAAATATTTAGAGCGAATATGCCATGCAAGTTTAAAAGCATCCCGCCCCCTGAATGAAACTGTATTTAGAACAAAAGTTACACTTTGCTTTACCATCGCCTAAATCGACGAAGAAACCCCAAATTTCACTACTTTTTCTTGATCGCGAATTGGAAGTCATTCTGTAAAAGTGCACACACAGAGCTAAATTTTGTTGGCCTACCCAGTATTCACCCTCTTTATATTTTTGGGGGTTTAGGGGTTGTAAAGATTAAGATCAGGTAATTGCCAATAGTACATATTTCTTTATTTTTAAAGAACTATTATGCAAATATGTGTAAATAATACATATATAAATAAAATAAAATATATCTTCTTTAAAAGTTATAAAATACTCCACACATTTTTTTTTTCAAATTATAGAGTTACGATTTTGTTTTTTTTATTAACATTTACAACTTGAAATAAAATATGTAAACATTGAAAATCTGTATATAAATAAAGTTATGCAAATAATAGTTATAACAGAAATAAAAAGGAGGTATAAACAATTATAAAATAAACAAAAGTATGGTAGCAGTCATATTAGAATTTTTCATACTCAAATAAATTAAAATAGAATTTACAGAACTATTTCCGTTTATCTTTAAATTCCACAGCTACCATGTGGTTGGTTAATGTCTAGTCACCCAATGCTCGTGTCTTCGTGCTTCCCCCTCCAGCCCATAATCTTGTTCTTTTTTTGCTTGGCGAATGAAGGGCGTAGCTAAATTTTGGTTGAATTGAATGATTCACAAAAGTAAGTGCGAGTAAACGAACTACTTCTCGAAATGAACTGGTTGGGCACAACGCTAGCTTGCATTGCTCAATGTCAAAAAATTATTTATTGTATGTATATATATATATATATATACTTGGATGGCTGTACATCTTCGGAAACGGACCACACTGAAAACTGAAGATGTTTAACTACATAAGAACACACACACTCTCCTCTCTCTCTCTCTCTCTCTCTCTCTCTCTCTCTCTCTCTCTTCTGTAGGAAGTTGAATTTCTTTCCCAACATACGTCCCCTCCCCTAGCCTATCAAGGAAACATCCAGTTTCCTGGATGTATCCTCGACGACCGAGAAGGGAATCAGTGGTTCATGAAACAACCTCCGGCTACTTTAGGGATTTACATATACCCTCTTTAGCCCTTTTGGTGTATTGTCAGTGGTGATAACGAGCGAATATCCTAGTGCTGACCGTAACCAGCCACAGATCGGGCGACAAAAATCCAGTGGTCGGACATTAACAAGCCTTGTCGACGTTGGTCGTTGTTGATGATCATTCTGATGTTTTAGCCATCACTCCAAGCCGCCAACAGGAAGACTGCCACCACCGCAGAAGCCGCCAACCCTCAAAAGGGCAAGAGCGGGAAGCCAAGTCGACATTCCAATCAGAAACGGCTCTCTTCGGATTTAACTGATCTTAAAATATTTTAGAATTTAAAAAAATTTTGGACATTTATATTTTACTGGTGGATTCTAAGGGACCACTCCGACATTTGTCTTAACACCAAGGGAAACCACCGAAAACCTTGGTAGAGTGGCTTGAATTTAATAATAAATTTAAGCCAAATTGATCAGCGTTTGACTCCAATGCTAATTAGCTTAAGGAATTACAATTTAAGATGTGTCAGGGCACTTCCTATTTTCATCGTATGTACTCATATACTCTACTAAGAAAGTGTGTTTTTTGTGATCCAGTTCGATAGATATAATCATCGAATCTGGATCACTTACTAGTTCCTTAACTAGTTTGTCTAATACTTCATTCGTTATTAGACAATCTCTTTTAGAGAGGCTGGTTTGAACCGGCCTACCCTTTTTTTGTCGGAGCCATGGCAATTTGAGTGCCTATGGTCTCATTTTTGGGTTCAGATGAGATTTTAGGCCCATCTAAGACCTTGAATTGCAAGGCCTTTTGTTCCCGAGCCTTGATGGTCCCGGTACGTTTCTTCCTTCTTGGCTTAGCGTTAGTTACAGCGCTAAGATTGGTGTTCTTGAAGTTCTCAGGCCGGAGAAGAGCTGGCTCTTGCCTGTCTGAGATATTGGGTGAGATAGCAGCAGCAGGAGTGACCGGTGCTATCTTTTTCTGCTTCTTCAGCCGTAGATATGGCTCAATCTTCACTTCGTAGTGGATGAGTCTACGAAGTTTCAATAGATTCGCGATCTCTGGGCCATCCCTCAGAGTGACCACAAACATGGGCAATGGATTCTTAGTCTTTCCGGATGTCATGTTGACAACCTTTAAGGCCTCGACTCCATTGGCCTTCAAGTCACTCCGAATATAGGATGACTCAATTATGTGATCTATTCCTTTTATTACTACTCTTCTTGTTGCAGCTTGTTTTTCTTCTTTCTTGAAAGGGATGTTGTATTTTTGAAGCAGTAGCTGGTACTTGTTGAGGGTGAAATTGAATTCAGCCTAACCATTGTACTAAACCTTAGATGGGTTTACGTCTTCGGAAACGGACCACAGCGAAAACTCTATGTATTTTATTATATAAGACCTAAACCTGTGACTCGAACTTATCATTCCTTCATAATGACATGTGGGATCATGCCGAAACGTTGGAATCAGTGGCCAGAGGCCGAACTTGAATCCAAGACTCGGGAAACCCAAGCAAACTTTCATATTCATATATATATATATATATATATATATATATTATATAATACAACATTTAAAAGGGATATGTCACAAATTTATTTACTGAATATAAATTATCCATCCTTCTAAAATCCATTGTATTAACCGTTGAGGTTATGTAGTAAAATGTTAAAATATTAAAATATGTACCTGATATATCAGTCGTCTTCAATTAAAATGGATTTCCGTTTTAAAAAAACTTTAAGTAATAAAACTACGTAGACCTTTTATAAACATATTTCTGAAAGGTATACATGGTTTTAACTGCTTGACAAAGTTTTTCTTTAACGGAAATTCATTTTATTTGAGGACGACTGATATATCAGGTATTTATGTTAATATTTTAACATTTGAATTTAATTTGACGGATGAGCCCTGTAAAAAATATAGACCTACTTGATACTTGTGACAAAATAACTTTTAATTTGAAATGTAACATTGAAGTAACGCTAGTTAGTAATGGGTTAAAATTGAGAACAGGATCAATAATTTATTCCCAAAACGTTCTGAGGCCATACCGACATTTTATTTCTTGTAGGTATTTTTTTCTCCGAAACCTCTAATTAATAGGAAATTATTATTGGTATAGGAGATACGCTGACTATGAGGAAATGAATGAGACGAACCAGTATGTGTTGTTTGATGACATTCCGGTCCCACAACTGGTGAGTTTTGCGCAACTGCTACTGTTGAAACCAGGCCACTGTGTGTGCCCGCAGTTCAATACATCAACTTGGCCCAAACGGTGTTCTTCTCTGACCTCGAGATTATCGCCATAAAAACTAAGATGGATTGGCGACATATTTTTTTACAATAGGATAAGTACAAACAGCTTTTTATTCGGGGTTTTAATTATTAATTTTATTCAGCAGGTTACACTGTGTTTCACAACATCTTCCTGCGCCTTCTTCTTCTTCTTCTTCCTTCCAAGTATTAGGCCAAGGCCTGTTACGATCCTATAGAAAATTTTCCCTCCAGCGTTTCATAGGACGGCCCAGTGACCTTCCTACGCCTAAATAATATATTGTAATTCTTCACACCTCTCTGTCATTCCAATCTCCATCCTATACTTTTCCTCTCATGATGTTCTAAATACCAACAATCCACGTTATTTTTGGTCTCCCTCTTCTTCTTCTACCAAGTGGCACCCATTCTAGTATTCGTCTTGGGAATCCGTCTTCTGTCATTATTTTTACACGATCTTTAATTATTAATATTGATATTATATTTTTGGCGGCACCGTGGCACTAGCTGTTAGACGCTTGCCTTTCACCGCTAGGGTCCTGAGATCGAATCTCGACCACTCCATGTGGGTTTCGTGGTGGACGAAACGGTGCTTGTGCAAGTTTTTCTCAGGTTTTTTTTTCCGTTTCCCCTGCCACAAATTTCATTCCACCATTTCTCCATATTCATCTCATCCATTTCGTTTCATTTAGTTCATCCGCCCCTGAGACGGTGCATCAGGGATGGTAAACCGGCACCTTTATAGTTCACAGACCTCTATAAATATAGGGGCTTCATCTCATCTCATTCCTCGACCCGAGCATGAGTTGGACACGAGTTGAGGATATATAATATTATATTTTAATTATTAATATTATTTATATTCGTATATTCTAATTATTCCGGCAGTAATTAGAGTCCAAATGTTTGTTTAAGGTTTGGAGTTTTGGGTACTGACTGACAAGAAAAGAGTAAAGGAGAATTGAAGCAGAGAAAATGAGATACCTGCTATCTGTTGCAGGATAAAAAATGGATGAAGATGAAAGGAAGCAATTGAACATCTTTAAATTAATAGATAGAATAAAACAAGGTAGAAATAATTGGAAACAACACGTACAAAAACAAAACTGATATTGAACTACAACCGAAATTGTGAAGAAATATTGGAAGACCAAAGACAAGATGAGTAGTGTTAAACAATGAGACCGGAACAAGCCTAATGTGGCTTAATCCATAAAATTTATTATTATTATTATTATTATTATTATTATTCCTGTAGAGTTAAGACTGTAAGGTTTCTCTTTCATTGAACTAGCACAAATGTACAAATACGATTTAAAATTATACATAAATACAGTTTATATTGAACTAAAAACATGAACAACAAAGATATCCATCCATACTAATTCTGCCAGAAGGCATGTCCTTCACTGCAATCATAGCATTTTCATGCTATGCTTGCAGCTTTACTAGGGAATTGTAGGTATGGTAGCTTCCCGTTGCTTTCCACACCGGGGAAGGATGAGGATGATGATAATGGCCATATGATTTCGGGAACCGTTTGGGCCTTAAAGTTTTCCTGACATTTGTCTTACAGGTGAGGAAAAACCCCGATAAAAACCTCACCCAGGAAAACTGCCCCGACCGGGGATCGAACTCGGCCCCGCTGCGTGACAAGGCAGCACGCTACCTCGTGACAACAGCGGTGGACTAACGAAGATATAAACATATAATTTTAAATCCCAGGTTTGTGGCAAACTTTCTTTTATTTTTTCATGATCATCAGAACAGGCAAGATACAATTTATCAAACATTACGGGAAGTTTTAATTTTGTGATTTTGTATACGTACATTACTGCTTATTTTACTATTCTACTTGTTTATGCAAATTTGTAACTCTCTATTTCTATCTTCGGGTTTTTACAGCTTCTGTCGTCTTCCCGTGCGAAACCTCCAAAGCCTACGATCTTGGACATCTTCAATATTTAGCCCTCTTGCTTGCATTACTGTCTTCATGTTTTCCTTCCATGTTAACTTTTGGTCTCCCTCTTTTATTCTTTCTGGTTGGTTGCCATTGATATAGTTGCTTCGGCCATCGCCCATCTTCCATTCTTAAAATATGTCCTAGCCACTTTAATTCCTTCTCCTCAATTCTTTCGATTATGCTTTCTTCTGCTTCCATTATGTTTCTAATTTCCTTATTTGTGACATGTTCTAATTTTGACTTTCTGGTACTTCTGCATAAATAATCCATTTCTAGAGCTATTAGTCTATTCTCTTTGTACTTATTGATTGTCCACATCTCACTTCCATACATTGCAACAGATTCCACCAATGTTTTACCAATATATTTTTTATGTCTTTCCAATAATATGCTTATCCCACCATATGGAATTTAACAATGATATTATTTTGCTACTCAATTCAATTCTATGCTTTATGTTCTCTTTGTCTATACTTTCAATGTTATCCATAATTATTCCCAAATATTTAGTTTGTTTCATTTTTATAACTATTTTCTTATATATATATATATATAATATATATATATATATATATATATATATTTTGCTATTGTAATGTAGTGTCTGTTCGATAGGAATTAACAGGTTACTGTTTTTATTAGTTACTGTGCAACTTTTTAATGTCTTGCGTTGGATAGGCCTATAAGTTTATTTAAAAAAGTGTTAAAGTAATATTGACGTTACCTGATCTGTGAAAAATTTCACTGATGTCGAAGTAAAATGTAATTGAAGAATTTAAATCATGTTTAAACAGAAAAAAATCAATGTTGTTAATTTGAATAAACAACTCATAGTTATGATCAACAAAAAGTTATAAAGAACATTAAAAAGGCGAATCCTGTTCTTTAGCAATTTACTTCGTATGTAAACAATATTGTTGTTCCAAAATACGTGTGTATTTTTTGCTTCCTTTGCTAAATATTTTAGATGGTTTTTTTTTGTCTACTTTTCTACCTTTTAAATTCCTCAATATTCGAACTCTGATTGAATTTAAGATGAGTCCTTTTAGCCTTAACTTTATCAGCTTAAATAAAACGTTTTATTATTATTATTATTATTATTATATTATTATTATTATTATTATTATAACTTGACCTTCACGTTATACAGAGTAATAACATCTATAACGTATAGTTCTTCCTTTCAACCCTTGGCTCTACGGTCCTCTAAGAATCTTGGCCTCCTTTTACACAACATCGGCTCATTCTTCTCTATTTATAGTTTTTTGTCTCTATCTTTTAACCTTCAGTTGCCTTAAGTCCTCCTCAACCTTGTCCAAACATCTTAGTTTCTATCTTCCAACCTTTCTTCTTCTTTCTGATTTCTCTTCTGAAATCCTTCAAGCACCTCTTTCCTGCTCCATCCGCAATACATGTCCTACCCATTCCAGTCTCTTTCTTCTAATATAATAATACTTACTTACTCTTACTCACTGGCACTATCGAACCCGTAGGTTCATGGCCGCACGGACATAAGCTCTCCATACATCCCTATCCTGAGCTAATGCTTTCCAGTCATTCCCTGTATAATCTACTTCCCTCAAATCATAGTTAATGTTATTCTCCCACCTCATTCTTGGTCTACCAACTGGGCGTTTACCCTCTGGCTTTCCTACAAGAAGCTTCCATGCAAGTCTTTCATTCCCCATAAGTGCAACATGTCCTGCCCATCGCAGTCTACGAGACTTAACTGTTCTTATAATAATATATAATAATAATAATAATAATAATACTAATAATAATAATATTAATAATAATCTATCTATCTATCTTCGGGTTTTTACAGCTGCTGCCGTCTTCCCGTGCCAAACCTCCAAAGCCTACGGTCTTGGGCATCTTCGATGCTTAGCCCTCTAGCATGCATTACTGTCTTCATGTTTTCCTTCCATGTTAACCTTGGTCTTCCTCTTTTCTTCTTTCTGTTAGGATGCCATTCATATAGTTGCTTCGGCCATCGCTCATCTTCCATTCTTAAAACATGTCCTAACCACTTTAATTCCTTTTCCTCAATTCTTTCAATTATGCTTTCTTCTGCTTCCATTTTGTTTCTAATTTCCTTATTTGTGACACGTTCTAATTTAGACTTTCTGGCACTTCTTCGTAAATAATCCATTTCTAGAGCTATTAGTCTATTCTTGTAGTACTTATTGATTGTCCATACCTCACTTCCGTACATTGCAACAGATTCCACCAATGTTTTACCAATATATTTTTTTGTGTCTTTCCAAATATGCTTATCCCACCATATGGAATTTAATGATGATATTATTTTGCTACTCAATTCAATTCTATGTTTTATGTTCTCTTTGCCTATACCTTCGATGTTATCCATAATCATTCCCAAATATTTAGTTTGTTTCACTTGCTTTATTTGGATTCCATCTTCCAATACTAAGTTTTCTCTTTCATTGCTATTTATTGCCAGATATTCTGTTTTTTGTAAATTTACTGTGAGACCCCATGATTCATATGTGCTTTTTATCATGAATTCCATATCAAAATTGTCTTGCGCTAAAACCAGTTGATCATCGGCAAATTGTAATGTCAGCAAAAATCTATTGCCTATTGGGATCCCCATACCTTTGCAGCTTTGTTTCCATTTCGTTAATATAAATTCTACATAAATATTAAATAAAATTGGTGATAGACTGCACCCTTGTTTCAATCCCTTTGAGGTGTTTATAGGATTAGACATTATATTTCCCATTTTAACATAAGCGGAGTTATCTTTATAGGTTTGTTTAATAATTTCTATTAGGTTTCTGTCAATATTGTATTTCTCCAATACTTCCCATAATTTGTTCCTCGGAATTGAGTCATAAGCTTTCTCTAAATCTATGATTGTCAAATGGGTTTCTTCTCCAACTGCAGTCCGTTTTTCAATTAACTGTTGTATTGCAAATATATTGTCAACACATGACCTTCCTGGTCTGAATCCATTTTGATCTTCTCCTAATTTGTCTTTAACATCTTTTTGTAACTTTGTTTTTAATAACTTCGTAAATAATCTATATAATGTGTTATTTATACTTAGTCCTCTGTAGTTTTTTGCGTCTCTTCTATCGCCCTTCTTGTATATTGGTACTATGTAGCTTATTTTCCATTCATCAGGAATCTTCTGTATTGCAATGCACTTATTATACAAGTCCCTCAATCTACCTATTAAATTTTTTGGGCCATATTTAATTAACTCATTTGGTATGTTTCCCGGCCCTGGTGCCTTTTTATTCTTTAGGGTTTGAATTTCTAATTCTATATCTATTGTATCAAATTCCAGGGCGTTCATTTCTATGGATGGATTTTCTGTTGTTTCCATAAACTCATTTCTAGTTTCTGACAGTAAAGCTTTGTAATGTTTTTCTGCGTCTGATTTTGCTAACAAATTTATCTTGCTGGGTCCTTGGTTGGTTTTCAGTGTTTTTAGAAATCTCCATACTTCTGATGATTGTGATCCTCCTATATAACTTTCTATTTCTTGGCATTTGCTTTTCCATAATTTGTTTTTTTCTTCTATCGCTTTCCTTTTAACTTTGGCGTTTGTTCTCTTGTATTCTATCCAATTTTCTGTTGTTTTATTTGCCAACCATTCTAAGTAGCATTTTTTTCTTCTTTTGGTTAATTCTTCAATATCATCATTCCACCAATCTTGGGTATTTTGTTTTTTATTTATTGTGCCTAATGCTTCTTTTGCTGCCGAATGTATTATTTCCTTTAATTGATTATATTCTTCTTCTATGTCTTCCTTGTAGTCCAAATTCTCAATTTTAATCCTCAGTCTTTCTTTATATAAGTTTTTGATACTATCCTGATTAAATAAATACAGTTTAAATTTTTCTTCCTGCTTCGGTTGCATTGTTGATTCCCTTGCTTCATCATGCACTTTTTTCCCTGTAGGGAATTTGGGGATGATCTGTGCTGTGAGTAGATAGTGGTCAGAGCCACAATTTGCTCCTCTTTAACCCTTGAGTCCTTAATAAATAAGGAAGTATTTTGCTTTACAATTATGTAGTCTATTATTGATTTCTGATTGAGACTAGGTCGTTCCCAAGTAAATTTATGAATATCCTTATGGTCGAAAAATGTGTTTACTATCTTTAATTTATGTTGTTTGCACATCTCTATGATTCTATTTCCATTATCGTTGACTTCTTGTTCCCCATATTTTCCTACTGCTTCATCATTGTTTCTTCTACCCACTTTCCCATTTAAATCTCCCATTAGTATTAATTCTTCATTACTTCGTATTTTCTCTATTTGTTCCACTAATACTGAATAGTACTTTTCTTTCTGACTCTGTGCAGCATGCTTTTTTCCGTCCGGCTTTGATTGATTTGGTCTTTTAGCATTTTGTTTTTTTTTCTAATGTGTGGGGAGCTGGCCCACAGCATAAACCCCCAACCTGGAGGACCAGGAAAATTTCTGTCTGGGTTTTCCTCCCATAGCCTTTGAAGATCCCTCTTCACCGCAAGGCAGCGTTTCTCTATTTCCCTTAGAGATAGGGTTGCCTCTTCCGCCAGATCCGCCGTGATGAAGGACTCCTTCTGCGCCGACTCTGCCGTTGAGGTCTTCACCGTAACCCTGGCTAGGGGCCCTTACAGAGTACTATCAGTCGGAGCCAACTGAACCCTGGTTTTTTAACGAGGTTGTTACTCCTCCCCCTCCTCCTTTCTCATCCGGGCTTGGGACCGGCCATGGCGGAGTTATAATAATAATAATAATAATAATAATAATAATAATAATACTGATAATGATAATAATAATAATAATAATAATAATAATAATCCTACGAGATATAAATTCCTATATAATTCTTTCAATTCCTGTTTCGTTCTAATTCTCTATGTATCTTGTTCCTGTGCTGCTCCATGTATCTTCCTTAGTATTTTCCTTCCCCATGCATTTAATACGAACTTATATTTTTCTAATGATGCCCATGTTTCGCTTCTAATTGTTATATGTCATGTGTATTGTTTTTATATGTTAATTTTTGATACCCTACTTATTGTAACCTATATGACTTAAAAACTTATCTTAATGCATAAAATCATCTATTGCCCATTGTAATCCTTGCTCGAACCACTTTACTCAATTCATATTTAGAAGTAATTAGAGAACCCAGTTATTTAATACTATCAACTCTCTCGAATTTCTGACCATCAAGACTATATATGAGATTGGATTTACTTCTACTTCTGATATTCTCAAATGTTTTGTTTTATCTTCAATTATGGGGAGCAAATGGTTGGTACGGCTCGAGAAGTAATACAGATGCCGACTATGTATACTTACTTACTTACTTACTTACTCACTGGCACTATCGAACCCGTAGGTTCATGGCCGCGCGGACATAAGCTCTCCATACATCCCTATCCTGAGCTAATGCTTTCCAATCATTCCCTGTATAATCTACTTCCCTCAAATCATAGTTAATGTTATTCTCCCACCTCATTCTTGGTCTACCAACTGAGCGTTTTCCCTCTGGCTTTCCTACAAAAAGCTTCCATGCAAGTCTTTCATTCCCCATACGTGCAACATGTCCTGCCCATCGCAGTCTACGAGATTTAACTGTTCTTATTATATCTGGCTTCCTATAAAGACTATGTATACCTTAACAAAACTTGAGTAATGCCACTGCGACTCTTTTAGCAGCTCTGCCAACAAGTCCTAATCCTACGTTCTTGTCGTGCTCCCTGACGGCAGTCGTAATAGTCTGTAGCTAACAGGTTGGGACGAAAGGCGAGTTCTCAGCGCCTTATAAAAAATACAGGTCCCCCGTCTGGGGGTTAGGTGTCAGGCTGGTAACCTGGCCCAGGAAAAAAGTATACCGCTACGTGCGTCAGTAAAATATGTCAGGAAACTGAAGATGGCAAACCTATAAGTGGAGGAGAGCCGAAGAAGAAGAAGAAGATCTTCATTTATCACTATTCATGTCTTCCTTGATCCTAGCTTTAGTTGTTCTAATGCTCCTTCCACTACTTTTGTTGAACTTTCAAATATAACATAGGCTATAGTACATTTTGATAAATAATAAAGCTAATGATAACAATATTATTATTATTATTATATTATTATTATTATTATTATTACCAGCTAACACCCGGCGTGCTCTGTTACGCCTAAATAAATACAAACTAATGTGTTCTTATATTTAGTTGAATAAGTGAAGGGGAAACTAATTATAAATTTATATTTTTAGATACCCCATGCTGATTACCTGGCGTTGTCCGGAAATCTACTTATCCCGATCTTATTGACAGAAATGAGCTGAAATACGAAAATTAATGCGTTTTATGTTTAGTTAAATAAATAAGAGGAAAATTTATATCATAATTATTTTTTATACATCGTGCTGTTTACCCGGCGTTGTTCGGGAATTTACTTAACCCGATCTTCTTGGCATAAATGAGCTGAAAGACGAAAATTAATGTACTTCTTTTGATTAGTTGAATAAGTAAAATGAAAAATAATTATAAATGTATATCGTAATTATTTTAAGATTCCCCTTGCTGATTACCCCGTATTGCCCGGGAATCTACTTATCTCGATCTTGTTCGCATAAATGAGCTAAAAGACAAAATTCGTTATTGTGAGTTATCCGTAAATAATACCCGCCATGTGCTACAATGCTTGCACAGGAATCTACGTACGTCTCGATCTTCTTGGCATCAATGAAAGACAAAAAAATGGTTATTGTGAGTTATCCGTAAGAGATAAACATATGTTGTCGCGGACTTTTTTGTAGAGCGTTTTGAGATATTCAATTCTGTGTACATTAATTTTGTGTATGTTTTATGGTTCAGGCAGCGTAAGCCATTTAAACATCCAAAGAGCGGAATATTTATAAATTAAAATCGGGAAAGATTGTCATGCTACGAGTTATAGGTAAATCCAGGAAATTGGATAAACTTGGGTAAATTTCTGGACAAAACGCGGAAAATAAGAACAACACTCATTCATGAATAAATATGTTATCAAAATGCAATAACATTAATTCTTAATAATTATATATAAATTAATTAATCTATAATGCTACTGTGTTATTATTTAATTGTAATATTACTGTGTTTTCTTTATGTAATTGTAATGTTATTGTATTTTTAGTGTATAATGCTATTGTGTTATTATTTAATTGTAATATTATTGCGTTTTCTTTATGTAATTGTAATGTTATTGCTTTTTTTTGTTGTTTATTTTTTCTTCACATTAGTAGCAATTATTACTTTATTGTAACGGACTGTCAACAGCACGTACGGCTTACTGCCCGTGCGACCCATATTTGTAAATAATATTGTAAATATCTTACTTTCTGTCTAATAAAGTACTACTACTACTACTACTACTACTTTTTCACATTTTTCACTACAAAGGGCGATTTTAGGGGTGCAGAAGTTGAGTATCACCAGTATCTTATAACCTACGTTCATCCCTGGAATCTCCTGAACATTTTGCAAAAAGCCCCATCACAATCGGATCAACGGTATGGCCGCGCTAAAGTACGAACAAACAAACAAGCACTCCTTTTTATATATTAGATTATTATTATATTAATTGTCCGGATGACATGAGGTACCTATAAGGTGAGAGGTTAAACTGCGTTAATGAAATGGAATGGAATATTTATTTAATTATACAGAAACCACTAATTAATGCGTGCACATTATGTACATAATTTAATTCCACTAATTAATGCAAACAAATTATTTAGAGAAGCGTCAAAATAATTTAAACAATTGTCAAACAAATACAATCGTGGATTTATTTGAAATGTTTCTAAAGCTACTGATTTACTGTTGTAGAGAATTGCAGTAGCGAAAATGGAAATAGTACTGTAGGCAGGATGTTTCAAAAGTGATGATCCAAAATTTATGGATGAGAAGTAAAAGAAGACAAGCATAAATTTCCAGTAAATATAAGTACAGATATTATGAGTTGTCATATTTTGCTGGTTGGGATTAATGGAATTCCAGCCAAAGCTTTGACAATTTTATTTAATGTATCTATCATGAAACATCATCATTCAAGTGCAAACAGAGCCACCAAAAAGCTCCAATAAATGTTGCTCCTCTATAACTATTCATGGGATTCACAACTTTAAGAGCTTGTTAGTTATATTGGTGTCACACGAATAAAGTTTTAGGATAGAATAAAGTTTGTTGACGCTTGTGGAGTAACTTCCCTTCTTGCAGTCACGAAGGACCTAAGTTTCTGTTCAGTAGACTGAATATATCTTAACGCTAGCTAAAAAATAATATTTTTATTTAAAACATTTGAGCTATTGATATCTCGCTCTTGAAACAAAATCAAAGGTACATAAAACACACTTAAGAGACCTTATAAAATTACTTATGGTAGTGAGGTCTGGATAGCGATTACGATATAAGAAAATAAACTTATAATATTAGAAAATCGCAAAGAGAATTTTCGGACATGTATGCGAAAATGGCATTTGGTGCATCCGATATAGTGATGACTCTGCAGAAGAATGATGATATTGATTTATACAAGGTGAATGAAGCTTCAAGAATAAGATATCTTGCCACAATTTAAAGAAAAGGAAACAGATCCATGCCATAATGTAAACTTCAAATAAAATAGATGGCAATCGGAAAAGTTGGAAGACATCCCATAAGATGGATGCATAGCTAACTCACTCACTGGCACTATCGAATACCTAGGTTCTTGGCTGCGCGAATGTAAGCTCTCTATACATCCCCATCCTGAGATAATGTATTCCAATCATCCCTGTATTATCTTCTTCCATTAAATCATGGTTAATGCTATTCCCTTACCTAATTTTTGGCCTGCCTACTGGGCATTTTCCCTTTGCTTTTTTCTTACAAGAGTTTCCGTATCCCTCTGTCATTCCATATTCATGCATCATGTCCTGCCCATCAAAGTCTATGATACTTAACACTTCTTATTACTTTGTAGCTCACAATGGATGGGTAACGCGAAACAAAATCTAAGATTAATCGGAGTGATTGGTTTGAGAAAGAAGCCAGAAGTAAAAAAAGAATAGATGCGCGTTATTGGGAGGGTCAAGGTCTTTAACATGCTACAGAATCTACGATGATGATGACCTGAGTTTTTTGTGTGTAGCCCTGTGTTCTTGTAAAAATTTACTAATTTAAATTATTTTATGATCTTTTGAAATTGTGAATACAGTATCATTAATTGGGCAAAAATTCCCACTACAGGCCCCAGAAAACCTTGGGGTTTAATGAATTAAAGGCTCTCGTCTTTCTAGACAATCGGGAAGATAAGACCTATGTCATTTGGGTGTCAGCCTGCATGACGGCTGCCTTTAGTTCGAAAACATAAGTCTGGTACTCGTCTCAATAGAGTCTGAGTGAACCCCATGGCGCCGATAGAAAGTTAAACCACTTTAAAAATCTTGATCTCATCAAAAAATCGAACCCGACTTTCTCGCTTGTAGCATATTGCCTTAACCAACAATGCTATGGTTACAGTAGCTACTGTGAAAGTACGTACATTAGAATGGTTAGATCATGATTTGAGAATAAAAACACAAGGATGTCAAAAAATGTTTAAATGAGAATCCAGAGGGAAGGAGAACGATAGGAAGACCGAGGTTGTGATGGATGGATGAAGTGGAGTAGGACTTGAGATTGGTGGGAGTTAAGAGGTGGAGAAGTAAGGCATTGAATAGACAAGAATAATTTGTCTTAAATGAAACCAAGGTCAAACTGAAAAGGCTGTGGTGCTAAGAAAGAAGAACTACGCTATGGCGTGCCATAATAAAATGGGTATACTTGTAGTGAAAATTCAAACCATATTGAAATCGTAACACGAATAAAGGGGTTTAGTCCATTTTATAAATTTGAGATTTGTATGTTGGCGTGTTCTGTAGGCCTATGTTTTTCCTTGAATAGTCATCATCATTATCATCACTTCAACGATCAGGTCATTGCCCGTTCCGGCTTCACAAGCCGTCAACCCATCGTTCTTTAAACAGTACAGGTGAATTTCTCTTATACTTACAATAGTTAGGCCTCATAAAGCCCTTTTATTGTGAAAACATGCATATATAAAGTTCTAAAAACTGCGAATACGTAGCTGCAGCTGACTCGAGAACTAGAGGTGCAATTTGGGTAATTAAGAGAAGATAAAGAAGACAAGCAGAAAGTGAAGAACCAGTATTACCTTGGTGAAACCGACACTTAGAGAGCAAGAAAAACCAGGATAAAATCTGAATGAAGTTGTTCGACACCAGGATATAAACCGGAGATCTCCCAAATATGAGTCTTAAATGTTCGGTAATTAGTATTTTAAATTAATGCTAATGAAGAGACGGGTAAATTAACATGGAATCCATTAATCAATTTAAAGTGAATGAGGGAGTGATGAATTAGTTAGGACGACCTTTGACAATGTCATGAGAGGATCAATGAGGAGGTCATTAAGACAAGATTTCTAAAAGTTGGAAGCAAGAAAACGAGTTTGCAGTTATAAGGAGACGAAAATCCTCTAATTGCCTTGGGGCTATGAGGCCTAAATTACTTACGCACTAATGATTTATTTAAAAATTCAAATTAAAACGAATTCCTAACTTTAATAAGAGATTTCCCTTCTAGTTCCAAGTTCTTTAGAAAATATTTACTCATGTCATTAATAAACGTCTTAAATCGTTGTATATAATAAGGGAAATAGTTTATATATTTATGTTTATTATTATTAAATTATTAATTATTATTATATTATTTATTATTGTTATCATTATTATTATTATTACTATTATTATTATTATTATTATTATTATTATTATTATTATTATTATTATTATTATTATTATTATTATTATTATTATTATTATTATTATTACTATTATTAAACACGTTTTTGGATGCAATATGCAACTTCTATGCCCAAAATTACTTTTATATAATTTTTATTCTTCTACCGTTCTCTTTCCAGCTTAAATAAAGCATTATTATTATTATCATTATCCATACAATTCAGCTCTTATATTCCTTTTTCCTTCATTGTATCAGCAATATCCATATTACATATTTTTTCTCGTTTTTACATTTTTCTTCCTTCCGGTTTGCATTACAAACACCATCTTAGAAATTATTTTCTTCTTTCACCTCTTCATTCAGTAAAATTGTAATTTTTTTATGTACAATATCTGACATATAATTCAACATCCAATGTTTCCCTAATTATTTAATTTATATGTTTTCATAATATTTAATGTTTTACTGATCTCGTAAAAAATTATAATAGTGACTGTACGTATATAGACCTGCCTCATACGTCCCCGATGGGAACATGGGTGCTCCCTAGAGGAAGTTTCTTGACTAAGATAATTTAGTTACTCTTATTTTCTTCACAGGTCAATGAGTTCTCACTTTTTTTAATATACTGAGTCTATACTTTCTGACAGAAGTGTAAGATTTAAAATCGAGAGGTAGATTCTAGAATAGTACTCATATAACAGACTTTTAGCATAATTAATGCTTGACAGCGAGTTTGTAAATAAGTTTCAAAGTCAGCACATCGTCTCGATAATTCTGTAGGAAACTAAAGTATTACTTCATAACACTAATTTAGACTAGAGTTTCTTTTACGAGTTCGAAAATCTTCCGACTCGGAACCCATGGCTTCAAATCCCTCCATGTGGATCTGTTCCTTGGACGTTTTCATTCTAATAAAGTTCATGGACCCCTTGGTTTGAACTCGCGACCCTTGGGACTAGAGACAAGCAACACAGATACTAGATCAAAGAGGTTGAATATAATAAAAACAATATTACTACTTATTAAATAAATAAATAAATAACTATATATATGTACATATATATATATATATATATATATATATATATATATATTTAAACTGGGAGAGTTATGGCCATAAGGCCTGTTCTTCCACTAAACCAGTGAAAAATATCATTACGTTTCTTCCTTTAAGCACTACAGTCCACTAAGAATCTAGTACTCCTTCATAAAAACTGTCCATTCTTCTTTAAAGATTCACAGAATTGTGTCGTCACCTTTTAAACTTGAACTGTCTTAAATCTTCTTCAATGCTATCCAACCTTCTTATTTTCTTTCTTCTAAATGTTTCATTCTTGCAGGATTTCCTTCCAAAACTCTTCATGCTGTCTTTCCTTTTCCATTCGCAATATAGTCTTATGTCCTGCCCATTTTAGTCTTTCTTCTAATATATATTACCGGATTTGAAACTCTGTACAGTTATTTGTATTCCTAGTTCGTTCTGATTCACCATATAAAAATATATATTAATATAGAAAAAATTTAACTAAATGCAAATAGGTTTACATACATTTAACTGAAAAAAAAAATGAATCAAGTTAATATTATTAGAGAACGGAAACGAATGAAAATTGCAAATTAATCTGCTGAGAGATCAATTATAAACGTAAGATACCTAAAATTCATTTTAATTACATAAAGGACGGCCAATTCCAAGACAACACGAACATTTAAGACAAGACATACCATTCATCTCTAAGTTCAGACTGAACAAGACGAATATGATTTTGTGATATTATTAAATGGTGTTTGGGAGTGTTGGTTTTTAACGTTTCCTGACATTTCTCTCTTTTTTTTTACAGGTAAGAAAGATAACTCGGCCAGGAAACTTATACCGAATGGGGATCTGTCAGGGCATTGAAGCGTCGATAATACCCCTACATTACAACAATGAATTGAAGGTATTTCGTGTAATTAAAATTATATTTTATTAATAAATGAATATGATCTTGAAGAAGATTTCCGGGCTGTAGACCGTGGTCTCGAGGCTTGAAGTTCCCCGACGTTTCGCCAGAGACTGCGTCTGGCATCCTCAAGGGTTGTCTTGAGAGACGCGGCCTACAGCCCGGAAATCTTCTTCAAGATCATCATAGCAACTCCGGCCGTGAAAGCCTAAGTCAGTAAATTAATGAATAGTTAAATATATTTGTTATAATAAAATCCTAGTGGATGAGTTAGGTGGATAGGGCAATTAATATTTCTTAAAAAAAATACTTTTTCTCCAAAGCTAAATTTATTCTATCTCGTTAAAAGTATTCTTTCTCAATTTTCTATCTTTTACATTTTATATGTCATTCCTTTAATCTATAGTAAATCAACATATTGTAAATAATATTTTGTATATATACTATGTAATAACTAACTAACTCACTTGCACTAAGGAACCAATAGATTCATGGCCGCGCGGACGTAAGCTCTCCATACATCCATATTCTGAATTAATGTTTTCCAATAATTTCCTCTATATTATCTACTTCCCTCAAATACAGTTAATATTATTCTCCCACCTCATTCTTGGTCTATCAACTGGGCTTTTTCCCTCTGGTTTTCCTACAAGAAGCTTCCATGCACGTCTTTCATTCCTCATTCGTGTCATCGCAGTCTACGCGGCTTAACTTTTGTTATTATATCTGGCTTCCTATAAAGACTATGTAGTTCACAGTTATGTAGTCTTCTCTATTCACCTGTTTGTTCATCTCTTTCTAATCCAAACATTTTCCTAAGAACTTCATTCTAAAATACTCGTAATTTCCTTTCCAGATAACCTATACTATGTAATAATTTTATTTATTTTACTTTAGATGGAACAGTATTTTTTGTATTTTTTCTAGAATGTTCCTATAGTATAGATGATAAGGTTATAAAATTTGTTATAGTTCCAGATATTTTCATTATCCTTGTAAAATTTTATTTTTATTGGTTGAATGGTAGACAAGGCCTTAAGTCCTTAGCTCTGCCAGATAAAATAATAATAATTATTATTTATCTCGAATGGATGAGACTAGAAATGCTTTCAAATGTTTTATTGTGAAATTTTTGTGGAAAAGGCCATTAGGAAGGCATTTTTTTCTCTCTAGCGGTACAGAACTCCTGAAAGCAAGCTGGAAATTGAATACAACATATCTACCAGAAGGTCAATAGTTGCCGGTAAAATGGGAAGCTCTAGTGTAATACCCTTTGTAAATAATCCTTACACGCAAAATCCTAATTGCTAACTTCAGAATGTTTACTAAACACGACTGTCGTCAGAAACACCTACATAAAGTAGACATTGCCAGTACTTCTATCATCTCTAGACGTGAAGAAGCAGAAATCGGCGCCGCCCACCTAGTTACGGAAGATATGATGACCGTCGGAGGAAATGAAACACATCCACCATAGAGGCAAAGCTTACATTGGGAAGCACACAGGGAAGTGGTTAGCGTCAAACCCTCGTTGGCGTTATATAAAAATAAATGAAGTTATCTCCCGACACTCATGTCACGATCAACAGGTTGTGAACTAATTGATTGGCTGGGAGGGAGTTCGTCTCATTTGCTTGCATGGAATTGCCTGTCCGCTTGTTGTGTTTAAACCGTTAGTTTAACCTAGTGGCAATCACACTGCCAGTAGGTTAGCTGCAAATTGGATCACTTGCAATACATCCATATCAAAACTTGTCCTGAACTACGGGGACCAACTTCCTTGCCAGAGGATCATCGTCTCCACCTCTTTTCATAATGTAGTATTTTCCTTCCTATTATTATGTTTTTTTATTACAGGAATTCAGTGTTTCTTAAATAGGTCTACAATGGTCTTATTCTACCAGTTATATTATATGGATGCGAAACATGGACTCTTACTTTAAGGGAGGAAAGGAGATTACAAGTATTTGAGAATAAAGTACTTAGAAATTTTTTGGACCAAAGAGAGGTGAACAGACAGGTGAATGGAGAAGACTACAAAACAGTGAACTACATGGTATTTATAGGAAGCCAGATATAATAACAGTTAAGTCTCGTAGACTGCGGTGGGCAGGACATGTTGCACATATGGGGAATGAAAGACTTGCATGGAAGCTTCTTGTAGGAAAGCCAGAGGGAAAACGCCCAGTTGGTAGACCAAGAATGAGGTGGGAGAATAACATTAACTATGATTTGAGGGAAGTAGATTATAAGGGAATGATTGGAAAGCATTAGCTCAGGATAGGGATGTATGGATAGCTTATGTACGCGCGGCCATGAACCTACGGGTTCGATAGTGCCAGTGAGTAAGTAAGTAAGCAATGGTCTTATGCAGACAGCATTTTTTTTATAATCCGACCAGCCACATGGGCTAGTTGTCAGCATTTCCGACTACAGTTAATGAGGTCCCGGGTTCGATTTCCAGTCAGGCCATAGGGATTTTTCCTTAAAGAGAATTATTCCTGTGGTTGCCCATGGTCTGGCATTTAGGTTAAGTTTAGGTTAAGATCTCTCCTGGCGCTTCATTATCATTTATCACCCATCATATTATCGGTGTAACGTAATTCCGCCTTCCAGGTGCCCCAATCTAAGAAATGGACTACAATTACGCCAATACCAGGGATGAAAGTCAGAAATATCATAAAATACATTCTGATGGCATTGAACAAAAAAGTTTATAATCCTGAAGAACAGCAGGTCCTTCATTGCAGACTCAGCAATGTCTATTCTTCTCTCTGGTACTATTTTCTGTCCATTAGCCATCTGGGCCGGCATCAATGCAATTAAACTCTTATAATAGGCCTATATATTCTCTGGATTCTTGTCATCCCAACTCCTCTAAAAAATGTTAATAGGCTGTATTAAATAACAATTGTTCGTATGCTGGAGTCACGCCGTTGCGTAGTGATTAAGGCACTGCGCTACAAGTCGGAAGATCGAGGGTTCAAGTCCCGGTGGGGTCAGGATTTTTAAACTGACCAAAACCTTCTGGCGGCTCTATGGCCCTGGGGTCGACTCAGCCTCAAATGAGTACCAGACGCTCGTTCTGGGGGTAAAGGCGGCCGTCACGCAGGGCTGACAACCCGGCCGACTTCAAGTGCCGATTATCAAGAAAAAGTGGGAGCCTTCACCTCTTACTACCCCAAGGGCCTCCCGAAGCTTGTAGTGGGATTACTTTACTTTATATGTTTGTATACTGTAATATGGATGTAAAATCTTATTTGAAGAGACAAATAAAGCAATTAAAGCGCATAGGAAACATTTTGGACCAAAGAGCGTAGCAGAGACAGGTGAATGGAGAAGACTTGTTAACAGTGAGTTGTATGATATATATGGGAAACCAAATGTTATTAGACGAGTTAAGTCTCGTAATCTGCGATGAACAGGACATGAATGGATAATATGAAAGAGCAAGGAGACTTTGTGTGGTAAAACGCCCATTAGGTGAACCAAGAATGAGGGAGGAAATAACATTAACCATGATTTGCGAGAGATGAACCTCCAGGTTCGATAGTGTCTGTTATTCATTTAATTGGTTATAATTGCTCCAGCAGTAATTGTAATAAAATTGTTAAACTTTAAGACTATGAGCTGACCACTCATTCGGGGAGGCCCTCCATATTCTCGAGTGCTCAAAAATGCGTGTGTTATCCTTAGTTTAAAATCCCTCTCCCGACAGATCGTACCACTGTAAGGCCCGGTACTGTGTGGTGGCATGTAAAAAGTATTTATAAGCTGAGAAATACAGAGACAATATGCCCAATTCATCCATTAATAAATTATTAAAATGGTCAACATGTTTCTACAGCTAAGCTATCATCCTCAAGACCAGATATGTTGTTGTTATCTAATGTGCTGCATCTAACATTGAAGTCATTATCAGTCTTGCTCTCCAATATTTTAGGTCTTAGAATCTTCATGTTTGACAGCGATACAGTTGTTCAGATGACCTTCGTCCATTTCTTCATCTGGGTGATTGCATAAAATGCATTTCGGTGAAGGCAGAACATTGATTTTGTGAAGGTGTTTTGCCAGACAGTCGTGGCCCGTTGGCATCCTAAAATGTGCTACTTCTGGTTTTCTTGATATGTTCGGTATATCAATAAGTTTTATTAGGCATTCCCATATTTTGTTTCTGGCCACTGTTTGAAGTATATTGTCATTAATAATCTTGAATTGTAACTTTATGTGGCTTTCACACAAAGATATTGACTGGTTAGTCTTGAGGATGACAGCTTAGCTATAGAAACATGTTGACCATTTTGATCATTAATTGGTGCTATTTTATCACCAAGAAGATCACTTGTGTATTAAATACTAGCTAATACCCGCCTAAATAAATGAAAATTATTGTGCTTTTATGTTTATTTGAATAAGTGAAGGGAAATATTTTTATCGTAATTATTTTTAGATACCCCCGTGCTGTTTACCCGGCGTTGTCCGAGAATCTACTCACCCCGTTCTTCTTGGCATAAATGAGCTGAAAAACAAAAAAAATAATGTACTTCTTGTGATAAGTTGAATAGTAAAATGAAACATAATTATAAATGTATATCGTAATTATTTTAAGATTTCCCGTGCTGATTACTCGGTGTTGCCCGGGAATCTTCTTATCCCGATCTTCTTGCATAAATGAGCTAAAAGACAAAATTCGTTATTGTGAGTTATCCGTAAAAGAATACCCGCCATGTGCTGCTATGCTTGCACAGGATTCTACGTACTTGTCTCGATCTTCTTGGCATCAATGAAAGATAAAAATGGTTATTGAGAGTTATCCGTAACAGATAAACATACGCTGTCGCGGACCTTTTTGTAGAGCTTTCTGAGATATTCAATTCGGTGTACATTTTGTGTATTTGTTATGGTTTAGGAAGCGTAAGCCATTTAAGCGTCCAAAGATATACTTTTTTCACGTTTTCCACTACACAGGGCGATTTTTAAGGGCGTAGGAGTTGATTATCACAACTCTCTTATAGCCTATGTTCATACCGGGAATCTCCTGAACATTTTGCAAAAATCCCCATCACAATTGGATCAACGGTATGGCCGCGCATAAAGTACGAACAAACAAAGAAACAAACAAACAAGCAAACGTTCATTTTATATATTAGATAAGGTGAGAGATTAAACCAAGTTAATGGAATGGAATAATTAGGTTCAAGTAGCTTAATTATTTGGTACATAAAGTAGGGTAAAATTAATTTACCAGTATTATCATAAATACTATGTTATATAGGAATTAGTTATTTAAAAAAATCATTAAATTTAATATTAACACATTTACTAGACATATTTTCACACGTCGGCTTCAGAAATGTCACAAGTAAAAAATAAGACCAATTTTGAGTTAATAACTACAGCATGCCAGAGTCCGCTAAATGTAGACCTTCAGTCAGTGAGAACGCCTCTTCTATAATTACAACAATTTCCGCTAGGGAGCAGTTGTATCATTACTGAAGAGCGCCATAAATTTTGTTAGCTGATTGAACACGATTTTTACTCATATAATAGTATATTACGATGCGAGGTTGGGAAGTGGTTTTTATAGAATCGAGGGAAAATGTTTAAAAACCGAGCGATAGCGAGATTTTTAATTTCAGAGATTCTGTAAAACACTTGACAAACGTACGTTGTACATTATTTTTTGAGCGATGGTGTTTTCAAAATAATAAATAATAGTAAAATAATAACATCTTTGTTGGAAATATTTGTGTTCATTATAGACAATTGCCTGACGTTAAAAGTGTAGGCAATGTTTATTAGTTGAAACAACAGAGGGCCGTGATACCATTATTATTGATAAAATGGCCACAAGTACGTATTTATTGTTTTATCTTCTTGTATCTTAACATAGTATTCCCTTAACAGAGATTAAGGCGCCCTCCCCCTACAGGGAAGAATTTGAACCATAATAATTTAGTTACACTTGTTTTCGTATAGATGTCATTTGAGTGGTCCGTGGTCAGCGTTCCGCTTCATACTGACATCTAGGAAACAAAGGTAGTACTAGGACGGGAAATTTCGGTAAATTTTGCTTAGAGACCTTTTCATTCAGGCTTAAGGATCTTTTACGAGCCTGAGAATCTTGAATCGGGACCCACGGCTTGAAGTCCCTCCCGGAGGACTCGCTCTTTGGATTTTTCCGTCCTAAAAAATCATTCGACCTCGGCCGGGTTTGAACCCGCGACCCTCGGGGCCAGAGGCAAGGAGCATAACCACTAGTCCACCGCGGCCGATCTGTTTACTGCTTTATATTGTTTCAAATAAAGTTCAGTTCATTTAACATGCAGTGATTATTTCTTATAATAGCCTATATGTAAACACTACCTTTTGGATATTTTCTGTATATACATTGTACGATAGAGGGCAGTGGTTATACTTCCCGCACGTGGGTGTAAATGTAATATTACATTATAATTATTTAGGTTGGCAACCCCGAAATGTAGGAAGTTGAACTTTCAATAATGGTCGCCATTGCTGTAAGTACGACAAAACGCACTATCGCGCAAAAAATAAGTTTTTTTTTTTTTTACTTGTGACTTTCTGAAGGCAACGTGCAATCATCTATTAAAAATGAGAAGAATAAATCATAAGATAATTCTTGTACTTCTTCTTCTATGCATCAAGGATTGGGCCGTAAGACATGATCCGAGATTAAATATGTCATTCCATATCCTGCGTGAACATTCTATGTCACTTCCATCTCTTGGTCTGACTATATTCGTTGTGGATATCTTGAAACCATCATCCTTAGAACATGCTTTCTTAATGTACTTTAGATTATTCTGATTCTTCTAGATTCTTCTGTTCCTTTAACCTATTCACTTCAGGTTTAAATGCTCAATGCATTTCCCCAGAATCCGGATATAAGTCACCGTAAATTACATTGTCTATTTTCAGACATTCAAAATGAACAAAAGATAACGGTATTTCTTCTTCTTCATCTTCTTCTTCTTGTAAGCCCATGTTTCCCTTAACAGAGATTTAGGTGCTCTCCCCCCTACAGGGAAGAATTTGAACCATACTAATTTAGTTACACTTGTTTTCGTATAGATGTCATAGGAGTGGCCCATGGTCAGCGTTCCGCCTATTACTGACATCTAGGAAACCAAGGTAGTATTAGGACGGGAAAATTCGGTAAATTTTGCTGAGAGGCATTTTCATTCAGGCTTAAGGATCTTTTACGAGCGTGAAAATCTTCAGACTCGGGACCCACGACTTAAGGTCCCTCCCGGAGGACTTGCTCCTTGGATTTTTCCATCCTAAAAAAATCCGTCGATTCCGGCCGGGTTTGAACCCGCGACCAGAGACAAGGAGCATAACCACTAGTCCACCGCGGTCGATATAACGTTACTTCAGATCACAAAAAAAGGTGAAGGCCAAAACACATTCCTCTACTAATCATAAATATTAACAAAAGAAAACCAGCCAAGGGATGTACAAGATATTGCAAAATATATAACAGCAGATTTAAGCGTGTGTACCTCGTCTTCTGAGACGAATGGGTTCAGTTCTCCATTGCGAGAGAGTCTTAGAATACTCTTGGCCCACTCATCTTACATCCACAGATACAAATTATAGAGGCGGACGATCATTCTACCATTCTAGGGATGAAATGTGACCAGCATGTCGGTTCCCCCCGATGTTATAGTTGGTTTTCTCAATATAAAGCTACTACTCGTAACAATAATATGAACTAATCAATTGATTTGGTATTTACTTGATAAAATCCATAATGTAATTAATTGTTTTCATCAATTTTTATTTTATTTAACATTCATAACAGCTGTTTCAATACACTGTATCTTCGTCACTTTATATTCAATCTGGTAGATGTATTTCTTAGAGAGTCAGTCACTGTAAAATAATGCTCTGACCTATTCAGAATGTTAAAAAGGATGAGTTTTCTTTAATATGATAAACTTATTTGATACATTTCAGGTGAAACTCGACTGTGATTGACTGTAAATTAGAATTCATTGAAACGCGATTGATCATTGACTCCCATTTGGGGCATGAGTTAAATAGTCATAAGTAATGTCACGAGTGATTTCCAAATTATCGATAAATTCACGACTCACGAAGTGAATTTATCTAGAGAATTTGGAAATCAAGAGTGGCATTTGTTAGGACTATTTAACGAATAAAACTAAGCTGTATACTCACAAATCATTACTTAACTATAGTTATTTTAAACTATTTATATATTTAATGTAAACGGCGATGTTTGAAAACAAATGAGAAACGATTGGTATGCTTCATCTGCTTCTTTTGTTTATCACTGCAACCAGATCATACTCTTTATTGCCAAAGGAACATAATATTGTAAGAATGCTCTCTAGTGGAGAAAAAATGAAACACATCAACTGTATTTTAATTCATTTCTGATGTCGTATGATGTAAATATGGCAATTACATTTCTCTGGATTATTACCTGGGAAAAATTACATTAAAGAAAATGCAAACAGTGGTTTCTTTTTTTGGTGGTATAATCAATTGCTACAAATGTTTTTATATTAACTCCTTCAAGCGCTATGTATTGACATCCATGCACTATATATACAATCTGGTAGCCGTATTTCTTACAGAGTCAGTCACTGCAAAATAATGGTCAGACCTGTTCAGGATATTAAAAAGGAGGAGCCTTCTTTAATATGGTAATTATAACACTCATAAATATTTCGTGAAACACGACTCTGATTGGTTGTAAAACAGAAATCATTGAAACGTGATTGGTCATTGATTCCCACTTGGGGCATGAGTTAAATAATCATATATTTTTTTAAAATCCAATATTTCCTCTAATAAACGTATGGGACTATAAAGGAGGGGAGAAGCAAATTTCAAAAAACTGTAGAACCACTTGAATAATATAATGTCCTTGAAGAGATTAATAAGGAGGCGATTATTATTTTTTATCATCGAACGCTGCATGTAAATATGTGTAGACATATGTTTATGTATATGTAAAATTGTTGTACTTCGTTATTATATGTTTCGTTGACAGTTTTCGCATCAGGGAGCTTCAAATTTGTAGTAAAAATATCATGGGTTATTCTTGTGTCAATAATTTAATCCTGGACATTATTACTTGTTGACGTTTTTAGAAATGTTTAAATAATCCTATACACTGCTTATTTTTCTTCATATGTATATTTTGAAACGAGGACTCAAGTGCGCAAGTTTCCGAACTTACTCCATTCTAAAGTTCATTCAACTAATTTATAGGAAGTTGATTGACCTCAAGTCTAATCTGGATACGAATGAGCCTCTGCTCTCTCCTGAAATCCCCTTCCTCAAGATATGGCATACACTTGGCACTTTTAAGTCACGCTTGTGTCATTAGCCTACTTGTTGAATAATTAATTTTTCTCCAGAACTAAATATATTCTGTATCATAAATAGTATTTTTTCTCATTTTTCTATCTTGTAAAAGTTGTATATTTCATTCTTTAAATCTAGAGCAAATCAAAATAAATTGTAAATAATAATTGGTATTGTAGATATACCATGTAATTATTTTGTTTATTGTAAGTTAGATGAAAAGTAATTTTTGTACCTTTTCCTAACCTGATTGAGTGGTAGACAGGACTAAATGCCTAAATTCTACCAGCTAAAATAAAGCTGTTGTTATTATTATTATTTTGTTTATTTATATACAGAATTTTAATGTTTACACATCTTTCTGTGCCTAAAGTTTTATTTTTCTTCTCCACTCGTCTCTCTCCATCCAATCCATGTTCTCCAGTCCTCTTGCTCTTATTCCAGTTCTTATTTCTTGCATCCACGAATTTCGAGGTCTTCCTCTCCTCCTTCTTCCAGGTGGACACCATTCCGATGCTTTCCTGGGTAATCTTTCTTCTTGTATTCGGCGTACGTGCTCATGCCAATTTAATTGCTTATACCGTATATAATCTACTATTGAATAACCAATATTAATTTTTTCTCTTATGACAGTATTTCTTATTTTGTCTAATTTTGAACATCTTGCTGCTCTCCTCAAGAAATCCATTACCGTTGACATAAGTTTTTGATGAATTTTCAAACTTCAGCTCCATATGTGACAGTACTTCTCACTATTGAATTATATATTTGTAGCTTATTTTTTCTGGTTATATGTCTGTTCCATAAGTCTCCATTCATCATTGCTGTTATTGCTCTACCTTTATTTAATTATTCTGTTCTTAATATCACTTTCTTGTTTATCCTCTTTATCTAATTTTACTTTTATTATTATTAATATTATTATTAGTATTATTATTCTCATTATTATTAAGAATTATTATTTTTTTGAAACAGTTGATTACATAAGATATAAGCAGTTACGTTGGTGGGCATGTACGACGAATGCAAGAAGACAGGTTACCCAGAAAAACATTGGAATGGTGTCCAGCTGGAAGAAGAAAGAAAGAAAGAAAAAGAAGACCCCGAAACTAATGGATAGAAGAAATAAGAACTGGAATAAGAACAAGAGGACTGAAACAGATGGAGTGGATGGATAGGGATGAGTGGAGAAGAAAAATAAAACTTTACACAGAAAGATGTGTAAACATTGAAAATCTGTATATAAATAAGGATTATTATTATTATTATTATTATTATTATTATTATTATTATTATTATTCTCGTGTGGGGTTGTTATTACCCATCGGGCGCCTCCCCAGGTGGTGGAAAGGGGAATGCTTTCCAGATATGGGTGATATCGGGGAAATGAAATGCCCGAGGCGAACCAAAACTAACAGCGACTGCCTCGTAGTTCAGTGTTGATTCACTAAAGGCTAGAGGAAGACAACCTTGATTACAAATTACTTGGTCCTCCAGATTCGGGGTTGTAGTAATGGACTAGCTCCTCATTCTACTGAAAAAAATATACAATGCTAAAAAACCTAAAGGGAAGAATGCCGAACGGAATTACCTAGTACAATAAGGGAAATTATGCAAGTTGAAAAAACCCTTTAGGAAAAATAGAAGAGAAACGTTTGAAATGGTATGGACACCTCATAAAAATGGTAGAAGAGAGAATACCAAAGAAGTTCCTTAATTGGGAAGCTAATGGAAGAAGTGGGAGAGGCAGGACTAGAGAACGAAGGATGGATGGATTGAAGAGAAGTGTGGAAGCTAGAGATTTGAGGGAAGAAGATGCTTTAGACTGGAACCTCTGGCGACAAATCACTTTGGTGTGAAGGAGGAACACTGTTTTGTGGAATATTCCTAAATAAAAATATTATTATTATTATTATTATTATTATTATTATTATTATTATTGGTAGTAAAAGATTCCGGGCTATGTTGCCGTGGTCTATAACTGGCGTTTCTTCCAGACGTTTCTCCCTCAACTGCGGAGGGCATCTTCAGTGGCGAGCGCTAGAAGCTGTTGTTTCCCTGTCGTAGACTCATTCGCAGTCGAGTCTACGACAGGGAAACAACAGCTTCTAGCGCTCGCCACTGAAGATGCCCTCCACAGTTGAGGGAGAAACGTCTGGAAGAAACGCCAGTTATAGACCACGGCCACATAGCCCGGAATCTTTTACTACCATGATTACCGGCCATGAAAGCCTGCATTCCACTATTATTATTATTATTATTATTAAGAAGAAAGATTACCCAGGAAAACTTTGGAATGGTGCTCACCTGGAAGAAGGAGAGGAAGACCTCGAAACTCGTGGATGTAGGAAATAAGAACTGAAATGAGAGCAAGAGGACTGGAGGACATGGATTGGATGGAGAGAGACGAGTGGAGAAGAAAAATAAAACTTTAGGCACAGAAAGATGTGTAAACATTAAAATTCTGTATATAAATAAAATTATTATTATTATTATTATTATTATTATTATTATTATTATTAATAATAATGAGCAAAGAAAATCTCCATCCCTCTTCTGTCCCGGAATCAAAACAAGGCCATCCATCCCATTTTTTTTATTTATAGTGTTATTTACTAGTTCTAATGTGTGAAATTATTTTTCTATTTTCGATTCCTTAAAATATAATTTTGAGTTATTGTGACGCTAAATTGTTCTATTTCGTTGTGGTTGTTATTTGCATTTCAAACAATGCTCTCTGTTAATTATACTTAAGCAAGTTATGGTTCCTCTTGGCACTAACAAGTTATGATTAATATTTACAGTTGCTTGATATTGTTCCTATTAGCACTTACTTAACCCTTAAATTGGCGAAACAATACTTTCTAGTGACCGTCATTCAAGTGTTTCGGACCGCAAAGAAAATAAAATCATGTAAAAGTAAGTTATTACTGTATTTTTAACGGAATTTGACACAATATTAGGTAATTTATGATAATTTGTATTATTTTTACTGTTAAAAAACTATAACAAATAAATTAAATCAATGTTTCTTATAAGATACATTGTAAGTTAAGGGTTAAATTAGTGCGTGCATATATATGCCTTGTACACAACTTTCTGACCCTTCACACGTTACGTGTTACTTCAAATGGTTAGGTTGAAAATTAGGTTTTACGGAAGAGATTGAATATTACGTTTCACTCGTAATTTCGAAACGGATTCTTAAACGGATCTTCAGTGTAGCTTATTATTCTCCTATTCTTTAACTTAACATTCGGCTTGTTAAGTGTGCGCTTTGTTACTTCTCACCACCAAACATCAGCATTTAATATCATGTTTTCAAAATATTAATATAAATACCTGATGTATCAGTTGTCCTAATGACATGCTGAAGATGGAACATCCTGTGAAAAGCCTACATGGTTTTAATTAATTGACGAAATGTTTTAAACAGATATCCATTTTAATTGAGAACGAGTGATACATCATGTACTTGTTTTAAAACTTAAAAGAATTTGTTACATAACCTCAATTGTAATTTACAATGAATTTCAGAAGAGTTAACGGCATATATTGAATAAACGACGTTAGAATATATTAGGCATCATAGTCATAAACAACGATTGCACTGGTCGACAAGTTTTTTGCACAAGAAAACTGATTAGTGAATCTAGTGCATTTTTTTTTTTCATACTAAATTCAGTTATGTAGTCAGAATTTTTCCATGAGGCAGAGTTTTTTTTTTGTGACAGCTACTTTTTTAAAATTGATTTTAGCATTGTGTTTGACCTGTCATAGGAACCTTTTCTTTATATGCAGCGATTCTATTCAAGTTGTATTTAAAGGCTGTCTCTGATGAGCACGGTGAGCGCTTTCATCAGCAAATTTCCACAATGGAAAAGAGGTACCAAGGCAAGTGGAGTTCTAATATGCTGGCTGACTACTGTTGGACCAAGAAGAGAGATGTTCCAATGCAAAATATGCCCGAAAATCACAATCTACCACTTTCTAGGTACGTTAGAATGAGTTAGATGGATTTTTATTAAAGATTATTCCGATTGAGGGTCTTTCCACTTTTCAGCGGTTGCCCTTTTACCAGCCGGCTGCTGGCCCTTCACATCCACATGTGTCAATCACAGAGGTAGATGATCAACAGCCAGTGTAGGGGTGACATGTGGTTAGCATGTCGAGTCCCCCAGCCGTTATAGCTGGTTCCTCAACCTGGAGCCGCTACTTATTGTAGCTACCCAATTGCCTCACGATGCTGGGTGGGCACCGGTCCCATACTGGCCGAAATACCATGAGAAAATTTGTTCCCCCATGGAGACTCGAACCAGCGCAAGTCCCGTAGCTCTGCGCCAAGGCTTCCTACCTTAACCGCTCGGCTACGGCGCGGGACTTATTAAAGATTATAAAACATGTAAATGAATATCACAGAAAACTCTTGCCTGATAAGAAAAAAACTGAAATTATATTTAAATTCAGGATGAAAAATACTTCTAAAATCTCATATCTTTATTCTTGTGAAAGAAAAACAGTTCATTTTTGTCGACCAGTGTTATTGTTATTATATAATCGGACATTAGTAATCCTTTAGTTCTTTATTCAGATGGGCGGGCAGACTGCCCTGAAAACTGCGAACTGAAAGATCTATTGCGCTATCCCAATATATCATGGATGAGTTGAATGAAGTATACTCTACGATGTTATGTGAGTTGTAGGCAGTCTTCTGGGTCCGGCACACCTGGTTCCTCTCTCATGACCCGTACAGCCATTTTTGGGTTGGTCCCATAGCCGGTTGGTCGCATCTGCCTTTTTTAATTGCTCATGAGCTAGCATCCTGTTAGGCCCCCGACTAAACTCGCACAAACACATATTTTCAATACCTGTGGGTGACAACAACACTATTTTTTTTTCTAATATGAGATGAGTGAAACGTGATATGAAATGAATTAATGAGAAATGAAATAACATGAAGGGAAAAAGGAGTCAATGGGGGTGTTGATTGGATGAAATGGGAAATAGCAGAACCCCGATATAAACCCGAAAACTCCCGGTATGGCACATCACCAACACCCATCTGGAACTGCCAGGATTCGAATATAGAATCGTAGTCGAGGCAGTCATGCGTTAGCCAAGCGTTGTATTATCGCCTCACTATGATGGTTGTCCGTTTATATAAAAGAGGATGATACACGACAATGCTTGACAATGATTAACATGCGGAATTATCCTACAGTGGCGGTAATCGGCATCTTTATATTTAATTATATATAACAGCTGCGGGGAAACAAAGAGAGCCGCTGGACAACCATCATAGCGAAACTGTGATACCGAGACGGCCGCTCATTAGTAACTGATACAAGCGACTACGGAATATTCAAGAAGTACGTTACATGTATACCAGTAGTTTAGATACTTTTTTTCATATAATATAGAATTTATTCATTTTAATAAATAAGAATTAATATAAGCTGGTCTACCGCTGTGGTCTCGAGGTAGCGTGCTGCCTTTTCACGCAGTGGGCCCGGGTTCGTTCACCGGTCGGGGCAGTTTTTCTGGGTGAGGTTTTTATCGGGGTTTTTCCCTCATCTGTAAGACAAATGTCAGGAAAACTTTAAGGCCCAAACGGTCCCCGAAATCATATGGCCATCATCATCATCCTTACCATCACCGTCGTCATCATCACCCTTCACCGGTGTGGAAAGCAACGGGAAGCTACCACACCTACAATTCCCTAGTAAAGCTGCAAGCATAGCATGAAAATGCTATGATTGTAGTGAAGGACCTGCCTTCGGGCAGAATTACTCCTGGATGGAATATGAGCTGTAGGTTACGTGTATATATAAAACTGATACAAAACGAGACCTTAAATATGTTCACAATGAACATTCTTTATATATGGAATATTGACATTATTAGGGCTGTTAGAAGATAAAATATGAATGCAATGAATGCTTCCCGAATATATGCACAAAAAAAGGATAGATAGATCATCGGTTGATTAATGTCTTTGACATCGTCCGATTCCTAATAGCCAATTTTGTGATTCCATCCAATCTCCTAGTTGTAGATGTTTCTCCTTCGTGTATAAATATATTCCCTGACTCCAGGAGGTTTTAGGTCTTCCTCTGCCTTGACTTCCCTCAGGTTTCCAATCCAAAACAGATTTTGTTAGCCGATCCTCTTCCATTCGCTGGACATGTCCGTACTATCTTACACGAAGAGTTTCAATATAATCTAAAATAGTGTCTTCAATCTTCATTTTCTCCCTTATAACTGAGTTTCTATTTTTTTCTCTTCTTGAAATAGAAATTAATAAATCCATAAACTTACAGTTATATCACCCATTTGCATTATTATTTATAACAATTAAACGAATATAAGTCGTTTCATTACTATAACCATTTGTCAAAATAAAATTAAAATTGTATCACAGTTATTAAAAGTACATTTTTGTAAGGACAAATAATTTATTTTAGTTAATCTTATGGTGAAATAAACATACTTTTCCAACAAGTTGTACAGGTGGCATAGGGAACGTGAAAGTACCTAAAACGGAGAGATTAATAATTAATAATAATAATAATAATAATAATAATAATAATAATAATGATGATCATGATGTCCTATAATGTTATTAAGGCCAAAAGGCCTTCTCTTCTACTCAACCAGCACAAATATCAAGTAAGTTAAATATTTACAGTATAATTTATGTATGCAAATAGGCCCTACCAATTAGGCCTATAATAAAATAAATATAACTTTTATTAAAATCGCATTTTAAATTTAATGTATGTACAACATTTTTTACTATAAACATAATAACAATAATATCAAATAAAAATATAATAATAATAATAATAATAATCATAATAAAGCTAACAATAAGAAATGATAACGACTATTTAACTTATGCCACAAATGCTAGTCAATGACCAATCACGTTTCAATGAATCTTGTTTTACAACGAATGACAGTCGTGTTTCACCTCGCTCTTTATCGATTTATCTTTATCAGCTCAAGCTTTTGTGATAAAGAAAGCTCCTCCTTTTTAATGTTCTGAACAGATCAAAGCATTATTTTTCTCCAACAAATGCATTGAATATAGCAAATAATGAAAAGATTCCTTGATTTTACTGAGTTGTTTACTAAAAAATAAATGAATAACCCGTAATGTTGATTATGATATATAGTTTGATATGTTTCATTATTTCTCCACTTGGGTGCACTCTTACAATATTGCGATCTTATTTGGCAATAAATAATATGGTCAAGCAGCAGTGAATGAACATAACCTCACATTTCTGATTTGTTTTCAAACATCACCGTTTACATTAAATATATAAATAATTTAAAATAACTATAGTTAAACAATTATTTGTGAGTAAACAGCTTAATGTTAAATAGTCCTAACAAATGCCACGAGTGATTTCCAATTTATCTAGAGAATTTGGAAATCACTCGTGGCATTACTTATGATAAAGAAACTATAACGTGCATGGAACCTTGTTGTAGGAAAATCAGAGGGAAGACGCCAGATGGTTGACCAAGAATGAGGTGGAAAAATTATTTGAGGGAAGTATATTATACAGGGAGTGATATGAAAACATTAGCTCAGGATGGGGATGTATGGAGAGCTTAGGTCTGCGGGGCAATGAACCTACGGGTTCGGTAGTGTCAGTGAGTTAGTTAGTTACTTTTTAATAAAGTAACTATTTAAAACTATAGATTAAACTAGTTTATATAGGAAAATTTCTCAAATATTATGAATAAGAACTTGGCAAACATGCCAACGAACTGAAAATGCGCCCCATGCTGTTCGCGGTAGGATGCCTGCGCATCATGTAGTTCAATGGCCGAAATACACCACGCTCATTATTTACGAGAATATACAAGCAGAAGAAATAGAAAGTTCGCATTAAATATAGACACATCAAACGCTTTTAATACAACACTCAACCGGTATCGTTTTTGTTTCAAAAATATTTGTGGCTTTATGTTACTTCATTTCCATTTCTATGTGTGAACATATGGCAAATGAAGGAAATTTTGAAGAAGTGGCTGATTTCAAGTATCTAGGGACAATAATTACAAATGGGAATGAAGTGCACAATGAAATTAAGCATAAGCTCAATTCTGGAAATGCAAGTTATTACGAGGTATGGATTACAGGGATTCTTGTCGTCCCAAATCCTTTAAAAAACGTTAAACTCAAAATATATAAAACTATTATTCTACCAAAATAAAAATTAAATTTTATGAAGTAATGGCTGCTCCTATATTGATGTATGGATCAGAATGTTGGACAATCACTAAAAGACAAGAACAAAGTTTAGAAGCAGCTGAGATGAGATTTTTAAGAAATATAGCAGGATATACTCTGCTGGATAAGAAAAGGAATGAAGATATAAGAAAGGAACTATATGTTTTCAAACTTACAAACCAAATAATTAAATATAGAAACGACTGGAAAGAACATGTTGATAGAATGGCAGAAGAAAGATTTCCAAAATTATTGCTAAATTATAAACCGCACGGAAGGAGAAATGTTGGACGCCCACACAGAAGATGGTCTGAACAATTTTAACAATTCTAGCTTTCATGGAAACCGCAACGAGCCAACAGGCTTAATCCCTGGATGATGATGATGATTATTCTATCAGTTCTATGATATCGAAACATGGACTCTTACTTTAAGGGAGAAAAACAGATTACGAGTATTTGAGAATAAAGTTCTTAGGAACATTTTTTGACCAAAGAGAGATGAACAGACAGGTGAATGGAGAAGACTTCATAACAGTGAATTACATGGTTTTTATAAGAAGCCAGATACTGTATAATAATAATAATAATAATAATAATAATAATAATAATAATAATAATAATAATAATAATAATAATAATAATAATAATAATAATAATAATATTAATAATATTAATAATAATAATAATAATAATAATAATAATAATAATAGTTAAGTATCGTAGACTGTGATGGGCAGGACATGTGGCACTCATGGGGATGAAAGTGGTGCATGGAAGCTTCTTGTAGGAAAACCAGAGGGGAAAACGTTCAGTTGGTAGACCAAAAATGAAGTGGGAGAATAACTTTATCCATGATTTCAGGGTAGTAGATTATACAGCGAATGATTGAAAAACATTAGCTCAGGATAGGGATGTATGGAGAGCTTATGCCCGCTTGGCTATGAACCTATGGGTTCTATAGAGCCAGTGTGTTAGATAAATACATGTCTATTTGCGTGTGATACAATTTTGATGAAGTTGTTATGACTATAATACGAGATTCTGCAAATATTACAGGACATTAGATTTGCACATGCGCAGTAAAAACTTAATGTATTATACATAATCGAATTTTGTGGACTGAACTTATGAACTCATGCTTTTGTTTTATGGTGTGATATTCAATCGTGTTAATTAACCCTATATTGTACAGTTTGTGATGTGAATTAATGATATAGTAATTTCATTCATTATTGATGAATGGATATGTTGAAAATTAATCCAAAATAATCTACAAGCAAAACAATGCAATATTTTGAGAGCGAAAATTATCATCGATAGTTACGTGTTTTGTAGATGGAAATTGCATTTTCATTCAGGGCATCAAAATTTCTGGAAATTACACTTTCCCTATATATTGACAATATTATTAATTAACTGACCACAATAAATTATTTAATTAAAACTGTTTAAACATAGAATTATAACTTATTACGCGAGAATATCTGAATGCTATTTTAATTATGTACCTGTATACATGTATTTTAATTTTATTAATGCCATTTCTGAATGGTTTACAAATCTAAACTTTTGAAAGTGGTAATCCAGAAACAATCAGTTATGTTCCATATTAATCGAGCGCATTTAATTAAATGTCATATATAATTCATATATTTCAATTGTGAATTTGGTATGTTATATGGAATTGAAATTTAATGAATTAATTAGTAGCATGGAAAGCCACAAAAGGACATGACCTCCCGTTTGGAATGTGCAAAAGACCTAAAGAGAGTTATGTGGTATTTACCATTTTTCTTAACAGGGTGGATTTTTCAACCGATGTCTAAACCACGACAGCGGTTTTCCGATTTTTTATTGTTTCCATAACAACCATACAAACTGGAAACCTACGGCTGTTAATTACAACAACGAATGTCTGAATCATGTCTATGGTTTCATGACAATTTCTGTGAATTTTCAGTATTTTTATAGGTGTTATGGAAACAATAAAATAATTGGAAAATCGGGGTCGTGGTTTAGACTTCAGTCGAGAAATCCATTTAAAATTACTTTTAAAAAATGTCCCAGTTTCTTAAACCAATCATTTCATCCCTTTCCTTGAATAGGTGAACCTAACAAACTTTCGGTCTTCTTTTGTTCCTTTTTCATGTCAATGGTTCCCATATGGTGATTTCGTGCGTTCATCTTGAAAGATGCAATCTGGCAACAAGTTCTCCCTTTTTCTGATTGATATTTCTCGTCGATTAGGAATAAAATTTGCTTAAATACTCGATTTTTGAGTAATTATTGCTTTTTTTTTTGTATTTAGTCTCCCACTTAACACATCATGCCGACAAAGACATGACAAAAAAGTTAAAACTTGCAAATAATGATCTTAAAATGATTAATTAAATTTAACAACAAATATAGTACAGAAATACTATATTTAAATTGATGGGAGTCTAGTTTTTAACCAGCTTGCTATCTAGTATGAGGAGAAGGGAAGCGAACTAGCTCCAACGCGGAAACCTCAACGGCTTCAGAAGAGGAAAAATAATATTATTCTCAACGATAAAGACGGCGGAAGAAGAAACCTGCAAGATAAGGAGTAGATGGGACTCCAAAGCTTTGGTTAGCAACCCGTCTAGGAGAAGAAAACTCCGAAATAAATCCCCGATGCACTAGGAATGTGGTTGTGCGTCTGGGCTGGTAAACCGACCACGTAAAATTTTCCAAACTCATCTCTCTCACAGTGTTCATCCGGACGGATTTAATGGACGACGACATAAATGGACGGAACAACTTGAGGCGGAACAGGCAATTTACATATCACGTGAAGTGTAGAAGAAGAAGAAGAAGAAGAAGAAGAAGATGAAGAAGAAGAAGAAGAAGAAGAAAAATTATGGAATTATAAATACCCTCAATTTGGGTAAGAATAATATATTTCAGAATTAACCGGTTTGACCATGTAAATAGAATGGCAATATCAACTTTCCCATAATTAATTGGACAATAAATTACAAATGAGACCAAAATATCAATAAGTAAAATGAAAATTTTGGCTTTTAAAGGATCAGATACCGTAAGAGCTAAAATAATTCTGGAGGGGAAACCCATTGAACATTTTAAATACCTGAGTTATGAAATCTCCTATTTTAAAAATGAAGATATTTTTACCAAACTTAATAAATTTAATTATATATTTGGCACAATCCGGCTAGGGATGTGTGGAGAGCTTATGTCCGCGCGGCCATGAGCCTACTGGTTCGATAGTGGCAGTGAGTAAGTAAGTAAGTATTTGGCAAAATTAAGAGAATATTAAAAAATACAAGAAAGGCAACAAAACTAACATTTTATAATGCAGTGGCAGCCCTTACTATTGTATGGTAGTGAGTTTTGGGTTTTAACTAAAAGAGAAGTGAAGATCACAGAAGCAGCTGGCTGCAATTTCTAGATAAAAGAAGAAGTGAAGATATTAGAAACGGCCTAGATATTTTTAAACTTTTTAGATAAAATAAAACAATCTAGAAAAGATTGGAAAGAACATGTCCAAAGAATGAAAGATGAATGCATACCAAAAATTATACTTAATTACAAACCAAAAGGAGACAAGAATGTTGGTAGACCGAAAAATAGATGGATTCAACTTTTTGAATGAGAATCTATGACACCGGAACAAACCACATGGGCTTAATCCGTAAATGTTGATGATGATGATTCCAAATTAGATCAAATAAGTGATTGACTGATTAATTATGAGAATGGTATAATCCAGCGAGTACCTAAATCCTTGAATGTCAATAGAGATGATAATACATAAGTACTAAAATAAATCCATGACACGATAATACTGTCAGTCGGCTGCTGGTTTCACATTCACATTGCAGAAGTAGATTATCATCCTGCCCATATAGCGATGACATGTGGCCGTTATAGCAGTTTTCTTTTCAATCTGGAGTAGCTAGATATTGTATATGTCCAAATTCCTCATGATGCTGGATGGCCATCGATCCCACACTGGTCGAAAATATCCCTGAGAAAATTGTGCCCTCAGTGGAGAATGGAACCAGGTTTTTCTACAGTTCTGCGTCAAGTATGATCCCTTAGACCGCTCTACCACGGTGCCTGACCTTGATAATATATTTATATATGCATATACCCTAATCTTCATGAACACATGGGTGTTCCCTTAGCAGACATTTCTTGACCTAGCGTAATTTAGTTACGCTTATTTGCGTATAGATGTCAGTGAGTAACATGTGATCAGCACATCGCCTCAATAAAACATATAATAGAAAACTAAGATATTACTTGGTTGGGGTAGGTCGATTAAATTTTGAACTGAGGCATTAATTTAGGTTTGAGGTTATTTTACGAGTCCGATAATCTCTGACACGGAACCCACCGTTTAAGGTCCCTCCCGGAAGATTTGTCCCTTAGATTTTTTCATCCTGATTCCGATTGAGGGTCTTTCCACTTTTCAGCGGTTGCCCTTTTACCAGCCGACTGCTGGCCCTTCACCTCCACATGTGTCAATCACAGAGGTAGATGATAAACAGCCAGTGTAGGGGTGACATGTGGTTAGCATGTCGAGTCCCCCAGCCGTTATATCTGGTTCCTCAACCTGGAGCCGCTACTTATTGTAGCTACCCAATTGTCTCACGATGCTGGGTGGGCACCGGTCCCATACTGGCCGAAATACCATGAGAAAATTTCTTCCCCCATGGAGACTCGAACCAGCGCAAGTCCCGTAGCTCTGCGCCAAGGCATCCTACCTTAACCGCTCGGCTACGGCGCGGGACATTTTTTCATCCTAAAAATCCATATACCTAGTCAAGTTTGAACCCACGACCCTCGGAACTGTAAACAAGAAAATAAGCACTAGACCACCTAGTCCGACTGTTATATATAGGCCTATTTGGGCATGCTGTGCCGCAGCTGAATAAAACAATAAGCTATAAGGTGGAAGATCGCGAATTCGAATAACGATAGAGTCAGGATTTTTAAACTGGCTTAAACGTTCTGTCGGCACTATAACCGTGGAGGCAACTCAGCCTCTAACGGAAATTAGTACCAGGCGTTTGTTCTGGGAGTAAAAGCTGTCGCTAAGTAGGGCTGACAATCCTGCTCACTTCTCATGCCGATTGTCTAGAAAAGATCAGTCTTAACCTTCTCCCCAAGGTCCTCCTAAGATCGTGTTTTTAAGAATAAAAATATGATTATAAATATATTCCATATAAATAATTAATAAATTATGGAATACTAATTAATTGTTAACCAACATTAAATCTGGATTCTTCATAGAATAGTCACTCGTATTCTGGAAACCTAGAACTATAGTGTTTCTATTTTTAATGGACTATACCTTGTAAGTTTTCATTCCAAACATTTTTATTATTCAATAAGTCATTGTCGGATTCCAACAAGTCGGAATTTTGGAGAAAGTGCAGAATTGGGGCAAGTAACTTCTCTCTCATCAAAGACTGTAAACTGCACGCCCTGGTACAGGTATTCTGTAATAAAAAAAGCGATAACTTTTGTGTCATTAACTGAGTCACAAATCAAGGACCCTACATATAAGAAAAGCGGGTTCCATTAATCACAGGCGTGGTTTCTCCAAGTAATTGGACAACAGTAAGTTGCGAAGTTCCCTGGAAGTGATTTCGCATCCGATAGAAGGCCACATAGTTAACAAGTACTTGTGTCCTGATGTTTTCACACCAACTCACTGTCACATTTCCCTCATTAACTTATTGGCTTTGTGTAATTACATTTCCAAACGAGTTGGGTATATGCAAGTTATGCCTTTGGCGTACTAGCATCCGTATTCGATGCTTTACATTACGTAGGTCATGTAACTAGAGTATCCTATTACGTAGCAATATGCAGTGTTATTATTAGATCACGGCCATTCTCCACAACTAAACTAAAGTCTTGTACATAGATTACACAGGGTGTTTCATAATAAGTATTACAGACTTCTGTGGGTTATAGAGGAGACTTATTAGATAAAGTTGTGATAAGGAACCCATGTTCAGAAACGTATAATTTCGATGAAAATAAATTTGAAGATCGAAACACAATGGGCTGATGTCGTGTGTCTCGTGTTTCAGAATAAGTATTACAAACTTCTAGGGATTGTACTACACCTGTCGAGACGGAGGAAGATCTTGTTGCACGAATCCTGGCGGCAGCAGAAATTATTGAACACACGTCAGGTCTTCTGGGGCGAGTGTATGAAAGCATGAGTCGTAGGTACATTTTGTGCAACGAACAACAAGATCGCCACGAAGAACCACGCTTACAGTACAACTCCAAGAAGTCTGTAATACTTATTCATGAAAACAAAACACACGATATCAGCCCATTGTGTTTCGATGTTCAAACCTATTTTACATCAAATGGTACGTTTTCGGAAACGGGTTTCTTATCAAAACTTTGTCTATTATGTCCCCTTTACAACCCTAGACCATTTTGAAATGAGACACGTCATCACTAGGTTGGCAGTCCACGGATTCCACCACCTGATATGCAAGAACACAAAATTCCATGAACCAAATATAGATTGTAAATGTATTCTATACGAAAAAACATGTGACCGATATTACATTGAGCTGTGCACAAACGGAAGAAAGACAATTTGTGAATATGCAAAAATTTAAATTTAAAATATATTCTTACTTTAATCCTGGCTATTTGGCTGTAATAAAATTATTAATTTACAACCCTAGAGATCTGTAATACTTCTTCTGAAATACCCTGAGGTATTGGGGCATTCGATAAGTAATGACAACACTGTTGTAAATCAGCGATCCTAGTGGTGACCATTGTAATCTTGTAGTATATTGTTAAACAGTTTTTGTTGTATAAATCTGTAATATTGCAAATCTGGAAATAGCAATATTTTTTGAGTTCATTCATTGTTTCTCACAATTAGTAAGTAATATCTCCCTAAAAAGATGTTCAGTAGAATTTGTTTAGAAGTTGGAATTGGGAAGTACTCGAACATCCATCGAATTCAATGGACAGGAGCCCTTGTGACTATAACTTATTCTCAAAGATCAAAGAACTTTTTCTTTTCTTCTCCAATGCCCTAGGTTGTCATTTCAACATTTCTGGTGTTCTCTCCTGGCATTGGCTTTTATTGTAACCCACTTCTGAAGTTGGGGCGCCTGGTAGGCGGAGTTACGTTACCCCGATGATATGATGGGTGATAAATGATAATGAAGCGCCAGAAGAGTTCTTAACCTAAACTTAACCTAAATTCCAGACCATGGGCAACCACAGGAATGATTCCCTTTAAGGAAAAGTTCCTATGGTTTGACCGGGAATCGAACCCGCGACCTTATGAACAGTAGTCAGGAACACTGACCACTAGTACTTCTACGATGCACTCGATTTCAACCAAGAGTTGATATTCAGAAAGTTCTAGATCGGGGCAGACGATTAAAAAATACATGACGCAACAAGCAGGCCTAACTAATAAACTCGGCCTTGATTCAGACTTTTTACGGCAATCCATTTTAAGGATTCGTAGTTTACGATTCTTGGGTATTGTGTGAAATTTAATTTTAATTGTATGGTCACACAAGTTTTATATGAAGCTATGAAATCCCAACAAACTTAAACCTTATTAGCTCTGGTTCTCGTATTCTTAATTGCTGTCACTTTATGTTGATGTTTCATCTAACAGCTGCCACTATAGAACCAGAAGGTTTACGGCCGCGTAGAAGTTCTCAACACGTACCTGCCCTGAGCTAATGTTTTTCTATCATCCCCTGTATAATTCATCAGCCATAAATCATGGCCTATGTTATTCTCCGAGCTTATTCTTGGCCTTCTTACAGTACGCATTCCCTCTCATTTTCCTAAACGAAGTTTCAATGTTCTCTCTTTTTATACATGTCACGTGTTCTTTCCATCGCATTATACAAGACTTGACTGTTTTACATGTGGCTTCCAGTAAAGAAAATAGGACACAATGATAGGCCTACATACTGTTTTCCATTTACCTGACTATTGGTTTCTCTTCGGTCCAAAATTTGTTGTTTTTGTTCTTCTTCTTGCAAGGATTAAACCTTTTTGGTTCGTTCCGACTCCAAGTATTATAGCTACTGTGTCCATGTCTTTCTTGGGCATCCCCGTTCTCTTTTTCCTCCTCTTGGTTGATAGTTCAGAGTTTTCCTAGGCAATCTGTTGGTATCCATTCTGCAGGCATGTTCATAACATTTTCTCCTATGCTCTTCTATTTTATCTGTCAAACTGAATATTTGTAGTTCTTTACGGATATCTTCACTCCGTTTTTATCCAATAAAATTATACCCTGCCACAAATCGTAAATATTGCATTTCTGCTGCTTTTATTCTTTTAATTGACTGTTAATTTAGAGTCCATATTTCTGAGCCATACAATATTGCAGATACAGCCAATACTTTATAAAATTTTAAATGTGTTTCTTTCCTTACTTTCTTTCCCAGTGTTCTTTTAACGGTGCCACATAAATATTGAAATATTTGTAATTTATTATTTATGTCTTTATCTGTATTGCAACCTAAAATACGAGTACACAAGTTCCTAAGCACTTTATTTTCAAATACTAGCAATATTTTGTTCTCTCTTAAAGTAAGAGACCGTATGTCGCTACCATATAATTAAAATAGTTACATATTATTTATTTTTAGTTGGAAGACAGTTCCGTGGCGGAAGCAGTTAGATGCTCGCCTCTCACCGCTGGGGCGCAGAGATTGAGTTTCGGTCACTGCATGTGGGTTTTGTGATGGACGAATTGGAGCTTGGACAGGTTTTTCTCGGGGTTTCTTCCGTTTTCTCCTGCCAGAATTTCATTCCACCATTTTCTCCATACTCATCTCATCCATTTCATTTAATTCCGTACATCTGCACCAGTCGTGGTCGGCTGGCAATCTTGTCATTCACAGACCTTCATATATTGGGGTCCATCTCATCTCATCCCTAGACTCGACCCTGAGTTGGACACGAGTGGAGGATATTTATATTTGGACTTTTTTTTAGATAAGTTGGGAATACAAGAATTCCTACAGTATAATAGCATGGTATTCCAGAGTTGAGACATAGCCTTCATTTAGTTGTATGATATGTATTTCCAAGTCCAGTTGTTGAATGTTATTTAATGTAATTTAGGTATGTGTGTGTGTGTGTGTGTGTGTGTGTGTGTATGTGTTTGTAAGTGTTTGTGCGCGCGCGCGTGTGTGTATGTGTGTTCGCTTATAGCAAGGAATTCCTCACTATAGTCTAATAATATTAAATCGTATTAAGCAAATCCACGATTTATTAACAAATTAAGTCAACATACTAAATGTAGGGATATCAATTTGTGTAATGAAATTTCCAAAATTAATTGCCTAAGATCATGGTTATATTTTTTATATTTCGGAAGTGTTAACTTAATTTTTAATCATCCTATGGTTTGTATTGGCGTGTCAGGGAATTTGCCAATAATAACTCGATAATCCGTTGTCTCGTGTCACTGTTTTTCCCTGTGATAAATTCTGTCTCTCATCTGTGATGAATGTAGCAGCTAATAATCTGTTACTGAAGGGAGAAAAGGACGTTTATCGCGGAAACAGTTTACCTATCAATTATAAAACATTACCTTCAATTATTTTAAAATAAATTTACAACTTTTTTTTTTTAATTTCCGATCATTAGGGATCAAATTAATGTCAAAAATTACATTCTATTTTCATGTTTTTGACAAAAATAAAAGATATTTCCATCTAGATCGAACGAATGCTAAAAAGAGAAATTAACATAAAACCCACGAAAATTAGTATTTTGTATAGAAGATATTTAACAACTAAGATCATTACCGTCGAAATTCATATCTGAGCATGTAAGAGCTGATAAACTTTGCCCAGAAATATTTTATTTCACCTTGCGTTTCTTTTACGCATTGCAAATCTACGATAAGGGATGCATGGGCCTAGTTCCTTTAGGACATAGAAGGGCAATCGTTGTGTCGTGACTGAATTTGAGTCGCAGTCTCGACCGGGTTATAGTACCGTGCGGACGTAACTAAGCAGACCTGTACTTCAAAACTGTAAACAAGCTGTGGCGGATTTACAATGTCTTCCTCAAAACCTTCGACCTCTTCAAACAAGCGTAAATTTAAAGTAGAATGGGAAGAAGAGTTTTTCTGTGTTGCAAGTAGAGAAAATGTCACCTGTCTCCTGTGTTTCAAAACGCTATCAGACGTATTTAAGGGAAACGTTAGACGCCATTATCAGTTGAATCACAAAGATTATCACAAGTTTGCGGGGATGGAGAGGACAGTATTATTACAAGAATTAAAAGACACTTATTATAAACAAAGTGAAGAAGAGGCCGTACCACACGAAAATGAAATGGCAAAAAAGGTGTTGATAGCCTGTTATTGTGTAGCATGGGAGATGTAAAGCTATGAAACCTTTTTCTGACAGTGAATTTGTGAAAACGTATGTGTTAAAGTTAGCTGATGTTATATGTCCCCATGAAAAAATGCATTTTGAGAAAGTGTTTGTCCAAGCGCACTATTGTAAGAAGAGTAGAGGGCATATCAAAATATATCGATCAAAAGTTGTCAGTGCAATTAAAAGAATTTGAAAAATTTTCAATAGCTTTGGACTAAAGTTGCAATATATGTGATACCGCACAATAGCCGTGTTTATTCGTGGTGTGAATCAGGAGTTAACAGTCTCTGAGTGTTTTGTGGGTTTAATACCACATGCCGGACATACAACAGGAGAGGATATTTTTACCGCTGTTAATACTTTGATTACAAATAAGAAATTGGACTGGAAAAAATTAGTGTCCGTTGCAACAGATGGCGCTCCAGCTATGATTGCTGAAACCAGAGATTTTGTCGGTAGACTAAGGGCATATTTACAAGAGATTGGTATAAATGAGAAGGTGTATTATTTTCATTGCCCTTATCCATCAGGAGGCTTTGTGTACGAAAGTTCTGAATATGAATAGCGTCATGAATACTGTCGTAAAAACAATCAATAAAATAAAATCCAAAGCTCTGAATCATCGTCAGTTCCGAAATTTTTTGAAAGATACGGGTGAAAATTATGAAGATTTAATTTACTACACTGAAGTCAGGTGGCTGAGCCGGGGTCGGATGCTACACAGATTCTTCGAACTTCGTGCGGTAATTGCTGAATTCATGCGAACACAGGGATTGCCTATTCCCGAGTTAGAAGACGAAAGGCTGGTTAAATGACCTTGCATTTATGACCGATATTTGTGAACATCTGAACCAATTAAATACCCATGTGCAGAGAAAACAAAAACATATAGTAGATGCATATGGAGACGTAAAAGCATTCACTTCAAAATTAGTTCTGTGGAAATCTCAAATTTTAGAAAAAAATCTGTAACACTTTCCTTCTCTCAACTGTCTTCCAAGTGTGACAGAACAAAAACTACAGAATTACAGCAGTGTATTAGAAAACCTACATATAGAATTTAATTGTCAGCGATTTAGAGATTTCCAACAAATGGAAAATGATTGTATATTGTTTGTTAATCCAATGACTGTTGACGTGCGAAGTGTGCTTTCGCATTTACAGATGGAAGTTATATAAATGAAAAATGACATACTTCTTAAAAGTAGGTGTGAAGGTTTATATGGGTCAAACATTTTTGAAATGCTTCCAATCTTAAAATACCCTAATCTTCGTCAATTTGGTTTCAAAATGTTAGCCATGTTGTGCTCCACTTATCTATGTGAACAATTATTCTCCTTAATGAAGTACGTAAAATCGGAACGTAGATCTCGTCTGAGCAATGAACATTTGTTAGCAATATTAAATATTGTTCTCACGGATGAAGAACCAGATTTTCAAGACATCTGCAGACAATAATGTAATGAGGCTACGACCGCATGCCGGAATCCACCACTGAGCAGTCCCAATCAGGTATGTTTGTTTACATCTCCACCCCTCCCAAAATTGCTCTGTACCGCGGGTTGCTTGACTATGAGTCGCATGGGCCCCACCCCTGCTTTAGGAAGTAATAATTCAGAATTTTTATGCCTTTAAAAATCCATATGTCCTGGTAGGTTTAATTCTGGAAATCAGGGTAACCATTAGTCTACCGGGTTCGATAGTGGAAGTGAGTTAAATAGTTGGGTTGTACTCATTTATTTTCTGTATCAGAAGCTTAATAGTAAATAATTATATTGTCAACACATGATCTGCATATCCTGATCTACGCTGTTCTTCCTTCATTTAAGGTTCTGTTATTGGTTTCAATCTGCAGTTCATTATTCCTGCATATAATGTATATGTTGAGTTCAGTATACAAATTCCTCTATAGTGCCTCCTTTAGATTTTTAAAATGCATTATGAATCTCCGTTGAGCTCACTAAATAAAGAACAGTTATTTCAAATTAAATAAAATATGATTATAAAACTTTAGTAAAACCAGTCGTCATTAATTAACAGATCTAGCTGTTATAAAGTCTTCCACTCGTAGAGGAACTTCGGGTAATTTGAACCCCTGTTTTGAATTTGTTGTTGTTTTTTTTCCTTTCAATTAAGGGATTTGAATTTTGTATAATTACAGTGATTATCATTAGTGTTGTAACTATGAAATAGTATAGTTATTTTATACAAATATGGAAACATTTTTATAATTTATAAACTTTTTTAGTCTATTTTAATTTATACAGACAGGTAGGGATTGATCTCAAAATATTCATGACTGATCATAAGTAAAAAGCGTTGATATTTAGTTAATGTTTTCAAAAATTATTATTGATTATAACATTTACACGTCATTCAAATCTGCAGAAAGCGACGGTCTTTGGTTTTAGTAAAATTAAAAAGGATCCATCCATACACAGTAATTCTGCCCGAGGGCAGGTCTTTCACTGCAATCATAGAATTTTCATGCTATGCTTTGCAGCCTTACTAGGGAATTGTAGGTGTGGTATCTTCCCGTTGCTTTCCACACCGATGATGATAATGATAAGGATGATGATGGCCATATGATTTCGGGGACCGTTTCGGGCCTTACATTTTTCCTGACATTTGTCTTACAGGTGAGGAAAAACCCCGATAAAAACCTCACCCAGAAAAACTGCCCCGACCTGGGATCGAACCCGGGTCCGTTGCGTGACAAGGCAGCTCGCTACCTCGAGACCACAGCGGTGGACATTACAAGGATATTAAATAAAATTAATTGATGGTTTTTACAGGTAGCATCCTCATTGAAACAATATATGTTTTCGTGTAAAGTGGACCCAGGTCCTCATATTAACCAAATTCCTTTGTTATGTTTAATTATTTTATACAGCCACAATGTCACATAATATCAAACCAAATCCGTAGGTATATTCAAACAGTATCTACATAATATAATTTATGTACGAGCTTTTTTCAACATTTATAATATTCAATAGCAGAAATTAAGAATTAATTCTTAGCTTGAAAAACTTTTAAAGTGGTCATTTCATAAATATCACAAATAAACCTCTCTTCTCACAAAAAAATAAAAGAAACAGGCCTTGAGCCCGTCAAAGTTGATGAGGGGAAGAAGTTAAAATATTTTCTGTTCGAGGGCAGCACCAATTAAAAAAGATATTAACAGGGTCCACAATACCCGAACTTCTCTATACAAGTTACAATAGAAACAGATGAATTAATAAATACATTGTTTACTGTCTGTAGGGTATGTGTCTTCTAATTTTAATTCTGAATTTACCACAATTCTCACGAATTGCCTCTGAATTATCCATAATGGAGGACTTAATGGAATAACATTACGTAATTATTGTAAACCTTCTATTTGTAGTAATAGAGAATATACTAAAAACATAATTATTTAGAAGTGGATCACATCGGTAGTATGCCGTACATGTTTTCACAGTCAGTCATATCGAAAATCTATGATATACACGGATATCGTCCGCGGTGGACTATTGGTTATGCTCTTTGCCTCTGGTCTCGAGGGTCGCGGGATCAAACCCGGCCGGCGTCGATGGATTCTTTTAGGATGGGCAAAATCCAAGGAGAAAGTCCTCCTGGAGGGATTTATGCCGTGGGTCCCGAGTAAGAAGATTTTCAGGATCGTAAAGAGGCCTGTTACGAATACATAGATTATTTTACATAGATATTTAATTATTTCATAGATTATTTTAGTTATTCCAAATAAAAAGTAGTTGTTGAAATATAAAGCATTTAGACATATTATATTTCAGGACAGAATTTTGACTTATGACAGGAATAAAGTTTTCAAGGCTAACTCTAAATCTCTGCATTTAGACTATATGAATGTTTAGTACAGTTAGTTGCAGCTGTAGGTCAGAACCTTAGTATATAACCCTTGCAAAATAGGGGACTCGTGTCTGTTGAAGCAGTGTTCTGATGGGTAAGTCTACATACCATTTTTCTTAATACAATTTTGGACAGTTAGAAATGAAATCAAGTATCTTAAATATTTTAATTCTATATTTCAAAGTGTAATAGTTATTAGATAATTACTAAAATTTAAAATTAGAGTAGATTTATAAACCCCCATCTCCCCCTCTCGAAACTCAAGAAAGTTCGAATGTAGGTTTTCTTAATTAGATTAGTTATTTAGAGTTAGTTATTGTAATCATTATACTCTAGAAATAAAATGTTTAAAATTAAGAATCAATTTATTTATGTTCGAAAACACGTATGCCTTTATAACTAATCTTTAGGGGGTTTACCCCCCTTTCTAGGATTTCTCCCAAAATGAATAGTAATTCAATCTATATTATTCAACTGAGCCCCCTTAATTTCATCGGTAATACCTATCATATCACTAGTAACACTATATTATTATCTACGAATTTCATATTCATCCTTCATTATTTTAAGAAGAGATTCAAGTTGAACTTCAACCACAAATAAAAAGAAATTAGATTCCATTATTATTTTAGTTTCCGCCTTATCAACTCTAGGATTAATTTTAAGAACACTGGTCATTCGTATTTATTAAGGCTTAATTCTAGAAAGTTATTAAATATAATGATTGAAAATAATGAAATAAAAATAAATGTTCTTCCTTTATTAATATTACTAACACTCGGCTAGAACCTCATGCTAGCAAAATTCCAAGTCCCGAAGGTCCTTTAAGCCCTAAGAAAACCAACAGTTCGTAATAAGGCCTCTAAGCAAAGTTTACCGACTTCATCATTCTAATAACTTAGTTGCCTGCTAGACATCTCATTGGGTAGGTATGTTGACCACATATCATTCATGACATATGTGGGCAAATAAGCGTAACTAAATTAACTTTGTCTTGTAACTCCTAACAAAGGAGAGGCTAAGGCTCAACAGTGTGTTACGCCATTGTACATAGATAGTAGATATATAGGCCTTACAGATGCCGGCTGATCTTTAGCGCCATCTTAGTACAAGATGAAATTAATTGTAATATATGATATGAATATGGAGTGGTGGTGGATTGAACATTTGTCATGCGGTAAACTGGAGTACCTTTGAGAAAAAACTGTCCTGTATCATTCGTTCACCGTCGAACTGCACATGGAGTGAATGAGGCGTGAATGAGGCACCCAGAAGTGAAGAGCTAGTGTCTAACCACTTACGTCACGGAGCCGCTTTTTATATCGAAGTAAATGACTACAGTAATATGTGGTCTGATTGTTTCCATTGTTACACGCTTTATATTAGCTTGACCTGTATCTATCCATCTATCTATCTATGTAACGGAATCTTCAACGCGATTTTCACCCACTTAAAATCATTGGATCGACTTGAAACTTTGTATACTTGTAGAGGACCCGTGACAATACAATAATTTCATATGTATCTTCTAAAATCCTGGTCATAATCATCAGAAAATAAAAAAAACGTGTTTTTTATCAATGTAACGGAATCTTTCAACGCGATTTTCACCCACTTAGAAACATTGGATCGACTTGAAACTTTGCGTACTTGTGGAGGACCCGTGACAATAAAATAATTTCATATTTATTTTTCCTTTAGAATGTGATATTTCCGGCACCGAATTGGAAAACGAATGAGTTTTTTTATTCGAAATTAAATTAAATCAGAATCCAGTAAGATTTTCCAGCAGTGCGCGATGTAATAACAGAAAAATGCATTACGACAACTTAATGTATTTGTGTCATATTCGTAATTTAATTGCAAATTCGTATTGGAATTCATGGTGCAGTAGGAGGTGTACTGCAATTAACAACAGAATTCTATTTCGTGTTATGATTTAATTAAATAGACCATGTAACCAGGTTTTTGTGCAGTTTTTTGTTTCCCTTTCGAAAACGAATTCCCCGGTGAAAGCAATTCAAATGCATAAGCATGCTATAAAAACACATTAATAAGCACGCCTTACTGTGACAACACGGAAACATGTCTTCGCATGTTATATTTTTATATTTTTTCTCTCGAAGTAAACAATAAGTAAGGTAGGCCATGAGTTAATGAGAGTGAGTAGCATAATTATCTTTTCTGAGAAGCTTGTCAAGTTACTTTCCACGTATTATTAAAATTAATACACCGCTGCGTCGTTGTCTCGTATGCAGAAGGCCTGGGTTCGATCCCAGGTCGGAATGTTGATGCAGTCCAGGGTAATTTCAGCTTTTGTTACCGTATATTAAATAAATATTTCATTCCAATATTTATACATTCATCGAACTTGGTTATTGTTCCATTTCTAATTTTTACAGCATTAAATTTGCTTAATATTAATTTATATAAACTAATTTTCGTCTAATGCCACCACATTGTCTTTTATGGCATTTCTGCCTTTCTCCCCTAGCACTGTCAGGATTGTAATCCATTCCTTAGGTTGGGGCACATAGAAGGCGGAGTTACGTTACCCCGATGGTATGATGGGTGATAAATTATAATGAAGCGATAGGAGAGTTATGAAAGTTCATTATCTGAACTTAACCTAAATTCCAGACCATGGGCAACCACAGGAATAATTAATTTCCTTTAAGGAAAAATTCTTATGGTTTGACCGGGAATCGAACTCGGGACCTCATGAGCAGTAATCAGGAACTCTGGCCAGTAGTCCATGAGGCTGGTTATATAGCCTATATATATATATATATATATATGTCCACCGCTGTGGTCTCGAGCTAGCGTGCTGCCTTGTCATGCAGCGGACCAGGGTTTGATCCCCGGTCGGGGCTGTTTTTCTGGGTGAGGTTTTTATCGGGGTTTTTCCTCACTTGTCAGGAAAACGTTAAGGCCCAAACGGTCCCCGAAATCATATGGCCATCATCATCATCTTTATCATTATCATCATCATCATCATCATCATCATCCTTCACCGGTGTGGAAAGCAACGGGAAGCTACCACACGTACAATTCCCTAGTAAAGCTGCAAGCATATCATGAAAATGCTATGTTTGCAGTGAAGGACCTGTTCTCGGGCAGAATTACTATGGATGGAGATTAAGTTTAAGAATAAGGTCTCTCCTGGCGCATCATTACCATCATCATCACACATAATTTCATTGGGGTAGCCTAACTCCGCTTTCCAGGCGCCCCAACCCCAGAAGTGGGTTACAATACGCAAATGCCAGGAGAGAATACCTGAAATGTCGAAATTACAAACTGGTGGCAAAATATAAGCTACAAAATTATTAAGTAAAATACATTACACATTATACATGTTTTGTGGATTATACGAACACCATAACATCATCATTTCTTATTATTTTAAATGTATCTGTGAATTTACTTTTAATCTTTTACTTGTTATTAGGCGGCCCCTTGGCGAAATTAGTTAGACACTCGCTCTCGAACTCTTTGTCCAGTATTTGGGTCCTGATCCTTCATATGGAGTTGTGGTGGATGAATTGAAGCCAGAACAGTTCTTTTTTAACAGTTTCTCCGAGATTTGTCTCGTTTTTCTCTGTCAAAATCCTCATTCTACCATTTGCCCATGTTCATGTCATCCGTTTCTTTCCCTTTCATTTCATCTGCATCTATAATGGTCCGATAGGGCCTGGTCGGCCATCATCTTTGCATATGACATCTTCAATAATAGAAATTTCATTACATCTCACCACTCGTCCTGACATTACTCCGGATGCGAGTAGAGGGTTATACTATTTTTATTGTCACAATCGTAGAATATACGAATAAAAACTATAATATAGTCACCTTGTAGGTCCGTCTCCTTAACTTAAGATGTTAAACATTTTAAGTTGACGAGACGGATCGACAAAGTGACTATTTTATAGTTTTTATTCGTATATTCTATTATTGTGACTTAATGCCTCAACGGAAACTTAGCATGAATTTTACTAGTATATATTTTTATTGTTATTAATTCTTGCTAATTCATTTAAATTCATTATAATACTTACTTACTTATTCACTGGCACTATCGAACCCGAAGGTTCATGGCCGCGCGGACATAAGCTCTCCATACATCCCTATCCTGAGCCAATGCTTTCCAATCATTCCCTGTATAATCTGCTTCCCTCAAATCATAGTTAATGTTGTTCTCCCACCTCATTCTTGGCCTACCAACTGGACGTCTTCCCTCTGGCTTTCCTACAAGAAGCTTCCATGCACGTCTTTCATTCCCCATACGCGCAACATGTCCTGCCCATCGCAGTCTACGGGACTTAACTGTTCTTATTATATCTGACTTCCTATAAAGACCATGTAGTTCATTGTTATGTAGTCTTCTCCATTCACCTGTCTGTTCATCTCTCTTTGGTCCAAACATTTTCCTAAGAACTTTATTCTCAAATACTCGTAATCTCCATTCCTCCCTTAAAGTAAGAGTCCATGTTTCGCACCCATATAATATAACTGGTAGAATAATAGTTTTATATATTTTCAGCTTAACGTTTTTTGAAAGGAGTTGGGACATCAAAAGTCTCTGCAATGCATAATAGCATGCATTTCCAGAATTGAGCCTATGTTTAATTTCTTTGTGCATCTCATTCCTATTTGTGATTATTGTTCCTAGATATTTGAATTCAGCCACTTCCTCAAAATTTCCCTCATTTGTCATTAGCTGTCCATTTCCATTATATACTGAATTTCTACGTGTGACCATATATTTAGTTTTACTGATATTTACCTCCAGTCCTAATTTCTTAGTGTTACTCAATAGTGTGTGCGTGTTGGCCTTTAGTATCTCCTCGCTATCGGCCAGTAGTACTACATCATCAGCATAAACTAACAGCTTATTAATACCATTGAGTTGCAAGCCTTCCTCATTCTGTAAAGATTTAATTGCATGCTCTAGTACAAAATTAAATAGTAGAGGAGATAGTGCATCTCCATAATATGTAAGGTAAATCGGATAATTGTTCAAATTGAACGAAATTAATTGGGATCATATTCGAAAATTAAGACTTCTCAGCTGGCGTTGACAACTTCTTGTTTCATCGCTAAACGGTCTGTGTCCAGTCTATTTATTTACTGATTAAAAATAAATATTCTCAACTCGTTTCCAACTCAGAATCGAGTCAAGGGATGAAATGAGATGAAATTCCTTATATAGAGGTCTGTGAATGACAAGGGTGCCGGTCGACCACGCCTGATGTACCATTGCAGGGGCAGATGAACGAAATGAAATGAAATTGATGAGATGAGTATGGAGAAATAGTGGAATGAAATTCTGGCGGGGTAAAACGGGAGAAAACCTGCCCACCACGAAAACCTCAAGGAATTACCGAGTTTCGATCGGGTCCCCAGCGGAGAGAGGCAAGCGTCCAACCGCTTGCGACTGATTAAAGCATAGTGTAAAATAGCTACAAAGCAAATATCAGTCAATAACAAATTTTTAATTTTATCTGGACTAGAATGTAATCAGTAGTATAAAAAATTATACTGTAATGCAATATCTTCAGAAGAAAAAAAAACTGTTCCTGAAATATTACAATGCACCGGTTTATTTTGTTTAAAAGAAAATAAAAATAAAATACACAGCAAAATAAACAAATAACCTATTGGATACATCTGAATATCCGACCAGCCTCATGAGCTAGTGGTCAGCATTCCAGACACTGTTCATGAGGTCCCGGGTTCGATTCCCGTCAAACCATAGGAATTTTTCTTTAAAGATAATTATTCCTGTGGTTGCTCATGATCTGGAATTTAAGTTTAGTTTAGGTTAAGAACTCTCCTGGCATTTCATTATCATTTATCACGCATCATAGCATCGGGGTAACGTAACTCCGCCTTCCAGGTGCCCCAACATAAGAAATGGATTACAATTCTGTCAATTCTAGGGGAGAAAGCCAGAAATGTCATAAAAGACAACCTGGTAGCATTAGACAAAATAAAATCTGAATATCCTATAAATGGCACAACTTTAGTTAAGTTAAACGTTTTGACAAATAAGAGTGAAACAAGAACACATAAAATCGGTATAATTTTCTCAGAGAGTAGTGTTCGAAATAACAATCGAGAAGTCACGAGTTTAAATTCCGCCGCCAACCAACCTCTCTGGGAGCTTTCCGTGATTTTTCTCTGTCAAATTAAATGGTGACTGGAATTTCATTGTCACGGTCCACTTAATAATTCATTGATTTCAGTTACTATTGGATATAACAATAATACAAAAAATAGACATACAAATTGTAAATTACTATTATAAACCGAATATCCTAACCAGGATATGATGAAGGATTTCTTATTCTTCTTCGTCACGGTTTAGGCTTATTACTAACCTTTTCCGGCTCCAAATTGCTGCTGTTCCCATATTTTCTTTGGTCTTCCCAAACTTCTTCTTCCTCTTCATTGTCACGGTCCACTTAATAGTTCATTGATTTGAGTTACTATTGGATAAAACAATAATATAAAAAATAGACATACAAATTGTACTATTATAAACCGAATACCCTAACCAGGATATGATGAAGGATTTCTTATTCTTCTTCGTCACGGTTTAGGCTTATTACTAACATTTTCCGGCTCCAAATTGCTGCTGTTTCCATATTTTCTTTGGTCTTCCCAAACTTCTTCTTCCTCTTGGTGAATAGTTGTATGCTGCTTTTGGTGTTCTATTCTCAGTCATCCTTGCTGAATGTTCTTTCCAGTTTGTTCTGTACTTCATTATTTTTGTGTTTAATTCCTCTACTTTTAGTTGTCTTATTTCTGTGTTGTGTTTTTTGTCTGTTCTTTGACATCCTCCTATTGGTCTGAGGAATTTCATTTCAGCAACTTGTATTCTGGCAGATGTGACGAAGGATTTAAAATTTAAAATAACATTTTGTTCACGTCACTTCATATTTCGTCTTATAATTAGATCGTTTCAAAACTCGGGCGGTTTCATCACTGGTAATTTTACGACCGATCTCCACCTGAGATGGAGTAAGAAGCAGTACTCCCAGACGACAGAACATCGGTCGTTAAATTAGTGATGATTAAACCGATCTAATTCGAAGATGGGATAGCCTATGAAGTGTGGTGAACGGAATTTTATTTTAAATGATACCTCATAGTGATATTTCCTAAATAGTTCAATGATAGAGGATGTTGATGCGTATCAAAAAATTAAATTAAAAAAAAGAAGTAGGCCTACTATTCCATCAATAGTAATTCTGCCCGAAGGCAGGTCCTTCACTGCAATCATAGCATTTTCATGCTATGCTTGCAGCTTTAATAAGGAATTGTAGGTGTGGTAGCTTCCCGTTGCTTTCCACACCGGTGAAGGATGATGATAATGTGAAGCATGGTGATGATGATCTTATGATTTCGGGGACCGTTTGGGCGATTAAGTTTTTCTGACATTTGTCTTACAAGTGAGGAAAAACCCCGATAAAAATCTCACCCAGAAAAACTGCCCCGACCGGGGATCGAACCCGCACCTGCTGCGTGACAAGGCAGCACGCTACCTCGAGACCACAGCGGTGGACATGCCTGCTATTAGCCTATATATAAAATTAAATATTGACCGACTTTGATATTATATTCATTGTTTGAAGTGTAATCATAGATACTTATAAAATGGTTCTTAAATCCACTTTCACATTATTTATTTTCATGGATGATACTTCTAAATGATAGTTTATAGATGAACAAACAGGTGAATGAAGAAGGCTACATAACAGTGAACTACATGGTCTTTATAGGAAGCCAGATATAATAAGAACAATTAAGTCTCATAGGCTGCGATGGACAGGACATCTGGCACGAATGGGTGAATGAGACACGTGCACAGAAGCTTCTTGTAGGAAAGCCAGAGGGAAAACGCCCAGTTGGTATACCAAGAATGAGGTGGGAGGATAACATTAACCATGATTTGCGGGAAGATTATACAGGGAATGATTCGAAAACATTAGCTCAGGATAGGGATATTTGGAGAGCTTATGTCCGTGTGGCCATGAACCTACAGGTTCCATAGTGCCAGTGAATTAGTTAGATATTTGTTAGTTATTCAGTCATTCATCCATATGGTGTGCCACATTAATTTGTACCTATTTTAATATTTTAACATTATTTCGTACGATTATATTTGGTACCAAATAGAATGCAGAAGATGGAACACGATTCTGAAAAGCGTTTATAGTTTTAATCGCTTGACGATTTTTTTAAAAGAGAAATTTAATTTTTCAGGAAGACTACTATATGAGGTACCTATTTTAATATTTTAACATTATTTAGTACCATTCTATTTGGTAGAAAATATAATGCAGAAGTTGGAACACGATTCTGAAAGGCCTTCATAGTTTTAATCAGTTAACGAATTTTTTTAAACAGAAATTTAATGTAGTTATTTTAATAATTTAACATCATTTGGTACCATTCTATTTGGTAGAAAATATAATGCTGAAGATGGAACACGATTCTGAAAGGCCTTCATAGTTTTAATCAGTTAACGAATTTTTTTAAACAGAAATTTAATGTAGTTATTTTAATAATTTAACATTATTTGGTACCATTCTATTTGGTAGAAAATATAATGCAGAAGATGGAACACGATTCTGAAAGGCCTTCATAGTTTTAATCAGTTAACGAATTTTTTAAACAGAAATTTAATGTAGTTATTTTAATATTTTAACATCATTTGGTACCATTCTATTTTGTAGATAATATAATGCAGAAGATGGAACACGATTCTGAAAGGCCTTCATAGTTTTAATCAGTTAACGATTTTTTTTAAACTGAAATTTAATGTAGTTATTTTAATATTTTAACTTCATTTGGTACCATTCTATTTTGTAGATAATATAATGCAGAAGATGGAACACGATTCTGAAAGGCCTTCATAGTTTTAATCAGTTAACGAATTTTTTAAACAGAAATTTAATCTAGTTATTTTAATATTTTAACATCATTTGGTACCATTCTATTTTGTAGAAAATATAATGCAGAAGATGGAACACGATTCTGAAAGGCCTTCATAGTTTTAATCAGTTAACGAATTTTTTAAACAGAAATTTAATGTAGTTATTTTAATATTTTAACATTATTTGGTACCATTCTATTTGGTAGAAAATATAATGCTGAAGATGGAACACGATTCTGAAAGGCCTTCATAGTTTTAATCAGTTAACGAATTTTTTAAACAGAAATTTAATGTAGTTATTTTAATAATTTAACATTATTTGGTACCATTCTATTTGGTAGGAAATATAATGCTGAAGATGGAACACGATTCTGAAAGGCCTTCATAGTTTTAATCAGTTAACGAATTTTTTAAACAGAAATTTAATGTAGTTATTATAATATTTTAACATTATTTGGTACCATTCTATTTGGTAGAAAATATAATGCAGAAGATGGAACACGATTCTGAAAGGCCTTCATAGTTTTAATCAGTTAACGAATTTTTTAAACAGAAATTTAATGTAGTTATTATAATATTTTAACATTATTTGGTACCATTCTATTTGGTAGAAAATATAATGCAGAAGATGGAACACGATTCTGAAAGGCCTTCATAGTTTTAATCAGTTAACGAATTTTTTAAACAGAAATTTAATGTAGTTATTTTAATATTTTAACATTATTTGGTATCATTCTATTTGGTAGAAAATATAATGCTGAAGATGGAACACGATTCTGAAAGGCCTTCATAGTTTTAATCAGTTAACGAATTTTTTAAACAGAAATTTAATGTAGTTATTTTAATATTTTAACATTATTTGGTATCATTCTATTTGGTAGAAAATAGAATGCAGAAGATGGAACACGATTCTGAAAGGCCTTCATAGTTTTAATCAGTTAACGAATTTTTTAAACACAAATTTAATGTAGTTATTTTAATAATTTAACATTATTTGATATCATTCTATTTGGTAGAAAATAGAATGCAGAAGATGGAACACGATTCTGAAAGGCCTTCATAGTTTTAATCAGTTAACGAATTTTCTTAAACAGAAATTTAATGTAGTTATTTTAATATTTTAACATTATTTGATATCATTCTATTTGGTAGAAAATAGAATGCAGAAGTTGGAACACGATTCTGAAAGGCCTTCATAGTTTTAATCAGTTAACGAATTTTTTTAAACAGAAATTTAATGTAGTTATTTTAATATTTTAACATTATTTGGTACCATTCTATTTGGTAGAAAATATAATGCTGAAGATGGAACACGATTCTGAAAGGCCTTCATAGTTTTAATCAGTTAACGAATTTTTTAAACAGAAATTTAATGTAGTTATTTTAATAATTTAACATTATTTGATATCATTCTATTTGGTAGAAAATATAATGCAGAAGATGGAACACGATTCTGAAAGGCCTTCATAGTTTTAATCAGTTAACGAATTTTTTAAACAGAAATTTAATGTAGTTATTTTAATATTTTAACATTATTTGGTACCATTCTATTTGGTAGAAAATATAATGCTGAAGATGGAACACGATTCTCAAAGGCCTTCATAGTTTTAATCAGTTAACGAATTTTTTAAACAGAAATTTAATGTAGTTATTTTAATAATTTAACATTATTTGGTACCATTCTATTTGGTAGAAAATATAATGCTGAAGATGGAACACGATACTGAAAGGCCTTCATAGTTTTAATCAGTTAACGAATTTTTTAAACAGAAATTTAATGTAGTTATTTTAATAATTTAACATTATTTGGTACCATTCTATTTGGTAGAAAATATAATGCTGAAGATGGAACACGATTCTGAAAGACCTTCATAGTTTTAATCAGTTAACGAATTTTTTAAACGGAAATTTAATGTAGTTATTTTAATAATTTAACATTATTTGGTACCATTCTATTTGGTAGAAAATATAATGCTGAAGATGGAACACGATTCTGAAAGGCCTTCATAGTATTAATCAGTTAACGAATTTTTTAAACGGAAATTTAATGTAGTTATTTTAATATTTTAACATTATTTGGTACCATTCTATTTTGTAGAAAATATAATGCAGAAGATGGAACACGATTCTGAAAGGCCTTCATAGTTTTAATCAGTTAACGAATTTTTTAAACAGAAATTTAATGTAGTTATTTTTAATATTTTAACATTATTTGGTACCATTCTATTTGGTAGAAAATATAATGCAGAAGATGGAACACGATTCTGAAAGGCCTTCATAGTTTTAATCAGTTAACGAATTTTTTAAACAGAAATTTAATGTAGTTATTTTAATATTTTAACATTATTTGGTACCATTCTATTTGGTAGAAAATATAATGCAGAAGATGGAACACGATTCTGAAAGGCCTTCATAGTTTTAATCAGTTAACGAATTTTTTAAACAGAAATTTAATGTAGTTATTTTAATATTTTAACATTATTTGGTACCATTCTATTTGGTAGAAAATATAATGCAGAAGATGTAACACGATTCTGAAAGGCCTTCATAGTTTTAATCAGTTAACGAATTTTTTAAACAGAAATTTAATGTAGTTATTTTAATATTTTAACATTATTTGGTACCATTCTATTTTGTAGAAAATATAATGCTGAAGATGTAACACGATTCTGAAAGACCTTCATAGTTTTAATCAGTTAACGAATTTTTTAAACAGAAATTTAATGTAGTTATTTTAATACTTTAACATTATTTGGTACCATTCTATTTGGTAGAAAATATAATGCTGAAGATGGAACACGATTCTGAAAGGCCTTCATAGTTTTAATCAGTTAACGAATTTTTTAAACAGAAATTTAATGTAGTTATTTTAATAATTTAACATCATTTGGTACCATACTATTTGGTAGAAAATATAATGCTGAAGATGGAACACGATTCTGAAAGGCCTTCATAGTTTTAATCAGTTAACGGATTCTGAAAGGCCTTCATAGTTTTAATCAGTTAACGAATTTTTTAAACAGAAATTTAATGTAGTTATTTTAATATTTTAACATCATTTGGTACCATTCTATTTTGTAGAAAATATAATGCAGAAGATGGAACACGATTCTGAAAGGCCTTCATAGTTTTAATCAGTTAACGAATTTTTTAAACAGAAATTTAATGTAGTTATTTTAATATTTTAACATCATTTGGTACCATTCTATTTTGTAGAAAATATAATGCAGAAGATGGAACACGATTCTGAAAGGCCTTCATAGTTTTAATCAGTTAACGAATTTTTTAAACAGAAATTTAATGTAGTTATTTTAATATTTTAACATCATTTGGTACCATTCTATTTTGTAGAAAATATAATGCAGAAGATGGAACACGATTCTGAAAGGCCTTCATAGTTTTAATCAGTTAACGAATTTTTAAACAGAAATTTAATGTAGTTATTTTAATATTTTAACATCATTTGGTACCATTCTATTTGGTAGAAAATATAATGCAGAAGATGGAACACGATTCTGAAAGGCCTTCATAGTTTTAATCAGTTAACGAATTTTTTAAACAGAAATTTAATGTAGTTATTTTAATATTTTAACATCATTTGGTACCATTCTATTTGGTAGAAAATATAATGCAGAAGATGGAACACGATTCTGAAAGGCCTTCATAGTTTTAATCAGTTAACGAATTTTTTAAACAGAAATTTAATGTAGTTATTTTAATATTTTAACATCATTTGGTACCATTCTATTTTGTAGAAAATATAATGCAGAAGATGGAACACGATTCTGAAAGGCCTTCATAGTTTTAATCAGTTAACGAATTTTTTAAACAGAAATTTAATGTAGTTATTTTAAAATTTTAACATCATTTGGTACCATTCTATTTTGTAGAAAATAGAATGCAGAAGATGGAACACGATTCTGAAAGGCCTTCATAGTTTTAATCAGTTAACGAATTTTTTAAACAGAAATTTAATGTAGTTATTTTAATATTTTAACATCATTTGGTACCATTCTATTTTGTAGAAAATATAATGCAGAAGATGGAACACGATTCTGAAAGGCCTTCATAGTTTTTAATCAGTTAACGAATTTTTTAAACAGAAATTTAATGTAGTTATTTTAATAATTTAACATTATTTGGTACCATTCTATTTGGTAGAAAATATAATGCAGAAGATGGAACACGATTCTGAAAGGCCTTCATAGTTTTAATCAGTTATCGAATTTTTTAAACAGAAATTTAATGTAGTTATTTTAATATTTTAACATCATTTGGTACCATTCTATTTTGTAGAAAATATAATGCAGAAGATGGAACACGATTCTGAAAGGCCTTCATAGTTTTAATCAGTTAACGAATTTTTTAAACAGAAATTTAATGTAGTTATTTTAATATTTTAACATCATTTGGTACCATTCTATTTTGTAGAAAATATAATGCAGAAGATGGAACACGATTCTGAAAGGCCTTCATAGTTTTAATCAGTTAACGAATTTTTTTAAACAGAAATTTAATGTAGTTATTTTAATATTTTAACATCATTTGGTACCATTCTATTTTGTAGAAAATATAATGCAGAAGATGGAACACGATTCTGAAAGGCCTTCATAGTTTTAATCAGTTAACGAATTTTTTAAACAGAAATTAATGTAGTTATTTTAATATTTTAACATCATTTGGTACCATTCTATTTTGTAGAAAATATAATGCAGAAGATGGAACACGACTCTGAAAGGCCTTCATAGTTTTAATCAGTTAACGAATTTTTTAAACAGAAATTTAATGTAGTTATTTAAATATTTTAACATCATTTGGTACCATTCTATTTGGTAGAAAATATAATGCAGAAGATGGAACACGATTCTGAAAGGCCTTCATAGTTTTAATCAGTTAACGAAATTTTAAACAGAAATTTAATGTAGTTATTTTAATATTTTAACATCATTTGGTACCATTCTATTTTGTAGAAAATAGAATGCAGAAGATGGAACACGATTCTGAAAGGCCTTCATAGTTTTAATCAGTTAACGAATTTTTTAAACAGAAATTTAATGTAGTTATTTTAATATTTTAACATCATTTGGTACCATTCTATTTTGTAGAAAATATAATGCAGAAGATGGAACACGATTCTGAAAGGCCTTCATAGTTTTAATCAGTTAACGAATTTTTTAAACAGAAATTTAATGTAGTTATTTTAAAATTTTAACATCATTTGGTACCATTCTATTTTGTAGAAAATAGAATGCAGAAGATGGAACACGATTCTGAAAGGCCTTCATAGTTTTAATCAGTTAACGAATTTTTTAAACAGAAATTTAATGTAGTTATTTTAATATTTAACATCATTTGGTACCATTCTATTTTGTAGAAAATATAATGCAGAAGATGGAACACTATTCTGAAAGGCCTTCATAGTTTTAATCAGTTAACGAATTTTTTAAAACAGAAATTAAATGTAGTTATTTTAATAATTTAACATTATTTGGTACCATTCTATTTGGTAGAAAATATAATGCAGAAGATGGAACACGATTCTGAAAGGCCTTCATAGTTTTAATCAGTTATCGAATTTTTTAAACAGAAATTTAATGTAGTTATTTTAATATTTTAACATCATTTGGTACCATTCTATTTTGTAGAAAATATAATGCAGAAGATGGAACACGATTCTGAAAGGCCTTCATAGTTTTAATCAGTTAACGAATTTTTTAAACAGAAATTTAATGTAGTTATTTTAATATTTTAACATCATTTGGTACCATTCTATTTTGTAGAAAATAGAATGCAGAAGATGGAACACGATTCTGAAAGGCCTTCATAGTTTTAATCAGTTAACGAATTTTTTAAACAGAAATTTAATGTAGTTATTTTAATATTTTAACATCATTTGGTACTATTCTATTTTGTAGAAAATATAATGCAGAAGATGGAACACGATTCTGAAAGGCCTTCATAGTTTTAATCAGTTAACGAATTTTTAAACAGAAATTTAATGTAGTTATTTTAATAATTTAACATTATTTGGTACCATTCTATTTGGTAGAAAATATAATGCAGAAGATGGAACACGATTCTGAAAGGCCTTCATAGTTTTAATCAGTTAACGAATTTTTTAAACAGAAATTTAATGTAGTTATTTTAATATTTTAACATCATTTGGTACTATTCTATTTTGTAGAAAATATAATGCAGAAGATGGAACACGATTCTGAAAGGCCTTCATAGTTTTAATCAGTTAACGAATTTTTTAAACAGAAATTTAATGTAGTTATTTTAATAATTTAACATTATTTGGTACCATTCTATTTGGTAGAAAATATAATGCTGAAGATGGAACACGATTCTGAAAGACCTTCATAGTTTTAATCAGTTAACGAATTTTCTTAAACAGAAAATTAATGTAGTTATTTTAATATTTTAACATTATTTGGTACCATTCTATTTTGTAGTAATATATAATGCAGAAGATGGAACACGATTCTGAAAGGCCTTCATAGTTTTAAATCAGTTAACGAATTTTTAAACAGAAAATTAATGTAGTTATTTAATATTTTAACATTATTTGGTACCATTCTATTTGGTAGAAAATATAATGCAGAAGATGGAACACGATTCTGAAAGGCCTTCATAGTTTTAATCAGTTAACGAATTTTTTAAACAGAAATTTAATGTAGTTATTTTAATATTTTAACATCATTTGGTACCATTCTATTTTGTAGAAAATAGAATGCAGAAGATGGAACACGATTCTGAAAGGCCTTCATAGTTTTAATCAGTTAACGAATTTTTTAAACAGAAATTTAATGTAGTTATTTTAATATTTTAACATCATTTGGTACCATTCTATTTTGTAGAAAATATAATGCAGAAGATGGAACACGATTCTGAAAGGCCTTCATAGTTTTAATCAGTTAACGAATTTTTTAAACAGAAATTTAATGTAGTTATTTTAATATTTTAACATCATTTGGTACCATTCTATTTGTAGAAAATATAATGCAGAAGATGGAACACGATTCTGAAAGGCCTTCATAGTTTTAATCAGTTAACGAATTTTTTAAACAGAAATTTAATGTAGTTATTTTAATATTTTAACATCATTTTGGTACCATTCTATTTTGTAGAAAATATAATGCAGAAGATGGAACACGATTCTGAAAGGCCTTCATAGTTTTAATCAGTTAACGAATTTTTTAAACAGAAATTTAATGTAGTTATTTTAATATTTTAACATTATTTGGTACCATTCTATTTTGTAGAAAATATAATGCTGAAGATGTAACACGATTCTGAAAGGCCTTCATAGTTTTAATCAGTTAACGAATTTTTTAAACAGAAATTTAATGTAGTTATTTTAAATAATTTAACATTATTTGGTACCATTCTATTTTGTAGTAGAAAATATAATGCAGAAGATGGAACACGATTCTGAAAGGCCTTCATAGTATTAATCAGTTATCGAATTTTTAAACAGAAATTTAATGTAGTTATTTTAATATTTTAACATCATTTGGTACCATTCTATTTTGTAGAAAATATAATGCAGAAGATGGAACACGATTCTGAAAGGCCTTCATAGTTTTAATCAGTTAACGAATTTTTTAAACAGAAATTTAATGTAGTTATTTTAATATTTTAACATCATTTGGTACCATTCTATTTTGTAAAAAATAGAATGCAGAAGATGGAACACGATTCTGAAAGGCCTTCATAGTTTTAATCAGTTAACGAATTTTTTAAACAGAAATTTAATGTAGTTATTTTAATATTTTAACATCATTTGGTACCATTCTATTTTGTAGAAAATATAATGCAGAAGATGGAACACGATTCTGAAAGGCCTTCATAGTTTTAATCAGTTAACGAATTTTTTAAACAGAAATTTAATGTAGTTATTTTAATAATTTAACATTATTTGGTACCATTCTATTTGGTAGAAAATATAATGCAGAAGATGGAACACGATTCTGAAAGGCCTTCATAGTTTTAATCAGTTAACGAATTTTTTAAACAGAAATTTAATGTAGTTATTTTAAAATTTTAACATCATTTGGTACCATTCTATTTTGTAGAAAATAGAATGCAGAAGATGGAACACGATTCTGAAAGGCCTTCATAGTTTTAATCAGTTAAGAATTTTTTAAACAGAAATTTAATGTAGTTATTTTAATATTTAACATTATTTGGTACCATTCTATTTTGGTAGAAAATATAATGCTGAAGATGGAACACGATTCTGAAAGGCCTTCATAGTTTTAATCAGTTAACGAATTTTTTAAACAGAAATTTAATGTAGTTATTTTAATATTTTAACATTATTTGGTACCATTCTATTTGGTAGAAAATATAATGCAGAAGATGGAACACGATTCTGAAAGGCCTTCATAGTTTTAATCAGTTAACGAATTTTTTAAACAGAAAATTTAATGTAGTTATTTTAATATTTTAACATTATTTGGTACCATTCTATTTGGTAGAAAATATAATGCAGAAGATGGAACACGATTCTGAAAGGCCTTCATAGTTTTAATCAGTTAACGAATTTTTTAAACAGAAATTTAATGTAGTTATTTTAATATTTTAACATCATTTGGTACCATTCTATTTTGTAGAAAATAGAATGCAGAAGATGGAACACGATTCTGAAAGGCCTTCATAGTTTTAATCAGTTAACGAATTTTTTAAACAGAAATTTAATGTAGTTATTTTAATATTTTAACATTATTTGGTACCATTCTATTTGGTAGAAAATATAATGCAGAAGATGGAACACGATTCTGAAAGGCCTTCATAGTTTTAATCAGTTAACGAATTTTTTAAACAGAAATTTAATGTAGTTATTTTAATATTTTAACATCATTTGGTACCATTCTATTTTGTAGAAAATAGAATGCAGAAGATGGAACACGATTCTGAAAGGCCTTCATAGTTTTAATCAGTTAACGAATTTTTTAAACAGAAATTTAATGTAGTTATTTTAATAATTTAACATTATTTGATACCATTCTATTTGGTAGAAAATATAATGCAGAAGATGGAACACGATTCTGAAAGGCCTTCTAAGTTTTAATCAGTTAACGAATTTTTTAAACAGAAAATTAATGTAGTTATTTTAATATTTTAACATTATTTGGTACCATTCTATTTGGTAGAAAATATAATGCAGAAGATGGAACACGATTCTGAAAGGCCTTCATAGTTTTAATCAGTTAACGAATTTTCTTAAACAGAAAATTAATGTAGTTATTTTAATATTTTAACATTATTTGGTACCATTCTATTTGGTAGAAAATATAATGCAGAAGATGGAACACGATTCTGAAAGGCCTTCATAGTTTTAATCAGTTAACGAATTTTTTAAACAGAAATTTAATGTAGTTATTTAATAATTTAACATTATTTGGTACCATTCTATTTTGTAGAAAATATAATGCAGAAGATGGAACACGATTCTGAAAGGCCTTCATAGTTTTAATCAGTTAACGAATTTTTTAAACAGAAATTTAATGTAGTTATTTTAATAATTTAACATTATTTGGTACCATTCTATTTGGTAGAAAATATAATGCAGAAGATGGAACACGATTCTGAAAGGCCTTCATAGTTTTAATCAGTTAACGAATTTTTTAAACAGAAATTTAATGTAGTTATTTTAATAATTTAACATTATTTGGTACCATTCTATTTGGTAGAAAATATAATGCAGAAGATGGAACACGATTCTGAAAGGCCTTCATAGTTTTAATCAGTTAACGAATTTTTTAAACAGAAATTTAATGTAGTTATTTTAATATTTTAACATTATTTGGTACCATTCTATTTTGTAGAAAATATAATGCAGAAGATGGAACACGATTCTGAAAGGCCTTCATAGTTTTAATCAGTTAACGAATTTTTTAAACAGAAATTTAATGTAGTTATTTTAATAATTTAACATTATTTGGTACCATTCTATTTTGTAGAAAATATAATGCAGAAGATGGAACACGACTCTGAAAGGCCTTCATAGTTTTAATCAGTTAACGAATTTTTTAAACAGAAATTTAATGTAGTTATTTAAATATTTTAACATCATTTGGTACCATTCTATTTGGTAGAAAATATAATGCAGAAGATGGAACACGATTCTGAAAGGCCTTCATAGTTTTAATCAGTTAACGAATTTTTTAAACAGAAATTTAATGTAGTTATTTTAATATTTTAACATCATTTGGTACCATTCTATTTTGTAGAAAATATAATGCAGAAGATGGAACACGATTCTGAAAGGCCTTCATAGTTTTAATCAGTTAACGAATTTTTTAAACAGAAATTTAATGTAGTTATTTTAATATTTTAACATCATTTGGTACCATTCTATTTTGTAGAAAATATAATGCAGAAGATGGAACACGATTCTGAAAGGCCTTCATAGTTTTTAATCAGTTAACGAATTTTTTAAACAGAAATTTAATGTAGTTATTTTAAAATTTTAACATCATTTGGTACCATTCTATTTGTAGAAAATATAATGCAGAAGATGGAACACGATTCTGAAAGGCCTTCATAGTTTTAATCAGTTAACGAATTTTTTAAACAGAAATTTAATGTAGTTATTTTAATAATTTAACATTATTTGGTACCATTCTATTTGGTAGAAAATATAATGCAGAAGATGGAACACGATTCTGAAAGGCCTTCATAGTTTTAATCAGTTAACGAATTTTTTAAACAGAAATTTAATGTAGTTATTTTAATAATTTAACATTATTTGGCACCATTCTATTTTGTAGAAAATATAATGCAGAAGATGGAACACGATTCTGAAAGGCCTTCATAGTTTTAATCAGTTAACGAATTTTTTAAACAGAAATTTAATGTAGTTATTTTAAAATTTTAACATCATTTGGTACCATTCTATTTGGTAGAAAATAGAATGCAGAAGATGGAACACGATTCTGAAAGGCCTTCATAGTTTTAATCAGTTAAGAATTTTTTAAACAGAAATTTAATGTAGTTATTTTAATATTTTAACATTATTTGGTACCATTCTATTTTGTAGAAAATATAATGCTGAAGATGTAACACGATTCTGAAAGGCCTTCATAGTTTTAATCAGTTAACGAATTTTTTAAACAGAAATTTAATGTAGTTATTTTAATAATTTAACATTATTTGGTACCATTCTATTTGGTAGAAAATATAATGCAGAAGATGGAACACGATTCTGAAAGGCCTTCATAGTTTTAATCAGTTATCGAATTTTTTAAACAGAAATTTAATGTAGTTATTTTAATATTTTAACATCATTTGGTACCATTCTATTTTGTAGAAAATATAATGCAGAAGATGGAACACGATTCTGAAAGGCCTTCATAGTTTTAATCAGTTAACGAATTTTTTAAACAGAAATTTAATGTAGTTATTTTAATATTTTAACATCATTTGGTACCATTCTATTTTGTAGAAAATAGAATGCAGAAGATGGAACACGATTCTGAAAGGCCTTCATAGTTTTAATCAGTTAACGAATTTTTTAAACAGAAATTTAATGTAGTTATTTTAATATTTTAACATCATTTGGTACTATTCTATTTTGTAGAAAATATAATGCAGAAGATGGAACACGATTCTGAAAGGCCTTCATAGTTTTAATCAGTTAACGAATTTTTTAAACAGAAATTTAATGTAGTTATTTTAATAATTTAACATTATTTGGTACCATTCTATTTGGTAGAAAATATAATGCAGAAGATGGAACACGATTCTGAAAGGCCTTCATAGTTTTAATCAGTTAACGAATTTTTTAAACAGAAATTTAATGTAGTTATTTTAATATTTTAACATTATTTGGTACCATTCTATTTGGTAGAAAATATAATGCAGAAGATGGAACACGATTCTGAAAGGCCTTCATAGTTTTAATCAGTTAACGAATTTTTTAAACAGAAATTTAATGTAGTTATTTTAATAATTTAACATTATTTGGTACCATTCTATTTGGTAGAAAATATAATGCAGAAGATGGAACACGATTCTGAAAGGCCTTCATAGTTTTAATCAGTTAACGAATTTTTTAAACAGAAATTTAATGTAGTTATTTTAATATTTTAACATCATTTGGTACCATTCTATTTTGTAGAAAATAGAATGCAGAAGATGGAACACGATTCTGAAAGGCCTTCATAGTTTTAATCAGTTAACGAATTTTTTAAACAGAAATTTAATGTAGTTATTTTAATAATTTAACATTATTTGATACCATTCTATTTGGTAGAAAATATAATGCTGAAGATGGAACACGATTCTGAAAGGCCTTCATAGTTTTATTCAGTTAACGAATTTTCTTAAACAGAAAATTAATGTAGTTATTTTAATATTTTAACATTATTTGGTACCATTCTATTTGGTAGAATATATAATGCAGAAGATGGAACACGATTCTGAAAGGCCTTCATAGTTTTAATCAGTCAACGAATTTTCTTAAACAGAAAATTAATGTAGTTATTTTAATATTTTAACATTATTTGGTACCATTCTATTTGGTAGAAAATATAATGCAGAAGATGGAACACGATTCTGAAAGGCCTTCATAGTTTTAATCAGTTAACGAATTTTTTAAACAGAAATTTAATGTAGTTATTTTAATAATTTAACATTATTTGGTACCATTCTATTTTGTAGAAAATATAATGCAGAAGATGGAACACGATTCTGAAAGGCCTTCATAGTTTTAATCAGTTAACGAATTTTTTAAACAGAAATTTAATGTAGTTATTTTAATAATTTAACATTATTTGGTACCATTCTATTTGGTAGAAAATATAATGCAGAAGATGGAACACGATTCTGAAAGGCCTTCATAGTTTTAATCAGTTAACGAATTTTCTTAAACAAAAAATTAATTTAATGAGGACGACTGCTATATCAGGCACCTATTTTAATATTTTAACATCAAACTCTTCAGGGAGAATCTATTTGACTGACAGCTTTAATGTCGCCACCTAACCAGTATGTAAAATCTCTCAATTTACTTAGCTACCTTTGTTGTATAAAATTTGGATAATTGTTAAAAAGTTTTATTAGATTAGTATTTAAATCATATTTAAACAAATTAAAACGAGCATTAATTATCCTGGAGGAATAAAACTTGAACACAATTTACCTGCTCGTTAAAAATTTGTAGGCACTCAATCAATCCTCTACATTGGATGAATGAAAACTGACTTACACTGTAATTGGATTTAGCGACTACCCTTTCAAGTGCAAAGCTGTCAAACAGAGAAAGGGAATAGCGGTGTGAAATAGCCTGGAAAAGGAATCCTCTCTCGAGGCAACGATATTACATTTTACCCCATCATCTTTATAAAATGATCAAAACTTAATTTAATTTCAGATTAATTGTCTAGAAAAATTAAGTTACATTTTAATACATCTTAAGTGTTTACGTTCAACGCAGTAGATAACTGTTTTAAAGCACGAGTTTAAGTTCACCAACCCGATTGATTTTGTACGTGTTTTTGTAAGCTGTTTGCGTTTTATGCATAAAAGAAACATGTTAAAGAGCATATGTTCCTGTAAGTAACGATTCGTGAGAATAGTAACCGATTTCCATATTAAATTTTCTAACATTTTGTAGTGAAGTAAATATCAATAAAACTAAATATATGGTCACATATAGAAATACAATAAATAATGGAAATTGACAGCTAATGACAAATGAGGGTAATTTTGAGGAAGTGGCTGAATTCAAATACTGTACATAGGAACAATGATCACAAATAGGAATGAGATGCACAAGGAAATTAAACATGGGCTCAATTCTGGAAATGCATGCTATTATGCATTACAGATACTTTTGATGTCCCAACTCCTTTCAAAAAAGTTGAACTGAAAATATATTAAACTATTATTCTACCAGTTATATTATATGGATGCGAAACATGGACTCTTACTTTAAGGGAGGAAATGAGGTTACGAGTATTTGAGAATAAAGTTCTTAGTAAAATTTATGGACCAAAGAGAGATGAACAGACAGGTGAATGGAGAAGACTACATAACAATGAACTACATGATCTTTATAGGAAGCCAGATATCAATCCATCCATAGTAATTCTGTCCGAAGGCAGGTTCTTCACTACAATCATAGCATTTTCATGCTATGCTTGCAGCTTTAGTAGGGAATTGTAGGTGTGATAGCTTCCCGTTGCTTTCCACACCGGTGAATGATGATTGCCATATGATTTCGGGGACCGTTTGGGCCTTAAAGTTTTCCTGACGTTTGTCTTACAGGTGAGGAAAAACCCCGATATGAACCTCACCCAGAAAATCTGCCCCGACCGGGGATCGAACCCGGGCCCGCTGCGTGACAAGGCAGCACGCTACCTCGAGAAGACCACAGCGTTGAACAAGTCAGATATAATAAGAACAATTAATTTTCTTAGACTGCGATGTGCAAGACATGTGACTCGTATGGAAGCTTCTTGTAGGAAAACCAAAAGGAAAACGCCCAGTTGGTAGACCAAGAATGAGGTGGGAGAATAACATTAACTATGATTTGAGGGAAGTATATTATATTAGGAATGATTGGAAAGCATTATCTCAGGATAGGGGTATATGGAGAGCTTATGTCCGCACGGCCATGAACCAACGGGTTCGATAGTGCCAATGAGTAAGTAAGTAACATTTTGTAGCAGTAAGCCCTTGTGTCTCTCAATGAAACTTGAGCGTTCTCTCCCTACAGGAAAGAAATTAACCATACCAATTTAGTTACACTTGTTTTCGGATATATTTATCTGAGTGTCCTTGGGTCAGCTTTCTGCCTCATAATGGCATCTAAGAAAACAAATTAGTACTAGGATGGGAAAATTTGGTAAATTTTGCATAGATGCCTTTTTTTATTCAGGTTTGTCTTTCTTTTACGAGCCTGAAAATCTTCAGTCTCGGGACCCACGGCTTAAAGTCCCTCCCGGTGGATTTTTCTTTGGATTTTTCCATTCTAAAAAATCTAACGACCACGGCCGGATTTGAACCCGCGTCCCTTTGTAACATTTTTAAGAAAAATGTTTAACTACGCTTAAATAAAGGAGAGTTATAACAAGTTCAAAGGTTAAGAGAAATTCCTACCTGTTTCTCTTTTTTCATTTATGCTTTTGTCATCATTTTAGGTTCTAATTGAAAACTGCACTAAAATCACTGACAGTTCCTGTTTCTACGTAGTATTAATAATTTTGAAGCAGTCCGAGAAAGAGAATTATGTGGTCACTTCATTATTTCACATGCTTTAGAGCTTCGCCTTTTTCCTTTTTTTTTTTTTTTCATAGTCATCCGTTTGTCTTTCATAATACATTAAATGTTATTACATCATTAACATATATAAAATAATAATTAAAACGTATAATGTAAAATGTAGGAATGGAGGAAGAAATACGAACATATTTTCGTTTCTTCAGACAAAAAAACGCTTGATTTTAAAAGATGTTTATTTCTTGGAACACTGTACCGAAATGGACATTTCGGTACAGGAATTACGTCTTACTGCCCAAACTGTACGTCATCGCGTCTCCATCTCGAGTGTCATCTTTATGAACAGTGCCAAATGCTTTCCTATCTATTCCTTCCCTTCCTAGTGCGCACCCTGTGCTATCGCGCATCCCCCACTCTCCCGGTGAACTCTCATAAATAGCTGTGTTTTGTAACATCGGATCATCATCTATTTAGTCACCATTTGGAGTCTGGTCAGAGCACCTCAGGAGAGCTAGTTTTGTTTGTTTAGTCCAGTAAGCCAGGGTGGGGACGCTAGGACAGTATTTCCCCCAACCCGAGGCTGGACTAGAGCGAGTGATAATGTATATATGTATGTATGTATGTTGATTTATATCATATTTTCTTTTTGTATAGATGATCTACTATGATTTATTTTCTTTGTAAATTGAATATTTATTTATTTATTTATCTTTATATTATATCTCTGTCCACCGCTGTGGTCTCGAGGTAGCGTGCTGCCTTGTCACGCAGCGGGCCCGGGTTCGATCCCCGGTCGGGGCAGTTTTTCTGGGTGAGGTTTTTATCGGGGTTTTTCCTCACCTGTAAGACAAATGTCAGGAAAACTTTAAGGCCCAAACGGTTCCCGAAATCATATGGCCATCATCCTTACCATTATCATTATCATCATCATCCTTCATCGGTGTGGAAAGCAACGGGAAGCTACCACACCTACACAATTCCCTAGTAAAGCTGTAGCATGGCGTGAAAATGCTATGATTGCAGTGAAGGACCTGCCTTCGGGCAGAATTACTATGGATGGATATTATATCTGACTACATTTTGACTCGCATTAAAAGCTTTAGTTGTGCTTTTTTCTTACTCTATGCCTATTCATTCAGTAGTTAGCATAAGTCAGATATCAAAGTCAAATTCCAAAAGCTTGCTCAAGCGTGTGTTAGTTCCTTTATCCCAAAGCTTCCACGATTGTATTTTATAAGTCAGTAAACATTACATATTGGGAGAATTTAGTAAAGAAAGTTGAATTCCTCTTTGCCTCTATGGGCCCGGGCAAAGATGTCACAAATTTGAACAATCTATGCTTTCCTATCAAAATAGTGATCAACAAAATAACCAGCATGGGTGCAAAATGGTAGTAGAACGTGGTTATGTAATAATAAGACGCCACAAAAATGGTTTAGCAGAGCGTGGTTCATACTGCACAACACATATAATGTTACAATATAGGAAACATTCTTATTCGATCTGTCAAATTAAGTTTGTCTTCAGTGAAATTATTAGCGTTATACGTTTATTCATTTACATTTCTTCAGAATATAAATTAATTATTTTTCTACAATACCGTATACAGTAAGCCTTCTTACGTATGTCTTTAAGAACGTGAAGACCGTTGTTTACTTATTCATTTATTGCTTTTCTCATTTGTTCCTTTTTTTCTTCACATTTCCATATACATCCAATTCATAATATCTTTACAGTGGAGATAAACAAATGCAACAGTAGATGCTCCACTAATTTGATTTCAGTTGTTTACTATTGTTAAAAGTTAGTAAATAATTGTTGTTTTTATATCCACTCTATAGACATCCTAAATAGGGTGTACTCTGTAACATTTAACAATGTAGGATAATATCGTATCTAGAATCAGTATATATATATATATATATATATATTACCAATAATTACTTTATTGTAACAGACTGTCAACAGCACGTACGGCTTACTGCCCGTGCGACCCATATTTGTAAATAATATTGTAAATATCTTACTTTTGTCTAATAAAGTCCTACTATATATATATATATATATATATATATATATCCATCCATAGTAATTCTGCCCGAAGGCAGGTCCTTCACTGCAATCATAGCATTTTCATGTTATGCTTGCAGCTTTACTAGGGAAATGTAGGTGTGGTAGCTTCCCGTTGCTTTCCTCACCGATGAAGGATGATGATGATGATGATAAGGATGATGATGGTGATGATGGCCATATGATTTCGGGGACCGTTTGGGCCTTAAAGTTTTTCTGACATTTGTCTTACAGGTGAGAAAAAAACCCGAGAAAAACCTCACCCAGAAAAACTGCCCCGACCGGGGATCGAACCCGGGCCCGCTGCGTGACAAGGCACCACGCTACCCTGAGACCTCAGCGGTGGACTATATATATATATATATATATATATATGGAATGATAAGAAAAATAAATGCCTGGACGGGATTCGAACCCGGATCTCTGAGTCTGTACCTCAGCGTGATATCCATTACATTAACAGGCGAATCCAATTGGATATCACGCCGAGGTACAGACTCAGAGATCCGGGTTCCAATCCCGTCCAGGCATTTATTTTTCTTATCATTCCATATTAAGCTTGCATTGCTCAATGTTAAACATTTAATTATAACATCGATAAAGCGACACTGCTATAAAGTAAAAATATTCTCTTAAAATTTGCTTACTTGTTATCGTCAGCTACTAGATGGCGGTGAAGACTGAGTTCTCGCGACATCTAGTAATAATGGAGAGTATAATACATATATAAGAAAAATAAGTGTTTGAATTGGATTCGCCTGGTAGTGTAATGGATATCACGCTGAGGTACAGACTCAGAGATCCGGGGTTCGAATCCCGTCCAGGCATTTATTTTTCTTATCATTCCATATTAAGCTTGCATTGCTCAATGTTAAACATTTAATTATAACATATATATATATATATATATATATATATATATATATATATACAAACATATACATGTGTGTGTGCATGTGTGTGTGTGTGCGCGCGCTCACGTCTATTGTGTTTAGTGGAACGTTCTGTGGAAATTCTGTGACATAATTTTTAAAAATAGATTATTTAATGATGGTTATGGTGAAATGAATCCATTATTTGATTTTATTTGGCTTGACGACAGTGGTTTGCGGTTGATCAGCAACAGGGATGTCCCGAATATGACCAAACGGCACTGCTTCTCCTCTCTCGCTCAGTCTATTGCAGTATTTGATTTTCGTTGTTTTTAATTCTCTATTACTTTTCACTATTACATGTATTCGTAGAGACACTATAAAGGCTCACTGAAATAAAAAAAATAGAGTATTGTTATTGATAGTGTTTGGTTATTGTGAAGCTAAATTGAGTCATTGAGTACTAAAATGGACTATGTCGACTTTTGGTACATTTACAAGTGAGCACATCTACTGAGAGCTCAAAAGGATATTTATGTTTATAATTGTATTTACTTTGAATCAGTAATAATAAATGTCCCCTGACCGCGTTATGAGCGCTGTGCAGGGTAAGGATAATGACAGGGCTGCTGTCTCGAAGCATCTATCCATGCTCCTCTAAGTATTAACGCGGCCCGTAGCGTAGTGGTTAAGGCACTGTGCTACAAGCCATAAAGTCGAGGGTTCGAGTCCAGGTGGGGTCAGGATTTTTAAACTGACCCAAAACTTCTGGCGGCACTATGGCCCTGGGATCGACTTAGCCTCTAACGGAAATTAGTACCAGACATTTGTTCCGGGGGTAAGTGCGGCCGTCACGCAGGACTGACAACAAGTGCCGATTGTCCAAAAAAAGTGGGAGCCTTAACCTCCTACTACCCCAAAGGCCTCCCGAGGCCTGTAGTGGGATCACTTTATCTTTTATTTTTAACAGTCAGTGACTTGCTTATGAATAAAATAACAATTTAGTTATATCAAAATTACCCCTCTTACTTCAGCTTCTTTCTCTTTTCTGTAGCTTCATACATACTTTTCATACTTTTACATGTCCCATGCTCCCCGGGCCTTATAGGGACACGATCTATCATGAGAGGATTTTTAACTCTGAATCTCACACATATACTTTTTTGACCACATAAGGACGTAGAAAGCCTCCCGTATGAGTTATAAGCTGAGTGTCAAGGCCACACCCGAGACAACAAGAACATTTAAATCAAGACACACCATTCACTTACTCTTTCGTACTAAACAAGCTGAATGTTATGGATGACTGTGAAAACTAGATGTTGTTCGGAGAACATTTGGGTCCTAAAATTTCCCGAATTTGTCTTAGAAGTGAGAAAAGATCCTCAAAAAAAAAAAAAAAACTCACACAGGAAACTTGTCCCGACCAGTGATCGACCTGGACCGCTGCGTACGAGGCCACGACATTATCCCATGATCACAGCAGTGAACATATCTGATTTGTACAAACAAAATGTTTTATTAAATTTCCACCCATAATGCGTAACACACGGTAGAGGGATTGCCATTTTCAGGCGCGATTTTATATTTCCTGTGGGAAAAATTGTCACATGTTACTTTGTGATTGTTGACAATCCAGATAAACTTCATCTTGGTCTCCATTTTTCTCTAATCAGAAATTCTTATCGTGTCACGTTCATTCATAATGTAAGTCCTGCGTGCTGTTTTTTTCCCCCTTCAAAACAAACAACTTTTAGGGTCCTTATTACCTCTAGTTGGGATGTTTTGATTATCTTTTAACTCATCAAGAAAAAAAAGTCTTATTATTTTTATAAATAGATAGCTATATGGCTCACTGAACACTGCGCTTTTTTACAGATATTATAACCACAGATGGAACAATTCCTTCGTAAAGGATATCTAATCAATTTAAATATCTTGGATATTATCTCTCTATCTGGGATGAAAAGGATATCCCTGAAAAAATTACTAGTTATAATAAAAGTTTAGGAATTATTAATCAAGTTATGTACAAAAAAAACACCAGATTACGTTTATATAACACTTTGGCTAGACCAGTGTTACCTATGGTAGTGAAGCATGGACACTAAAAATACAACATGAAAGCAGAATAACGGCTTGTGAAATGAGATTCATGCGCAGAACAGCGGGTTACACCAGATGGGATCGGAAAAGGAACACCGATATCTTAAAAGAATTGAAGACTACGCCAATTTTGGAATATATTAAACAGTACCAACTAAATTGGAAACACCGTCTTGAAAGAATGAGTTCAAATCGGATCCCCAAAGCTGTTTATAATTATATACCAAGAGGACGAAGATCACTGGGCCGTCCTATGAAACGCTGGAGGGAAAATTTTCTATAGGATCGTAACAGGCCTGGGCCTAATACTTGAAAGGAAGAAGAAGGATATAAGAGTATGGTTCATTGTACATGGCGTCAGAGGGGAGGGAAGGGGGTTAGAATGGTTTTCTATACCGTCTGCTTACAGCAACATTGCTGAACTATGTTGTTTAATATCCAATATCGCGAATTACCACTTTACATTAGTTATATTTCATTCCAAATGTTCCGAACAGTCAGTGCGTAACTTTCATGCTCCACCGAAGTAGTATATTCGTACTTTGTCAGTCCGAAACCTGCTCTTGTTTACTCATAGGTTCTTGCGTCTGAGACTCGTAATATCGGGAATCCGGGTTCAATTCCGAGTGCCGAACCAACGTTTTCCTCTTTGGTTTCACGGCCCTTTGAGTCTTGCCTTAGCCGCCCTTTTAGGAGTTTCTTGAACTGAAGTTTTTTCTCTGGTTTTCAACAGTCGCTTACAAATGTTGGGATTGAATTTCTATACCAGAGGCATGGAGCATAACCACTAGTCCACCGCGGATGATATAGGAGTTTCTACCATATATAATTTATATTGAACACATATAAATACATAAATAAAGTAGATAAATCATGTACTGAAACTGGTTCCTCAATGGAAAGTGGATAAATGATAATTGTACCTATAGTTCTCAGCTGCACAGGCGTTATAATTGAAGTGCAGCACACTAGAATAGAGGTGAACTTTCATAAACACTCGCTAAATAAGCTTTCTTTAATATTCGGGAAATATATAAACAATAACTTGTGAAGTATTCTTTTAATATTAAAATAAGTACCTGTTATATCAGTTGTCCTTAATTAAAATGGATTTCTGTTAAAAAAAAAGAACTTCGTCAATTAGTTAAATCCATGTAGGTCTTTCAGAACATGTTCTATCTTCGGCATGTTATTTGGTACTTTGGTATATTAGTTCCAAATGACATGCCGAGGATGGGATAGGTTCTGAAAGGCCTACATGGTTTTAACTAATTGATGAAGTTTCTTAAACAGAGATCAATTTTAATTGAGAACGACTGTTGCGGCAGGTATTTATTTTCATTCATTCATTTTGAGAATTTTCCTCATAATTCAGTGTTTTCTCCAACCAGTCTTAGTAATTTACATGAATTTAAAACGCACACACATATATATATATCCACCGCTGTGGTCTCGAGGTAGCGTGCTGCCTAGTCACGCAGCGGGTCCGGGTTCGATCCCCGGTCGGGACAGTTTTTCTGGGTGAGGTTTTTATCGGGGGTTTTCCTCGCCTGTAAGACAAATGTCAGGAAAACTTTAAGGCCCAAACGGTCCCCCAAAATCATATGGCCATCGCAATCATCATCATTCATATTCATCTTATCATCATCATCCTTCTTCGGTGTGGAAAGCAACGGGAAGCTACCACACTTATAATTCCCTAGTAAAGCTGCAAATCATAGCATGAAAATGATATGATTCCAGTGAAAGACCTGCCTTCGGGAGAATTATGGATGGATGGATATATAATGAGTACGGACTTATAGACTATCGGTTTGCAACAATCATTCACAAATCTCCCTTAATTAAAGTTATCCATTGTTCTTTGTCCTCTGTGTCTTCATTTGTTTGAATGTTGTTCTTCCAGGTTGTTCTTGGTCTTCCTTTACTGTTCCTTCTTTCAATTTTCCATGCATAGACGGCCTTTGGTAGTCTTCCATCCTGCATTCTTCTTACGTGTCCATACCATTTTAACCTTCTGTGTTCAATATCATCCATTGTACTTCTTTCTGCATTAATCGATTTTCTAATTTCTGTATTTCTAATTTTTTTTCTGTCGAGATTTTCTGGCAGCTCTTCTCCAAAAATCCACTTCAACTGAAGTTATTCTGTTGACATGTTGTTGTGTCATTGTCCAAACTTCCGATTTATAGAACATTATACTTTCTAGTGTGGATTTATAAATTAGTTGTTTTTACTTATTTTAATATTAAAAGAAAAATTATATAACCTCACTTGTGATATACAATTAATTTTATAAGTATTAAATCCTTATGAACAATTAATACAGGATTTTTCTGCGACATTTTATATCTTACTCACAATAGTTAGTAAATTAAACCCTCTTCTCGTTTCGGCGTAATGCCAGATCAAGGGATGGGATAAGATGGAGTCCCTATTATTAAATATATGTAATACGTGGATCACAGCACACCAGGTCTATGGCACCATCACAGGAGCAGCTGAAATAAAACGAAATGGATGCGATTGGTATGGAGGAACTGTTGAATGATTTTTTAACAGGGGAAAGCGTAAGAAATTCCGTGAAAAACTAACCCTGTCTCCAATTCATCCAACATGAACTGCACACTAATCGACCCAATACGCGAACTCGGGCCCCAGAGGTGGAGAGCGAGTAACTAACCCATTGTGCCACGGAGCAATTTTGCTCAATAAGTATATCCACTATATGTGTGGCACCATATACCGCTCGACTGAGTATTTTATTTAATGACACACTTTATCATTATCATCCCAGCTCAAAGCTGGACGTGAAAGAATCAATAAATTTTGTTTAAAATATTCTTCTTCGCGCATGGTGTTCCTTTACATGCTATAAATCTACTACATGGACTCAAGTTTTATTTTCCTTCCTTTTAATGTCCAGAAAAATCCATCATCCCCCAACTGGGTTTGAACTCTGTTCAACCTATCTTCTTCCTCAGCATTGCAGCTCTCGGTGGGGCTTGACAGTCTTTATAAATTTATTTCATTATTCTTATTCCTCAACTTTATCTTTCCAGTTCTTAATTCGCATTTCATATAGGCAATCGTCAATTACAATCAGCTATATTTCCTTGGTCATCTGTTTTTATCGAATTTCGAGGATTGTTGTCATGAAAATATTTTTTGAAAAAATCTAGACATCTTCGCCAATACTGTCTAGTAGGCACTGAGAATGACCATGACCAATGTATATATATATATATATATATATCCATCCATAGTAATTCTGCCCGAGGGCAGGTCTTTCACTACGATCATAGCATTTTCATGCTACGCTTTGCAGCTTTACTTCCCGTTGCTTTTCACAGCGGTGAAGGATAATGATAATGATCATGATGATGGCCGGATGATTTTCGGGGACCGTTCGGCCCTGAGCTTCCCTGACATTTGTCTTACAGGTGAGGAAAAACCCTGAAAAAACCTCACCCAGGAGCCTGTCCCGATCGGGAATCGAACCGGTCCGCTGCGTGACAAGGCAGCGGGCCCGGATTCGATCCCCGGTCGGGACAGTTTTTCTGGGTGAGGTTTTTATCGGGGATTTTCCTCACCTGTAAGACAAATCTCAGGAAAACCCTAAGGCCCAAACGGTTCCAGAAATCATATGGCCATCATCATTATCATCACCATCCTTATCATCATCATCATCCTTCACCGGTGTGGAAAGCAACGGGAAGCTACCACACCTACAATTCCTTAGTAAAGCTGCAAAGAATAGCATGAAAATGCTATGATTGCAGTGAAAGACCTGCCCTCGGGCAGAATTACTATGGATGGATATATATATATATATATATATATATATATATATATATGGTGTAAGGTGTATAGGTGCCGTCCTTTCACAGTCATAGGATACGGTCTACAGAATCAAAAAATGTCCATACAACATAGGGTCAAAACTTGATTGAAAAAAAGAATGTTCTGGAAAAAAATGTTCGTATTCTATTTGCGATATACTTCTTGTATCGTTGATAAAAATACCAAAACTATTATATGGGTAGGTGAACCTATCAAGGAGTTAATATTACCTTTTTTAAAAAATTGTCATTTTCTTTAAATTAAAAAATAATGCATGCTTACACTAGCTAATAATCTGGAATGAGAAATGTGGCACATCTTTAAGACGGCTGAAACAGCCAATTTCAAGCTATGGTACTCCAGCTTCTGAAGATGGAACATGTGTTTCTGAAATGCATATACAATATTACTGAATTTTAATGTTGAGGGCGATTTATAACTCAGGTACTAATTTAATTATTTTAACGGCTAAACTTAGAACCTGTGACGCGACTTTTTTTTTAATTCCTTCGTAAACTCCTGTCAAATTATATTCTTACCGTTTCATTTTACAACCCATTTCTCTTCCATTTACAATGGATTTGACATTTTTAGAAATAATTGTTTCAAATTATTTACTATACGAAATTTAACTACGTTAAGTTATGTAGCATGGAAGCCATTACTGATTTTACCGCATCTTCTATTGCAACAAACAAAGTCGGCTGTTCCAGTGCAGCCAAACTGTACACATATACTTCAGAATTTCAGAATTTACTATTTATTTTTGGGCGTTGCATTCTTTCATAGGTTAGAGTGCTTAAATTGCATTAGATTAGCTTATAGGTTGGTCTTTCGTTAAATATTGTATGTATGTTGGCTGCATCCCTAGATTCCAAAGTGTCAAACTGCTTCGCGTTCGTTGGCGCATACGCATGGTGCTTGATTGGAACTTTTTTGCGTACATCATGTAAAGTATTTCCATATTAACTTATTACAAAACAACCTCAACGGTGATTCAATATGAACTTTATTATTATTGTTTAAAATATTTAAAAACCTATATGTATTTCGCAAATTACTTCTGTGTTCAGTAGAGTATGTTATGGTACTCGTGATTCTACACATTTAGATATAATATATTCTCCATTAAAAGTTTGATCTAATATTAACTTTGATCGATCCGGCTCTATCCTTTTATTTGACTATTTAACTCATGACCCAAATGGGGGTCAATGACCAATCACATTTCAATGATTTTTTTATTTACAACCAATTACAGTTGTGTTTCGCCTAAAATTTACCAACTAAAGTTTATCGTAATAAAGAAAGCACCTCCTTTTTAATATTCTGAATAGGTCATAGCATTATTTTGCAGTGACTGACCCTCTAAAAATACGGCTACCAGATTGTATATATATAGTGCATCAATGTCAGCAGAAAGCGCATGCGATAGATAATATAAAAACATTTGTAACAATTGATTATACCACAAAAATAAAAGATAACACTGTTTGCACTTTCTTAAACGAATTATTTTCCAGGAAATGGTGTTGCAAAAAATATAATTGATATATTTACATCATAGGACATCAAATTAATTAATACCTATAACGTTGGTTATAAATTTCTCCATTAGGGTGCATTCTTACAATATTGCGATCCATTGGCAATAAATAATATTATGATCTGGTTGCAGTGATGAAGAAAGGAAGGAAATGAAGCGTTACCAATCGTTTCTCATTTGTTTTCAAACATTGCCCTTTACATAAAATATATAAATATTTTAAAATAACTATAGTTAAGTAATGATTTGTGAGTAAACAGCTTAATTTTATTCGTTAAATAGTCCTAACAAATGCCACTTTTGATTTCAAAATTCTCTAGATAAATCACTGGTGGCATTACTTATGAAAATGTTGTTCTTTGTTGTAATACTATGGAATGGTGATTATGACGAAATGACTCCTGGTAATCAAAGTCCAACCCAGCATTTGTCTTAACGACTGAGAAAAAAAAATCTGAATAAAAGTTGTCGGCATTGAGGTTTGAACCCGGACCTTCCCAAATACGAGTCACAAACACTACTACCTAGCCATCACTACAGTTGTTTTATGAGATATATTTTTTACAATCTTGAAGTTGCGTGCACTCTAGGAGAGTGGATTTTCTACAGGGATTTTCTCCCGTAGTTGGCACGTTCCAAATTGGAAGTGTTAGAAACTTACTTATTTACCCATACATAATTTAGCAAAGCATTACGAAAATTGTGACTCGAATATTCAGAACAATTTACTTGAGTATCAACTCCCTTGTGGAACTATAAAAACACCAAGAGAAACACGTAAAGGAACTCAGCTCAAGTTTTACAGAACAGTAGCTGTTCCTGTTCTCTTGTATATGTGTATATCTTGTGTCTTAAGGAAAAAATGCTATTTTACAAATAAAGGGAGCCGAATTGAAATATATAAGGCCTTTGCAAAATTCTAAATCAGAAATAAAATGAAAATGCTTAAAATAACTGGCAAAATACTAGATTATATAAATTACTAGAAAGACCATCCAAACATAATCACTGCCAAGGGAACTGTCAACCATTACATGACGAACTCTACCTTGAAAATTTCTTACAGAGAAGTGTTGTTATGTATGAAGGTCGTGTCCGGCTATCTCTTTGGAGCTATTATTACTTACGGATCCGAAACATGGACAGTGACAACACAACAATCTGCCAGAATAGAAGCTGCTGAAATGAAATTCTTCAGACCAATAGCAGGATATCAAAGAACAAACAAAAAATATAACACAGAAATAAGACAACAACTAAAAGTAGGGGAATTAAACACAACAATAGTGAAAAACAGAACAAACTGGAAAGAACACTTGGCAAGGATGACTGAGAATAGAATATCAAAAGCAACTATTCACCACGAGGAAGAAGACGTTTAGGAAGACCAAAAAAGATGGAAACAGCAGCAGTTTGGAGCCAGAACAGGGTAGTAAATAAGCCTAAACCGTGAAGAAGAAGAAGAAGGTCGTGTCAAAAAATATATCTTCCGTTTTTTAACTGCAAGACACTAAAATCCAGCGCCAAATCTCTTATTTCACGGAAGTGATAAAACTTATGAATTCGTAGATTGGATAACCCTCACTACCTGTCGTCAGCGCCGCGTCTCGCCTTGCTTCACTCTGCTCTTACTCATGCAAGGACGTCCATCTGCTCCCACTGTACGCCTTATTTAAAAACATGTTACAAATATCTGGGAAGTGATAAAACTTATGAATTGATAGATTCGATAATCCTCACTGCCTGTCGTCCGCGCCGTGTTCCGCCTCACTTCACTCCGCTCTTACTTATGCAGGGAGTCCATCTGCTCCGTACAGTGAATGTCATTGCTGGATTCTGGCTTCGATTTCTGTGGCTTTGTGTTAAAAACGGCCAGATTTTTTAATGGCCTTGGTACATCACAAGGGTTTACTGGGAGAACTTTCAAGGTAGGTTTCGGCATGCAATAGATGACAGAATAGTACAGCAAAAACAATAATTGCTGTATACAAAATCACTTGGAAATAGAAAACTAGGAGACACAGGAAAGTATGAACTCGGGGTCGGAACAGGTCACAGAGATCTTGGAAGAAGACGAAGAAAAACATGAATATCTCTAAGATATGATTATTGTTGAATTTAAATCTAAAATAAAGATGTTGGTATATGCTTGGTGTATGTTAGAAGAATTGAACTTACATAAAAACCACAATTAAAAAATGTGCTTTAAATTACGTCAAAGTATTCACAAATAACTACAAACGTTTGATAGGGATGGTACGAATAAATTAGTGAGCCCCATGATATTTACGGGTGACAAGGTATAGGTTTAATGAGAACAGCTAAATTTCATAGACTACAATAAGCGGTCCCCATTTCATTAATGAAAAATAATAGATGGACACGAAAACATCTTGAAGGAAAATCAGAGATAAAGTGCCCGACATGTAAGGAAAAGAATGGGATGGGAGAATAACATTAACCTAATTGAGGGAATTAATTAAACAGGGACAATTTGAAAATATTAGGTCAGGATAGGAATGTGTTGAGAGTTTATGAATAAAATAGTCTTGAACACCACCTGGCCATCATAATCACCTATATAATATTTGTCTTGTTTAAAAACTAAAACCGGATATTTATCCCCATATAAAAGTAATAATGGGTTTTTATTTAATATTTAAATATTATTATATTTATTTCTATTAATAATAGAAATAAGATTGATTTAGAGAACTCAATTTTTTTATAAGTATACAAAAAAATTCAAACTCGTCAATACAAACTGTTAATACAGTTAGATATATTTCAAACTGATTTAATATATGTAAAAATAGTTTAAATATTTGAATTTATATTTTTTATAAACATATAATGAGATTGAACGAATTGGATGGAGTCAACCAGTAGTACTCCTTCCTTTTCAGTTGGACCAATCAGAATTTCCAGATTATAACAAAAATGAAATGGGATTTTCCCCAGAATAACAAGATAGCTACAATACTTGAAAGAAGTCAGTCATGTTAGTTAGCTCATGAAGAAATAAGAGAATTATTGTTCATTTCTTGATATTACTTGACAAAATGGTGTCAAAATTACGGAAAATAATATTGTGGTATACATTTAATTCATATGGAGTATAAATAATCCATAAAGTGAAAATAAAGTGAGTGAAAAATTTACCGTTGGAAATAGTCATCCATTACATATATGAAGTAATAATATTCTATAAGTGAAATTTTAAAAATTTAAGCCCGAATCTTTTAAATTATTGATCATTTACAAGATTCATCTAAACAGAAGTGAAAACTTTAATAAAATAACATTTAGTTTAAATGATAACAAAAGTGTTATTTGTTTATGTAAGAAACTTTCCCTCATTCCCCTGAAGGGAGTCATCAGTGCCGTGGCAAATATCAGTGATCTAAATTATTACCATCATATATCTTCAAATGTCTCCACAACGTGGGACATCACACCCAAAACCCACATTTAAAACATAGTACAAATACATACAAGAAACATAGAGACTCAAGGTTATACCTAATAGAATCTCAGAAAACTTGCACTTTTAAACAAAATTTGAACATTAGAGATTAATGGGTCCATCTCTGTGCTCTTGGTTAGTATCACTGCCTCGTTCGATCCCCATCGATACAAGTTTTATGGGTAATGGGTTTTTCGGGCTTTTTCCTCACATGTGAGACAAATATCTGGAAACTTTAAAGCTCAAACGGTTCCCGAACAACATGTAGCCATCATAATCATTATCATCATATTAGCTATGTTTAGTATGAACGTGCGTGTGAATGGTGTGTTTCGTCTTAAATGTTCGTGTTGTTTCGGATGTGGCCCTGGATTTAGCTAATCACTTATTCGGTGACGCCTTCATGTCCTTGTATGGTCAAAAAAGTATGTGTATGATCCAATTTTTGGATCAAAGCGATATGAGCAGACAGGCGAATGGAGAAGATGGAATAACAGTAATCTTCGTGATAATTATAAGAAAACAGATATAATTGCAGCCGACTGTTGAGGAGTTCACAGAAAGCACGCAGTATCTCCTGATGAGGTCTACCGCAGCTGTAGACGAAACGTCGAGTAAGAAGACAACCAGACCACGGCCTATAAGCCCGGAAGACGAACCAAATATGGATCAAGACGCCGGCCGTGAAAGCCTACAATTAGATATAATTACAACAGTTAAGTCCCATAGACTGCGATGGGCAGGACATGTGGCACGAATGAGGAATGAAAGATGGGCATGGAACCTTCTTGTTGGAAAACCAGAAGAATAACGCTCAGTTGGTAGACCAAGAATGAGGTTGGAAAATTACTTTAACCATGATTTGAGGAAGAATATTATACAAGGGATGACTGGAAAACATAAGCTCAAGGTAGAGATGTGTGGAGTATTTGTCTTCTCGGCCATGAACCTATGGGTTCGATAGAACCAGTGTGTTAGAGTAATGTCTAAAGTTAAAAATCCGTCTTCTAACGGTCGCTCCATTGTAAGCCGTGTGTCTTGGTGAACGTAAAAGTACCTATAAGGTGAGAGATTGAGTTACGATGGAAAAGAAGATGAAGGTATTTATGTCATTTTGGAACGACTTTACTTATTTTTATTAATGTTTTTAGGATGTAATATGTGTCCCCGTTAAGAACGAAACAAGTAAACTGTTAGAGTATTTCCAGCCACATTATAAAAAGTTATGTTGTGTTTTACTGATTGCGAAATCGCTTGTATACTTTAAGGAGGTTCTATAACGGGTGGCAATTTATTATAGGCATCCTGTTAGGACTATAAGTCACACAATGTTTGAGCAATAGACGTGCACTCTTCATCTAATTAGTACCAGTAATGCTGGCCAAAATAAAATGCGCTCATTGGATCAACTCTTTCTATATATATATATCTGTATCTCTCTCTTTATCTCTATTGTAGGTAACAATAAGAATAAGAATACATTTTATTCACAAATAAATGTTGCACGCAGTATTGACACCCGATGAGCAAGTGATTGTGCTCGGGTGCAGTTCAGTAACAGAAATAATGCATATACGCATAGAATATATACATTACAAAGTTTTGGTTAAAAGGAGAGGGAAAACAAAATATTTAAATTTAAGAGCCACTTTCAAGACATAAAATAAAGTAAAACTTCGAAAAATGCATCACACAGTAAATTTGTTCCGACTGGGGATCTAACCTGGGACCGTACTTGGCAGCGACGCTACCCCGACACCACCCACAATGCTGGACTTAAGATACACAGAAGCTCTATAAATTCCCCTTTGTGTGCATATCCAATTAAAGTATTTTAATCATTGGCTTTATTGTTGCATTATTCGGTTTTTATTGACTTAAATATACAGAGTGCCCCAAATTGATGTATACACTCTTTGACACGTTATTTCTCCGATTGAGGGTCTTTCCACTTTTCAGCGGTTGCCCTTTTACCAGCCGGCTGCTGGCCCTTGACATCCACATGTGTCAATCACAGAGGTAGATGATCAACAGCCAGTGTAGGGGTGACATGTGGTTAGCATGTCGAGTCCCCCAGCCGTTATAGCTGGTTCCTCAACCTGGAGCCGCTACTTATTGTAGCTACCCAATTGCCTCTCGATGCTGGGTGGGCACCGGTCCCATACTGGCCGAAATACCATGAGAAAATGTGTTCCCCCATGGAGACTCGAACCAGCGCAAGTCCCGTAGCTCTGCGCCAAGGCTTCCTACCTTAACCGCTCGGCAACGAAATGAAACAGAAATACAATTTTTTTGTGTTCTATTTTTTAAGCCCCTACATGTTCAAAATGCTCACTTCCTACCGCAGTACACTCCTAACAACGACGTTGATCAGAGTGACACACGTTTTGGATTATTGTTATTGAATGTCATGGAAGCATGTTCAATCTGATCTCTCAGTTCCTCCAGTGTTTGTGGTTTTGTAGCATACACCGTGTTCTTTACAGTTCTCCAAAGAAATAAGTCTAGAGGAGTTAAATCAGGAGATCGAGGTAGGAACTCCGTAGCACTTGCTCTTCGTCCTATCCATCTCTGATTTAATGTGCGATCGAGAAAATTTCTAACATCGACATGAAAATGAGGTAGAGCCCCGTCTTGTTGGAAGTAAACCTCATTTTCATTCTCAAAGAGATCTTCAATACGTGGAATATATCACTTAACACTCTCTATTCATCTAGTACGGAATTAGAAACAAACAAAAAGTATATTGGATTGCAATAGAATCAACTTTGTCTCTCCTAAACTATAGTACCTTTTTTATCTTGCTAGTATTACCGTCAATGTTGGATTAAGAATATTATTATATGTAGAAGCTTAAATAATAAGTCTGTTCGACCTATAAATCTTTACGTGATCTAAGTTCAAACCAGCGTGAACCAGGTTGGTTTCTACATATTACACTTTATGATAGGCTGCTTTAGTGCGAAAGTATTAAAACCAATATTTGGTTTTTGTATATTATTAACAATTTTGGCAGGAAAGTGCATCAGATTTAGAACGTGGGTGATTTCGGTTGAGTAAACAAGTATATGCTTTTTACTTCCATCACCATCTGAACATAAAAGCACTGTGAAATGACGCTAAAAAAACTTGTTTACTTTAAACTTTAGATGAGCCTAGAGAGAGAATGAAAATTTAATTGTTGACATTTTGTTGGCTTCCCTGTGAAGGATTTAATTAATTAATAAAGCAGCAGTTGGCAAACTGTTAATATCAAGTTTAGAATGCTGTGGAGGTGACGTAAGTAAACTGAGAGTTCAACAAAATACGTGAAATTCTAGTACCAAAGGAGGAACTTTGCTTCTTCTACGAGTATTTAAACTAAATGTAATGTGATTACTTAACTTGAAGCAGACATACATTTTAACAAATACAGGATGGTTTTAAACATTATCACTATTAGTATTTATTATTTTTTCTAAATTAAGATCCTGAAACATTGGCATGCAACGAGTTAGTGGTAAACCCAGAAAATTAGATAAACTTGGGAAAATTTCTGGAAAACAAAAAACGCGGAAAATAAGAACAACATTCAATCGTGAATAAATGAATATATAAGCAAAGTGTAATAGCATTAATACTTAATAACAACAGTCCCTTATTGAATAACAGCATGCGTTTCCAGAGTTGAGCCTGTTTCCTTTTATTTGTACACCTCATTCCTACTTGTAAATATTGTTTCCAAGTATTTGAATTCAGCCACTTCTTCGAAATTTCCCTCAATTATCATTAACTCCCCATTTCCATAATGTAATTTATTTTGTTTTATTGATATTTACTTCCAGCGTCACTTTCAGAGTGTTATTTCATAGAACTTGTATGATGTCTATTAGTATTTCATGTATATCGCCTAATAATAATAATAATAATAATAATAATAATAATAATAATAATGATAATAATGATGATAATGATGATAATAGTAATAGTAATAATAATAATTCTAATAATAATAATAGTAATAATAATATTAATAATAGTAGTAATAATAATAATAGTAATGATAATAATAATAATAATAATAGTAATGATAATAATAATAATAATAATAATATTAATAATAATAGTAATAATAGTAATAATAATAATAATAATCCTGCAAAGTGTTATACCGACTGCTCTTGTTTTCTGTTCTTCCATTAGAATACTTGAAAGCAAATAGGTTTAAACCCCAGACTGGTTGTAATCAAACCAAGGCAAGTCTTGGTCATCTTATAGTTTCTGGACAAGTTCTTAAAACAGAATAATAATAGTAGTAATAATAATAATGATAATAATGATAATAATAATAATAATAATAATAATAATAATAATAATAATAATAATAATAATAATAATAATAATAATGATAATAGACGAAGGTTAAAATTTTATGGCCATATTAAACGAATGAACTGAAATAAGCTTACAAAACAGATAATGGAATTTTCCGAAAACAGAAGTAAAGCTCCAGTGAATAGTAAGAAGTGGATTGATGAAGTCAAAAAGGACTTAAAATTGGCAGGAATTACTAAAGAAGATATCCCAAACAGAGATATATTTAGAATTAAGGAGAATAAGTGGCAAGTTGACCAAGAGGACAAACCGAAGGAAAAAACTGGAACAACTTGGACAGATTCTGATAGAAAACAAGCTCATAGGAAAAGAATGAAATAAATTTGGGCTCAAAGGAAACGCCTCTAAGTACTTTGCATAGTGCTACATGGGCTCATCCGCAATAAAAAAAATGATAATAGATATATTTATTTAATTAAATAAAAATAACCTTCATATTTATGAAGATATAATTTAGTTACAGCTGTTCGGGTACTTTGTACCTTCTTCAGACATGATAACAAATTAATTAATTTTATTATAGTAATACTGTATATATATATATATATATATATATATATATATATATATCCTCTTTGAAGTTCTAAAAGGGGTCCTTATATAATAATAATTTATCCATACACCATTAAAATTAAAAAAAAAATATCTTTCATTCAATCAATACGAATAGGCCTATATAATAGACGAATAACTATTCTTCTTCTTCTTCTTCACTTCACGGGCTTGGCAAAATGCCTGTTCCGCCTCACAGTTGTTCTGTCCATCTTTTCACTGGCCTTCCTACATTCCTTGAACCTCTTGGCTTGTAGTTAAATGCTTCTTTTGGTAATCTTGTTACATTCATTCTTTCTAGACGTCTAAACCGTTTTCTCTATATCCTTTGATTTTATTATTTAATGGATATATATTTAACTCTGTTGTTAGGAATAACTATCATGCTATTAAATACAATACAACATAGAACTACATAACATGTTTAAGATTGGTTATAGAATACAGTATATAGGCTTGTATACTGTACGTATTATGTACAATAATTAATAATCACAATATTATTCTTTCCCAGTAAATCTTTTTACGAAGTCTAGTCAAACAAAAGTATGTCAAGTTTACATATTACATTTACATTTTAAGAGGTATTAACAGCTTTCAGCAAACAGAACTTAACAGATTTTATTTATCCAACTCTTTAAATTTGAGTCCACGTATTTGAAGTTCAATAACAATAACCTTAATTTACTTTCCTACTTTCCTCTACATGCGACTCCACCCATATTCTTCTTCTTAAGAATAGTTGGAATTAGATCATCCAATAATTATTATTGTATAAAAACCTAATCTAGTACAACTAAACAAAAATAAAAATCATAATTAAAATTAATGCAGTCCTCATAAATAAGATCTGAAAGTATACTAGGTCCTGATGGACTAGTGGCCATCTGCTTGCCTCTAGTTCCGAGATTCGTGGATTGAAACCCGGCCAGTGTCGGATGATTCTAAGAGCTTAAAACTCCTCTCCCATGTAGTAAATCTAGAATTGGAGCGCGAATTGAAATGATTCTGAACAAAATTTATGAGTATTTGAAAATAAAGTTCTTAGGAAAAGTTTTGGATCACAGAGAGATGAACAAACTGGCGATTGCAGAAGATTACATAACAGTGGGCTAAATTATCTTTATGGGAAACCAGATCTTATGACAAGAGTTAAATCTCGTAGACTGTGATTGGCAGGACATTTGGCACGAATGAAGAATGAAAATGTGGCATGAAAATTCGTTATAGGAAAACTAGAGAGAAAGTGACCAGTTGATAGGCTAACAATGAGTTGGTAGTATAAAATTAATAATGATTTAAAGGAAGTAAATAATTATATGGGGGATGATGGGAAGACACTAGCGCAGGGAAGGGATGTGTGGAGAGCTTATGTTCAAGCGGCATATTTACCTACGGGTTCGACAATGCAAGTTAGTTAGTTTAAGTGTAGGCTATTTAATTTTAATATCTTATTTAATTGTTGAATGTAAGAATGTCTTATGTACTTAACCTCTGTAGTTTCAATAAGACATTTATTGTTAGTATGTAGTGTTTTACTATTTTTACTTAACTACGCCATTCAACAGCTCACCCATTATCATTAGCATTGCAATTATGATCCGGGTTTGAAAGGGTCAATACATTTTACCGGAAGCCCAATATTTCAGGCTGGAGTTACTTTTACGTACCGCAAATTTACGACACGAGACTCATGCCTTTACTTCACTTCCGAAGGAAGCCATGCTCTGGAATTCATTATTATTATTATTATTATTATTATTATTATTATTATTATTATTATTTATTATTATTATTATTATTGTTGAACTGTATATTCAGATTTAGACGTTCTTTTTTCAGAAAACGAGAAGGAAAAAATCTTTGAAAAATCACAAAAATATGACCGATTAAATGAGTGAACAATAATTAGTTATATAAAAAATTACATTACATTACATTTCATTACAATACTTTACATTACATTAAGGTAATTTAACATCTCACTTTTTAGGTAACTTTATGTGCCACATGCCACCTGGGCCTTAGAGTGGCACGACCTATCGGGAGAGAGATTTTCACTATGGATCACACATAGATTTTCGTGACCACACAAGGACGTGGAGGGACTCCCCGAATGAGGAACCAGCTCAATGTTAAGGCCTCCTCCTAGACAACACAATATTAAGACGAAACACACCATTCGCACACACATTCTTTCTAAACATAGCGCACATGATAATCATGATTATGATGGCCAAATGATGTTCGAAGACCATTCCTGACTATTCTCTTACAAAATTAAGAACAATGTGGAGATCAATCTTCTCTCAAAAACAGGTAAAACGAAAATAAATTTAAACTTCTAAAAGTACTAACAATAATACTTTTTTAAGGAATATTGCACACTACACTGGTTCTCCTTCAGCATAAAGTGATTTGTCGCCTGAGGTTTCTGACTAAAGTATATTTTCCCCTCAAATATCTAGCTTCCATACTTCTCACTCCGTCTATTCTAAGTTCTCTAGGTCTGTTTTTTCTACCTCTTCCATTAGCTTTTGTATTCTATCTTCTTCCATTTTTTGAGGTGCCTATATCTTTTCAAACGTTTTTCTTCAATTGTTTCTATTTTCTTATTCAACTTGCATAATTTTCCTTATTGTGCTGTTTCTGACTTTATCGCGTCTTGAAATTCTTGTCCATCGCCTCCAAACATCCATTTATACTACTAACGGCTTGTTGGCTTGTTGTCTACTTACTTTCCAGGTTTCGGACCCATATAATAAAATGCTTTGTAACAGAGCTTGAAATATAGTTTTCTTCGTTCTGTATGTTATACTTCAGTTCCTAACAATAATAATAATAATAATAATAATAATAATAATAATAATAATAATAATAATAATAATAATAATAATAATAATAATAAAATGATGACAATGATGACAATGATAATAATGATAACATTAATAATAATTATAATTATGATAATAATGCCAATAATGAAAATAATGACAATAATGATAATAATGATATAAATGATATTAATATTAATGAAATTAATGATAATAATGATAATAAATTATAAAAATAATAAATAATAAAAATATTAAATAATAAATGATAAAATAATAAATAATAAAATTAATAAATAATAAAAATAATAAATAATAATAAATAAGGTGAGGAAAATATAAAAAGAACCATCACCCAGGAAATTTGTGTCGATCGATTCCGGACCCACTGCGTACGAGGCAGCAACGATAGGCTACATCGAAACCAAAACTGTGAACTAAAAAATTAGATACATTAATAACATGAAATATTAATTTTCAGTTATATATATATATATATATATATGTATATTGTAAATATAATAAATTTAAATTTAGTTGTGTTCTTTAATTCACACAGTGCGCTCTTCAAGACAAGAGATTTAATATTTTGCAAACTATTGCGTGGAATTTTTTTGTGGATTTGTATGTGGACTTGAGGCCTAAGCTATGTAAGGAAAGATTGTGATGATGTTTATAATATAAATGCATAAATATAGAATAAAAATTAAGAATTCTTGTCTGATAGGTCTCTAATTGGACTCTTATCAACTGGAGAATCAACCATCTGCAAATTAAATTGATGGATCGATTGACGCAATATGAAGGAAATGTGAGCTAAAAGTAGTAGCCTCTTTTCTCCTCATATTCTGTGGGACTCTACACAATTAAGCCAATTAAATTAGTATTTTACGTATCGTCAATTTTTAGCTGTTCAGGTCATTAGCGACGCAATTCTAATCCGGGCATAGAAAGGCAGACATATTTTTCTCAGAAGTCTCTTTTTACGCTGTTGTTTCTTTTACGTAGCCTACAGTAAATCTACACCTAATTCTAGTCTATCCTCAGCGCTTCCACTCTTGTTTTCCTACAGTAAGTGTTCATGCCCCTCTCTCATTCCCCATTCGTCCCACTTATCCTACTCTTCTCAGTCGACGAGACTTGTTTCTTTACATCTGGTTTCCCAAATATTATGTAGCGCACTTTTGTGTCGTTTTTCTCCATTTATTTGTTCGTCTCTGATCCCAAAAGTTTCCTGAGCACTTTATTATCAAACTCAGATAGATAGATAGACGGAAAGCTCTGCGGTCATCACTTAAGTGTTGCGGTGAGCGATCCATTTTGGTCGTCCTTAATAGGTAGAACCCCGGGTTCCTGTAAAATACATTAGCCCTAGTTTAAATTTTGAAGTTAATTAGCAGAGTGAAGTCGGAAGGGGGCCTTTTGGGGTTCTATTCCAGCATTTGCTCTTTGGATTGAGGGAAACCGCTTAAAACCGATTTATTTTTTTATTTATTTTTATTTTATTTTATTTTTTTATAATTTTACTTTTTATTTTTTTTATTTTTTACTTTTAGTTTTATTTGTCATTTTATTTGTTTCTTCATTATATATTTTTTTTCTCTCTTATTATATCAAACTCACTACTCGTAATCTTTTTTTACTCTCTAAAAGTAAGATATCATGTTTCGCATCCATATAATACAGGTCATTACTTGAATTCCCGTTTTATATTACATTTTCAGTTTAAAGTTTTTTTTAAATAAGTTTATATGATAAGAGTCCAAGTAACACGAAATATTACGCGATTCAAGATTAGAACCTCTGTTTAATTTCTTTCTGCAACTCAGTTCTGATTGATTTTATAGTTTGTAGGTTTTTAAATTCCTTTACTTCTACAATATTTCCCAATTTGTACTAAGTGCTTATTTTTATTTAATAACGTACTAAATTTGTGTGTGTTATATTGATATTTTCTTTCCCCCTGTGTATATATAAACTACGGTATGTATCAGAAAAAAAAATTTGTTACTCGTTTGATTTCATCGAGTGATCAGAATATTATTAGAGAATATTATTAGAGAAAATATGACATTACTGTTTGGAATGGGAATTCTTTAAAATTAAACAAAACAAATCATTATTTTATAACAATTATTCTAACGAATTTGCCTTATTTCCTCTAACTGTTCGTTATTTACATCAAATGATAATTATTAAAGCTTTGGAAGATCATTAATTTCTTTATGGTACATGTATATTTTTAATAACATGTTTTTTCCCCTTCATTGCTCTTTAATAGCATGTCAATATATTGTGGTTACCGGAGATAATAAACCTCCTTCATGTAGCCCTATTACTGATTCACCTGTATGTGAGTGTATATATATATATATATATATATATATATATATAAATAAGATTTCGCAACATATTCCTACTCCCAATTAATCTACTGTCATTCTCTTCCACCTCCCTCTGCCATTCCAATCTCCATCACCCATTCTTTTTGCCCTCATGCTACTCAAAACACCATCAAACCACGTTATTTTTATCCGTCCTCTTCTTCTTCTTCTACCATGTGGCACCCATTATAGTATATTTTTGGGGAATCTGTCTTCTTTCATATTTTTTACACGACCATACTATTTTTAAATGTTTGTTTTTTATGAAATCCAAATTGATGTTTGAACATCCATATTTTGTTTAATTACGCTGTTTCATATTTTATCTGTTTTATAAATCCCAGCTGAATGTCCCAAAACCATTTCTGCAGAATTTAATTTACTTACTGTATATATATATATATATATATATATATAGGGTTTCCAGTATAAAACCGGACACTCTGCGGCTGGCAGAGTGAAATGCGGACGAGGAGAGAGCGCTGCCTGACGGGTGAAACCCCGTGAAGCGTGTCCGGTTTTATATTGGAAGCCCTGTATATATATATATATATATATATATATATTTTATACATGTTCCGCGTCGTAGCCGAGTGGTTAAGGCAAGAAGCCTTGTTACAGAGCTACGGGACTTGTGCTAGTTCGAGTCCCAATGGGGGAAGAAATGTTCTAATGGAATTTCGGCCAGTATGGGACCTATGCCCACCCAGCATCGTGAGGCATTTGGTCAGCTACAATAAGTAGCGAATCCAGGTTAAGAATACCAGCTATAACGGCTGGGAGACCCGACATGCTGACCACATGGCACCCCAACTCTGACTAGATGATCGTATACTTCTGTGATAACACATATGGATGTGAGGCCAGCAGGTACTGGTAGGCTTCGAGTATATGTTGTATATATACGCAGTAAAACTTGCTCAAAGCGGAATCGTATGGGAGTATTTTTTTCTCACATTAGACAAAATTCCGCATCATAAGAAAACTAAAACTTATTAATAATCTTGGATTATAGAGTACCGTATGTCTTTTTACGTACCTTGGATTAATTGTAGTTTCTTTGCCTGTGAAAAGTGAAATATAGTATGTATGAGCGACTTCGACGGTAAAGCGCGAAAAAAGAGTCCTGTTTCGTCAGCGATCAAAATGTCCCTTAGGTGCGTATCCTGAAATTAAATTATGCAGTTTCCACTCACTAACTACACTTCCATCCACATCCTTTGATTCCTCGCTAATTTCATTCCACACTACATTGTGTCGTCTTTTAAAACTGTCCAGCCAACATAAAGATGCCTTGAAATCGTTATTCTCTAGAGATTTAGCAACGGCTAGAGCTTGACTTTGGAGCATCGGTCCGGACATTTGGAGATGTATCTTCAATCACTTTCATTTTTTCATTTAATAACAATGATACATACGTTTTAGCCATCTTTATTCCGTAAATTCAGAGCGCTACCTGTGAAAGATCGGTATCAGAACTTAAACTAATTTACGTTTTTTTTACACTGCAATGGTGATTTGTAAGACATTCAGCTGTATTTTGCAAAACGGGTGTGCAGTGAGGCCGAAAGAGAATTCCAGATACAGGTAGAAACTCTACTTCACCCGGCGGCAGGACTCATCGCTTATTGTTAATTCGTCTGACAGGAATTCAATGAAGTGGAAACTAATTTATTTCTCCCTATCTTTCCGCCTTATAAACAATTTTTTCTTGAATTGTGTAGAAATATCCTTCCGTTTCCGCGTTGGACACATTCCGTTATATACAAAATAAATACACGTAAAATTACTATTATTTTGCCGGGACCAATAAATTTGTTCACATTGGACAGATTTCCGCATTATTCACGTTCCGGATTAAACAAGTTTTACTGTATATAATTTTTCATGACAACTGTGAACAACTGAAAATCGACGTCCAATATATTTTTAGTTTTATGTAGTTTTCATGAAGATATTAAAATCATAGAAAACCGTTGGTGATATTGCTTTTTTGCAGCTTACTGATTAAGACATACCAAATTCATATTTCTACAGGTATTTTGAATGCATTTGTAATTAAGTAAAGTAAAGTAAAGTAATCCCACTACAGGCCTCAGGAGGCCCTTGGGCAGTAAGAGGTTAAGGCTCCCACTATTTCTGGACAATCGGCACTTGATGTTAGCCGGGTTGTCAGCCCTGCGTAACGGACGCCTTTACCCCCAGAACAAGCGTCTGGTACTCATTTACGTTAGAGGCTGAGTCGATCCTAGGGCCATAGTGCCGCCAGAAGGTTTGGGTCAGTTTAAAAATCCTGACCCCACCGGGACTTGAACCCTCGACCTTCCGGCTTGTAGCTCAGTGCCTTAACCACTACGCTACTGCGTGCCCCTATCATTTGTAATTACCACTATATATTCCCATATGAAGGGCAAACGGGGAACATTAATTGTATGTTATTCCTAAATTGGATATAATTACGTCATATGAATGGTATGATTAGAACTTTCATTTGATCTAGGAAAATTGGAATGAAGGAGCTCATGGTATCAAATATCCGCATTTTAAATATTTCTAAATATTGAAATCAAATAATGGTGCACATTATACAAGATTCGTGAAAGAAAGAACTAATATCGGTACCGTCATACAGGTGTACTTCTAGATTATTTTTTTTATTTGTGGACTGATAACATCTGCATATTAATGTTGTGATGTTTTGTTTCATATTAATTGTGATTGTTGATTTGCACACTTCAATTTTGTTTTATTATTGTCACAATGGAGAGTGGTTCAGGTGAGAATAGCTGCCTTACCACGCAGCGGGCCCGGGTTCGATCCCCGGTCGGGACAGTTTTTGTGGGTGAGGTTTTTATCGGGGTTTTTCCTCACGTGTAAGACAAATGACAGGAAAACTTTAAGGCCCAAACGGTCCCCGAAATCATATGGTCATCGCAATCATCATCATTCATATTCATCTTAGGTTAAGCTTAGGATTAGGGACTCTCATCATCATCATCGCCCACCATATCATCGGGGCAACGTAACCCCGCCTTCCAGGCGCCCCAACCTCAGAAGTGGGTTACAAGTACGCCATGCCAGGAGAGAAACCAGGAATGTTGAAAGACAAAACCTGGGGCATTAAAAAAAATATATTGTTGTCTGTATTAAATAATACGAGTATTTTGAAGGTAAAAATTATATTATATTTATTTGTTAATTAATCTTATATGTAATCAGTTCTCTGCAGTTTTCAATTAATAGGGGTTGAAATTCAACTTAAAAAGTTGAGTACTTAACAAATTACCCAGTTTAAACGTGAGATAAAAAATGAGTCTCTTCTATTAGGGATCCATTATAGATAAGTATTGGTTATAATATAAAGAAAAAAGTGAAAAGTATAAATGGTGAAAGAAGAACTGCAGGGATTTTTATAACTCTGTACTATGGAGTAAGAAGGATATCAGTAATAATAGAGCAAAACTAATTTATAAGTGCATACCAAAAAGTATAGATCTGAAGTCTGGACGACAATCAATGACATGCCAAGAGATTAACTATAGTTATAGGCCTAATGGATTTTTGGAGAACAACTGCCGCAAAATATCGAATAGAAATAACTAGGAACACAGACATCAAAATACTGATAATTGCAGAAAGAAGCATAGGCTAGTGGATGAAATTTAATATAGCATACTGAAATATGTGGGCATGCACGAAGTACGAAGGATTTAACATCAATGACTGTACATAGACCTACATGAATAATAACTGACGGAAGAGACAGAAGATAAATAAGAGAGTCACGTGAAACTATAACAGTCAACAGTCATTAAAGATATTTGAGAAAGAGTTGAAGACAGAAATTTAACCATGGTTTATTTGTAAACTGATAACTGGAAAATGTTCGTTGTGATATATTTATTTTATTAATTAGGTAAAGAGTTATATTATGTATTGCAGAGACTTTTGATGTCACAACTCCTTTCAAAAAACATTAAACTGAAAATATATAAAACTATTATTCTACCAGTTATATTATATGGGTGCGAAACATGGACTCTTACTTTAAGGGAGAAAATAAGATTACGAGTTTTTGAGAATAAAGTTTTTAGGAAAATTTTTGGACAAAAGAGAGATGAACAGACAGGTGAATGGAGAAGACTACCTAACAATGAACTACATGGTCTTTATAGGAAGCCAGATATATTAAGAACAGTTAAGTCTCGTAGACTGCGATGGGCAGGACATGTTGCGCGTATGGGGAATGAAAAACGTGCATGAAAGCTTCTTGTAGGAAAGCCAGAGGGAAAACGCCCAGTTGGTAGACCAAGAATGAGATGGGAGAACAACATTAACTATGATTTGTGGGAATTAGATTATATAGGGAATGATTGGAAAGCATTAGCTCAGGATAGGGATGTATGGAGAGCTTATGTCCGCGCGGCCATGAACCTACGGGTTCGATAGTGCCAGTAAGTAAGTAAGTGAGTCATATTAAGATTAATAGGAGAAAAATCTCAGTACTGTTGAGAAACATTCTCGCACGTAGAAAAATATATCTCTAATCTCTGTAAGAAAATTATATTTTGTATTCAAAATCAAAGTTATTAGTGACAATAATATTTTTAATCTTTAGAAAGCACTAGAATGGACCAGATAAGAAACGAGGATATCCGTGAAGAACTGCAGATCTACTCCATAAAAGGAAAGATATTTAACAACAAGATTCAGTGGAAAGAACAAGAAGAAAGAATGGAAGAAAGTAGATTACCGAATAAAATCTTACATTATTTTCCGAGAGGAAGAAGAGATGTCGGACGTCCTCGGAAGAGATGGTCTTAGATCTATTAGTGAAGACGGAACAGGCAACTAATGCCTAAACCAGGAAGTGAAGCAGAAGAAGAATATATTTAAAATGCTCTACTGTAAGATGTATTGAACGATCATCAGTTTCTATCCCATGTAACCTCCATATGGGAGCAAACAATCAACATATTAGAATTACAGATTAATATATGCTTCCTTTTCTATTTTTTGTCGTCGTGTACTGTGTAATTATGTGTCACTCAACAATGTATACAGTTACTAAACTGAATACATTGAACAAGTACATTTATTACATATTCCAGAGCTTTTTTATTAGTTTGACCTCCTATTTCTATTCAGTCAAAAGTCCCCTACAATCATTACAAATAATGTCATGTCACATAAGCATACGTCAACTTTATATTCATAAGACAGCTTTCAAAAGAAAATTTATTCTTATGTCACATCTCTAATTATTGATTTTTTTCCTTTCTAGCTTTTGACACCGTTATTAACTGTAAACATAAGAAAGGAATAATAATAATAATAATAATAATAATATAATAATAATAATAATCCATCCATCCATAGTAATTCTGTCCGAAGGCAGGTCCTTCACTGCAATTATAGCATATTCATGCTTGCAGCTTTACTAGGGAATTGTAGGTGTGGTAGCTTCCCGTTGCTTTCCACACCTGTGAAGGATGATGATGATGATGATAATGATAAGGATGATGATGATGCCCATATGATTTTGGGGACCGTTTGGGCTTTAAAGTTATCCTGACATTTGTCTTATAGGTAAGGAAAAACCCCGATAAAAACCTCACCCAGAAAAACTGCCCCGACCGGGGATCGAACCTGGGCCCGCTGCGTGACAAGGCAGCACGCTACCTCGAGACCAAAGCTGTGGACAATAATAATAATAATAATAGTTATTATTATTATTATCATCATCATCATCATAGTACATTCACGAATTTAGGTTATTATTATTATTATTATTATTATTATTATTATTATTATTATTATTATTATTATTAGGTGTATCTCTAAGAGATCAAAAGAGAAGCCAAGATATCAGAGATGAATTACAAATATATAATGTAAACGAGAGAATATACAGAAATAAACGTAATTGGTTTGAACATATACAAAGAATGCCTAATAATCGTTTATCAAAGCAGCTGCTTCATTATAGGCCTCTAGGCCGAAGAAATGTAGGAAGACCAAAACGTCGTTGGAAAGACGACCTGCACCTGCAGCATATAGTGCACCGGGGGACCGGAACGGGCCAACAGGCCCATACCTGGATGATATAATAATAATATTAGTGTGTTTTAATTATTATTAAGACTTTTTACTTTAATAAACCGACTATGGTAATTTGTATATTTACGTTCTCTAAATTTGGCTCAGGCAACTAATTCTTTGCGATTTTGTATACCTTAACGCATTTTCTCTTTATTATTATTATTATTATTATTATTATTATTATTATTATTATTATTATTATTATCGACGCTATCCCAGGTGATTAACATCGCAGTTCAGAACTAGGTATAAAAAGGGTCAATAAATGTTGGTCAGATAATATTTCTGTACAGAACTGAAGTTCTTTTCGTGTTGTAAGTCCACGACACAGGACTCACGGTTTTACTTTCCTTCCAAAGGATGCTATGCTCAGGATTTTTACAACCTTAAAACCCCATCGACTACGAACGTCGGAATCAGAGACTACCATGATAACCAGTAGCCTATCAGGACCGAAATACTTATTATTATTATTATTATTATTATTATTATTATTATACATGTAAGTCTAGTAATAATGTACGTATGAAAATAAATATCTTCCGTGGGTATTGTAATTTTTTTATTAAGGTCTGAATATTCATAATTACGAAACAAATTAAATTTAAAAAAAAATAGTTTCCATTTTAAATATTGTCCATTATGTCGTATCTTGTAAAATAATGGATGCTTTTTTGTAAAATGTTATACACCGAAACTTTATATTTGATGTCCGAGCGTTTTTTTTTTTTTTTGAGAGTTTGATTTGTTATAATGTATTACTTATGACTAGGACTAGGGCTAGGATTTTTATGTACTAAAAGTTAAGATTGAAACATAGTATAGTGAGAAGTTAGACGTATGACTATCTTTTGTTTTGGTTTCACTTACAAACAGTTTAATAGTATATATATTTTTGTTTATACTGGTTTCCTAGTTGTTTTTACCTTTTTCTTTTTTTGTTTTACCTGTTTGTTAACTTTCTTTAATTACCACATTGACACAAGGACAGGACACACACACCCAGACCCAAGGTGGAGATTTAAAATCCCCTACCCCGCCAGAAATCGAACCCGCGTCGCCGGAGTGGAAGGTAGGGACTCAACCGACTACGCCACGGCGACGGACAAAATATTCAGAATTTTATTCTTGTTTATACTGGTTTTCCTTATTGTTTTATCTTTATCTTTGTTTGTTATACCTGTTTGTTAACTTTCTTTAATTACCACATTGACACAAGGACAGGACACACACACCCAGACCCAAGGTGGAGATTTAAAATCCCCTACCCCGCCAGGAATCGAACCCGCGTCGCCGGAGTGGGAGGTAGGGACTCAACCGACTACGCCACGGCGACGGACAAAATATTCAGAATTTTATTTTTGTTTATACTGGTTTTCCTTATTGTTTTATCTTTATCTTTGCTTGTTATACCTGTTTGTTAACTTTCTTTAATTACCACATTGACACAAGGACAGGACACACACACCCAGACCCAAGGTGGAGATTTAAAATCCCCTACCCCGCCAGGAATCGAACCCGCGTCGCCGGAGTGCAAGGTAGGGACTCAACCGACTACGCCACGGCGACGGACGAAATATTCAGAATTTTATTCTTGTTTATACTGGTTTTCCTTATTGTTTTATCTTTATCTTTGTTTGTTATACCTGTTTGTTAACTTTCTTTAATTACCACATTGACACAAGGACAGGACACACACACCCAGACCCAAGGTGGAGATTTAAAATCCCCTACCCCGCCAGGAATCGAACCCGCGTCGGCGGAGTGGAAGGTAGGGACTCAACCGACTACGCCACGGCGACGGACAAAATATTCAGAATTTTATTCTTGTTTATACTGGTTTTCCTTATTGTTTTATCTTTATCTTTGTTTGTTATACCTGTTTGTTAACTTTCTTTAATTACCACATTGACACAAGGACAGGACACACACACCCAGACCCAAGGTGGAGATTTAAAATCCCCTACCCCGCCAGGAATCGAACCCGCGTCGGCGGAGTGGAAGGTAGGGACTCAACCGACTACGCCACGGCGACGGACAAAATATTCAGAATTTTATTCTTGTTTATACTGGTTTTCCTTATTGTTTTATCTTTATCTTTGTTTGTTATACCTGTTTGTTAACTTTCTTTAATTACCACATTGACACAAGGACAGGACACACACACCCAGACCCAAGGTGGAGATTTAAAATCCCCTACCCCGCCAGGAATCGAACCCGCGTCGCCGGAGTGGAAGGTAGGGACTCAACCGACTACGCCACGGCGACGGACGAAATATTCAGAATTTTATTCTTGTTTATACTGGTTTTACTTATTGTTTTATCTTTATCTTTGTTTGTTATACCTGTTTGTTAACTTTCTTTAATTACCACATTGACACAAGGACAGGACACACACACCCAGACCCAAGGTGGAGATTTAAAATCCCCTACCCCGCCAGGAATCGAACCCGCGTCGCCGGAGTGGAAGGTAGGGACTCAACCGACTACGCCACGGCGACGGACGAAATATTCAGAATTTTATTCTTGTTTATACTGGTTTTACTTATTGTTTTATCTTTATCTTTGTTTGTTATACCTGTTTGTTAACTTTCTTTAATTACCACATTGACACAAGGACAGGACACACACACCCAGACCCAAGGTGGAGATTTAAAATCCCCTACCCCGCCAGGAATCGAACCCGCGTCGCCGGAGTGGAAGGTAGGGACTCTACCGACTACGCCACGGCGACGGACTAATGAGAAGTAAGGCTTTTGACTATTATTTATCTTGGCTTTACACACAAACAGTTGAAAAATATATACTAACTGCATTGCAACCTTATAATAATAATAATAATAATAATAATAATAATAATAATAATAATAATAATAATACTTTATTTATTCTGGCAGAGTTAAGGCCATAAGGCCCTCTCTATCTTTTATTACATAAAAGTCCTGGCCCTACATATGACAAATGTTCTATTTATACCTAATTAATATAAACAAAATTATTCATTACTCCAAAATCTCCACGGCGGGAGAGGTCTACAAGGTTCTTGCCCTACCAGCAGACTGCTGATCTCACATTCACTTCAAAATTCTTAAATAAATAAAAAACAAAATATTTCGCTTTAATAGGGATAGTTTCTATTATCTGACAACTATCATGAGGAGCTGCTTTCATTAAATGGATATAGAAAAGTGGGTCCTTTGTCTTATAATTGTAAAACGTAAAAGAAATCTGACATAAGAGGCATCTGACAAAATGTATCAATGCCATCACGACCAGATGTGAAATATGTCGCTTGTGACCGGAGTTAAAATAAAATACCTGGCTGCTACCGACTACTTATCTTGTTAGCATTGCGCAATATGGTGTAACGGATTCATATTTAGAGATTGTGCAAGTTGTTATAAATGTACACAAACCAGACGTAAACTGATAAGTAGTTGAACGTGACCTCTAAGATCTAATTTATTAAATACAGATTGACCCGACTATTTTGCCTTTTGGCAATAAAGTACCTGTTATTAAACGGTATTGCGAACCCTGTGCAAACTGGAATCTATATGAAACACTTCAGGTCATCAAATCAACTTACACACCCATATGTTAACATCGTTGTCCATGCACGGAACTGGTAGTTACGAAACAAAGTATGATTAGAGGTATTTGATCTAGCATGTTATGTAAGTTGTAAATTGAAATCTTTGAAATAACGGTTTACGTTTAAATAGTTTCAATTTAAAGTAAAAGAATGTAAGAATGTGTATGTAAATCATACAACTAACTAACTAACTAACTCACTGGCACTATCGAACCCGAAGGTTCATGGCCTCGCGGACATAAGCTCTCCATACATCCCTATCCTGAGAAATCATACAACTACAAAACTAAAAAAATAAACATGCAACGCCCTCCTCGCGATCCGTCTCAATATATAGATGCATAATAATCAAATGTTTTCGTATTTGTTTACGTAATAATAATAATAATAATAATATAATCATCATCATCATTATCATCATCATCTGCATTCATGGATTAGGTATGTTGACCCGTTCCGACTTCAGCCCGTCTCTTTCTAGATCTGCCCACATCTCGGGTGCCTTTAGGTTTATATTTTGTTATTTGTTTTGGATATCTATCTTCATTCATTCTATCTATATGTATATATTTTATCAGTTATTGCAAATAATAATAATAATAATAATAATAATAATAATAATAATAATAATAATAATAACAATAATATGCACAAAGAAATTAAACATAGGCTCAATTCTGGAAATGCGTGCTATTATGCATTGCAGAGACTCTTGATGTCCCAACTCCTTTCAAGAACGTTAAACTGAAAATATATAAAACTATTATTCTACCAATTATATTATATGGATGCGAAACATGGACTCTTACTTTAAGGGAGGAAAGGAGATTACAAGTATTTGAGAATAAAGTACTTAGGGAAATTTTTGGACCAAAGAGAGATGAACAAACAGGTGAATGGAGAAGACTACATAACAATGAACTACATGGTCTTTATAGGAAGATATAATAAGAACAGTTAGGCTAAGTCTCGTAGACTGCGATGGGCAGGACATGTTGCGCGTATGGGGAATGAAAGACTTGCATGGAAGTTTCTTGTAGGAAAGCCAGAGGGAAAACGCCCAGTTGGTAGGCCAAGAATGAGGTGGGAGAATAACATAAACTATGGTTTGAGGGAAGTAGATTATACAGGGAATGATTGGAAAGCATTAGCTCAGGATAGGGATGTATGGAGAGCTTATGTCCGCGCGACCATGAACCTATGGGTTCGATAGTGCCAGTGAGTAAGTAAGTAAGTAAATAATAATGCATGTTTTATTTAAACTGACAAGTTAAGGTATAGGGCCTTATCTTCCATTCAACTAGTAAAGTAAGACATACAAAATGTATTTATTTATTTATAAAAATGAGTGTGAGTCTGTTTGTTTGTTTCTCTGTCTGTCCTTTATGGACTCAAAACTACTTGACCGATTTGAATGGGGGTTTCACCATCATTCAGAGAAATTTTCTGGGACAAGTAACATATAGCCTATATTATCGTACGTACCTACTATAGACCCGGAGTTGCTTAAATGGATTACGCTGTTTAAACCACAACAAACAGCCTACATCAAATTAATGAACACAAAATTGAATATCTCAAAAAATTATACAAAAAGTCCGCGACAGCATATGTCTACCTTTTACGGATAACTCGCAGTAAACATTTTTGTCTTTCATCTCATTGATACCAAGAAGATCGGGATAAGTAGATTCCTGGGCGACGCCAGGTAATCAGCACAGGTTATCTACAAATAATTACAATATAAATGTATAATTATTATTCTTTTTACTTATGCAACTAAATATAAAAACATATTTAATTTATTTAAGCGTAGCACGCCGGGTACATTATAAATTAAAACTCTTACTCTGACAGAAAAAATTAACAAAGAGTTGTATAGGAGAATCAGATTGGCGTGGGGAAAATTTTGGAGTCTAAAGTCATACTCCTGGACAAATATATCCGTGTTAATATGATGTTTGAAGTCTTGAATATGTGCGTTATTCCTGTCCTAATTAACGGCAGCCAGACATGGACATTCACGAAAGGCCAGACCCAGACGATAGAGATGAGTAAAAGGAAAATAGAAAGAAGAATACTAGACATAAACCTAAAGGATAAAATTAAAAAATGTTCGAAGAGCCAGGAGACTCAAAAGGAGCTGGGGCAGACATGTGACAAGAATGAACCAAGACGGGTAGGCCTACGTCACAACGATGTGGGAAACCTAAAGATAAAATACTCATTATTAGTCCTAACTGTCTTAAAGTAGAAAGAAATTATTTAAATCATACTCAACATTCGAGACTAGGTAAAAGGTACAGAGGACACCACGGCAGAAATGGTCCCAATAATTTAGCGCAACGATGTGTGTGGAGTGGGCAAGAATACCAAGAAACAGACAGAGGTGGGAATAAACGAGTATGCAACTAAAGTAATAACTAATAATTAAGAATACAATATAATAAGGGAGAATGAGGAGATGGAGACACAGTGGGTTAGGGGTAGTACAACGGAATACTCAAAGTCGCATTAGAGAAAAACGAAGAGGAGAAACAGTCTCAATCATTAAGATTAGCAAAAGAACCTATGTTCAATCGCAGGGAATAACACAATTCTGTGTTTGAGCTATCCCTATCGGGTGGTAAGATGTCTTTACCTTGTAGGGTTCCAATAGACTTATTTATTTATTTAAAACTCGAACTAATTTCATATTATTAACACAAATATTCAATAAAATAAATACAATTCTTTTAAATATTACAGTGGTTGTAAGGAATAATTTCTTAAGTAGGGCCTAAGTATTTTCCTTAATAATACAAATGTTTATTTTCATCCAAAAATGTATATATAGTTGCATATTACCAATATCAGACAGATTGTAATAACTTATTTCTTCAAATATTTTCATTTTATGTATCTTCTGATAGATGATATTTTTTTGTAGAACATTCAATATTGTTTCGGCAAGTTGCCTTTTACATGTTTATACATCAATTCCCCAATCATATGTTAACTTAGGGATACTTTGTCCTCTTCATTCTCTGTACATGTCCATACCATCCTAGTCTTTTTTTTTTTTTTTTTCTACATCTTTTTCCGCTTCCATCAATTTAAATAATCTCCGTAAGCTTTATTCTTTTTGTTTTCGTTTTCTGGATGATATCGTCTTAACCAATTTGAATATTTAATAGTTTTCAAAATTTGAGAAAAGATGATGATGATATAATAATAATAATAATAATAATAATAATAATAATAATAATAATAATAATAATGATAAAGTTAATGATGATAATAATAATGTTAAATGTTTAGTGTAGGATAATATAAAATCATTTTCACACGTCTTTATAATGTAAACGCAAACACAAATTCAAGGTAATAAATAAAATTGATCAAATAATTATTTAAATGAATGTGTGATATGAGAATGTGGGTGAATGAGGTACAGCATTCCACTGGTTTTCATTTTGTTCTAGATTTCAAGATCACTTTTGTTGCGTAAGTTGTTGCTGTCTTACTGAATAAACCCTTCCTTCATGGCAATGAGCTTTTAAACAGATTGTGCCGTCATTATCATCATCAGTTCAACCTGCAATGTAAAGCAACCTCAAAAAAGTCGGTGTGCTCATTCTAGCATTAGCTGCAGCAGCAGAAACCGGCTGGTTGTACTTGGCAGTCACTGCTGGATGCTTATGCTGTCTTACTCTTCCGTTTTAGCAACGTGTTTGTATGTCAGTGTGACAAAACCAACACGTCTCGTCTACACCAAATGCACAGTTACGTGAAAAAGTATCTTTATAAAAGTGATAAGTGAAAATATTATTTAAAACTCTTACATAAAACAGGTAATTGTATCTTAAAAACATGGATATAAATGATAATTTTAAATGTGTCGAGTGAAAAATCATAAATATTGAGTTCAGATTGTTGTTTTGTGAATAAAATTACGATAAACATAAATGTGTTACTTTCTAATTTTGAAAGACGTGTGAAAGAAATACATAAATACATAACCTTACATTTAAACAGAAACATATTAATGGGACACTAACATTATTAAGATGGACATACATTATTAAGTACACTCGTAAAAGCTCTATTCTATTGAAATAAAATCTTGATTCACGTAAAGAAAATTCATATAAATTTGTTTGAATTATAAGATGAATCAACCGAATGGAATATGTACGTAAAATATGTTATTGAAGTTATTTTTAATATCGTACATTGAAATATTATGACCAAAATCATGGAGGGCGTGTGGTGGAGAAAAGGGAACAAGTTTTGTTTAATTTGCGTGTGTTTTCTTGTGTTCTTAACTATAAAATATGCAGACTGTTCTGACAGCCATGAAAACGATCTATCACCAGATTTAGAGGACGTTATAGACGAAGAAATCAATAATATAGACAATCCAAAGAAAACAAACAATTATGGAGGATATGTAATGGGAAAATTCGTAAATTCGCTAGTTAAATTATCAGGCGAGATTAATTATGTGCCATATCAAAATGGTGGTAGATCTGCTAGAATGCTTCATGGTAACACAACATACGTGAATAATTCTATGTGGGAACAATTGTTTAAGTATTGTGGGGCGAAAACAGCTTTATCATGTGTGAAGAAAACTGTATATAGTTACATAGATCGTTCCATATCAACAGAACAAGACTTTGCAGTGACTGATGGTGTTATATTTACTAGACATGGGAGACAATTAATTGAAAATAAATACGATAGAAGTCTAAATGAGAAGGTAACAGAAAACAATTCTTCGAAGGATCAAGAAATAAATGAAAGTTCGAAAAATGATACAGATAGAGTTACAAGTTCGTTTCAGAGTTTAACAAACTCACTCTATAATAAAGGTGTGAAATTCATTATGTCGCATGACCTTGAACTTCAACTTCCGGAAACATTTTTCGACGGCGCCATATTGCGGATTTCTCCCAAAGCTCTAGAAGAAGATGGCGGTGCTCTTTTGAAATTAGAAGTAAACAACAGGAGGGATGATGGTGATGGAAGAATATTTTTCAAAAAACGTGAGTCAAATTATTTTATTTTCCCATCTAGTTTAATTACTTATCTAGAATTTTTAACAGCTTTGAGCACGATACTAACCCTCTAACTCAATATTTAGTTTTTAAATAAATAAATATATATATTTTTTTTCCAATGCCCCAGCTTGTCATTTCGACATTTCTGGTGTACTCTCCTGGCATTGGCTTAATTGTAACCCATTTCTGAAATTGGGTCGCCTAGAAGGCGGAGTTACGTTACCCCAATGATATGATGGGTGATAAATGATAATGAAGCGCCAGGAGAATTCTTAACCTAAACTTAACCTAAATTCGAGACCATGGGAAACCACAGGAATGATTCCCTTTAAGGAAACATTCCTATGGTTTTACCGGGAATCGAACCCGGGACCTTATGAACTGTAGTCAGAAACGCTGACCACTACCCATGAGATAAAACTGTAAATGAATTATTAAATAATAATTAGAGAAATTCAATCCTAGATATAAATATAATTTTAAATTTCACTTTTACTTAAATACTCTTATGTATTTAATAGTATATTGAGCATTATAGAATATAGCAAGATACTATGTATCTCTCACTGTAGTTTTGGTATTTATTTTTAATTGTTTATTTTATTCTTAGACGCGTGAAGCGGTTAGACGCTTGCCTCTCACTTTTGGGATCTCGGTCACTCCATGTAGGTTTCGTGGGGTGGACGAAACTGAGGAGGGTTTTCCCGTTTTCTCCTGCCACAAATTTCATTCCACTATTTCTCCTACTCACCTCATTTATTTCGTTTAATTTCTTTCTTCCGTCCCTGTGCGTCAGGCGAGGTTGGCCCGCATCCTTGTCGTTCACAGACCTCTATAAATATAGGGGCTTAATCTTCATTTCATCCCTCAACCCGACACGAGTTGAGAATATTATTATTATTATTATTATTATATTTTTTATTTTTGCTAATGCAGGCAACATACAGTGTGTTTACGTTTTAGGCATGTTTATTTTTTTATGTTTTTACTGATACGGTGCAGCAGAAGTCAATTAACCGAAAATGCAAATATATTATTTTCTCTAGCTTACAACATCTATACAAAAAGCAACTACCGAAATTGTTCCCTAGTTAGCAAATTACCTCAAGCAGTAGTGTTTGAATTTATATTCTGAAAGTCCCGTATTCAAACCCCAGTTTTAATCAATTTGATTTTTTTCCTTGCAACCATGTGCAGTGGTTAACTGACTTATGGGGCATCCTGTATTTTGTTGAATTATGCAATAATGGTTAATGATGAAATGGATCATGGTAATAAAAATTACATTTTATTATTTTTCTTCGCTAGAGAAAAGATCAAATAGGTCTACCGTCTTCAGGATTAGAACATATAAAATCGAAAATTGAGTCTGAAATGCTCGTCAAATGGGCTTATTTTGGGATGATTCTAACATTCCATACGAGTCAAATTTCATTGACATAATTTGCTTACTATATCGTACATACGTCCACCGCTGTGGTCTCGAGGTAGCGTGCTGCCTTGTCTCACAGCGGACCCGGGTTCGATCCCGGTCGGGGCAGTTTTTCTGGGTGAGGTTTTTATCGGGGTTTTTCCTCACCTGTAAGAGAAATGTCAGGAAAACTTTAAGGCCCAAACGGTCCCCGAAATCATATGGCCATCATCATCATCCTTCACCGGTGTGGAAAGCTACGGGAAGCTAGTAAAGCTGCAAAGCATAGCATGAAAATGCTATGATTGCAGTGAAATACCTGCCTTCCGGCAGAATTACTATGGATGGATGGATCGTACATATACTGTTTACAGAATCCACAGTATCGCACCCAATATCTTCAGCCATATAATATTAATTCATAATTAATTAACTCACTGGCATTATCGAACCCGTAAGTTTATGGCCCCGCGGACATAAGCTCTCCATATATACTTATCCTGAGCTAATGTTTTCCAATCATCTCCTATATAATTTACCTCTCTCAAATCATGGTTTTTTGTTCACCCACCTCATTCTTGGTCTACCAATTGGGCGTTTTCCCTCTGGCTTTCCTATAAAAAGCTTCCATGCAAGTCTTTCATTCCCCATACGTGCAACATGTCCTGTCCATCGCAGTCTACGAGACTTAACTGTTCTTATTATATCTGGCTTCCTATAAAGACCATGTAGTTCATTGTTGTTATGTAGTCTTCTCCATTCACCTGTTTGTTCATCCATCTCTCTTTGGTCCAAAAATTTTCCTAAGTACTTTATTCTCAAATACTTGTAATCTCCTTTCCTCCCTTAAAGTAAGAGTCCATGTTTCGCACACATATAATATTACTGGTAGAATAATAGTTCTATATATTTTCAGTTTAACGTTTTTTGAAAGGAGTTGGGACGTCAAAAGTCTCTGCAATGCATAATAGCACGCATTTTCAGAATTGAGCCTATGTTTAATTTCTTTGTGCATCTCATTCCTATTTGTGATTATTGTTCCTAGGTATTTGAATTCTTTGATATTATTGGAAATTTTATCAAATATTATTTTACTAATTATTTATCTAAAATTATGATGTATCATAATGTAACATATATTTTTGTGAGTAGAAGCTTCACCCGGTAATTAAATGTATGCTACTTGAAAATTCAAATGATGTAAACATAAATTTCTGTGAACGTGATATTTAGATGTTAAAATGAATCCAGTATTCCTTGTAATATTTTCCAACTTTCTTGGTCAACTGCTAATATGTGGTATCATTTACCATATAATTGAGCTTGGCTATGTATAATATTACATAGAATTGTTGATTAAACTATCATCGAGGAAAATCTTTAAATACTATAATTCTCTCTCTTCCCTCTATGAAATCTTATAACTCATTACTGCTACTATAATGGCGAAGCCCGATGTTGAGCCTTAGCTACACTCAGATTCAGTACAGGAAGTTACTGTGTGTTTGGAATAGGGAACTGGGTTGCCATTTTAACAGTACTTTCTTGAGAGGAATCCTTATACAAAACTGAAGATTGCAACACAGTAGGTACATAGTTGTAAGTTTTAGCGTCCAAGCCACCCCCTCTTAAAAAAAAAACAGTTACCACTTGTCACTGAGCTCTTGCGGATATGTACTATCCTGAGTGAAAGTGTCGATTCTCATTTTTACTATAAAACTAGTTTGCATTCCGTAAAATAAAAACTATATTTTTAAATGTATAGTACATATATTTGGAAAAAGTACTGCTAACCTTGCCGCTTCACCCCTCCTTAACAAACAAATACCGTTATTATGAGTTTGGCAACACCTAACCTCTGAAGGTAGGGGGACACTGACATAGCCCATAAGGTCTGTAATAACTTCCTGGGTTGAATTAGAGTGTAGACCAAGTTAATAGATGTCATGAATGGTATGCGGCCAACGTACCCGACACAATGAGACTCTAGAAAACAACTAAGTTACTGTACTAGGGTGATGAGGTCTTTGCATTTTGCTTAGAGGCCTTTTTGTTCAGGCTTAAGGATATTTTATGAGCCTGAAAATCTTCAGACTCGGGATCCACGAAGTCCCTCCCCTGGGACTATCTCCTTGGATTTTTCCATCCTAAAAAATCTATCGATCCCGGTCGGGTTTGAACCCGCGACTCTCGGGATCAGAGGCAAGGAGCATAACCAAATTGTTGATTAGACCTTTATTTGAGGGAAATCTTCAAATAGTATAATACCTTATCCTCCCTCTATGAGATCTGATTAAACATTACAGCAGATAGCCTATGTACTATACATACGAGTGGACTGGTACTTCGAATTTTATTTTAGGATTGATGAATATTTGATGCAGTAAGTAAACAAATGTAATTGCCAGAAATAAAAATGGATTTGATTGTTAGTTTATTCAATTGGCTTTAAGATAAATGTTATTGCAAAATAGATTTATTGATATTAACAGTAGTAAGAAGATTAGTTCAATACTGGTTTTGTTCATTTCACAGTGTTGATTCGTATCATGGAAATATACGATAGCTAGTTTGATACAAAACAAACAGAATGGCCTGGTATACAAAGATTAAAGTAATTTCAACATACATTTGAAATGAATTTACTCTGTTTTTTGTGTATATGTTGTATTAGGTGTCCATTTATTTCAGTTAGGTAAGCATGATTCTAACTGACCTGTGTCCTCCTTTTTCTGTCTGGACATTCGGCGCATGCCTTCACGTAAAATTAAGACGGATTTGATTATCACCGTTAGTTAGTTCTATTTTTTTTAACGACACTGATTTTTCGGCGTATCCGTGGCTCGCCTCTCACCGCTGGGGTCCCGAGATTGAGTCTCGGTCACTCCATATGGGTTTCGTGGTAGATGAAACGGAGCTTAGCCAGATTTTTCTCGAGCTTCCCCCCCCCGTTTTACACTGCCACAATCTCATTCCACCATTTCTCCATACTCATAACATACATTTCATTTCATTTCGTTCATCTGCCCCCGTGATGGCGCGTCAGGCGTGGTCGGCCGGCACCCTTGTCATTCACAGACCTCTATATAGGGGGTTCATTTCATCTCATCCCTCGACCCGACTCTGAGTCGGACACAAATTGAGGATACTACTGATTTTTACAAGAACGTTCCTACAAAAAAGTATTAATTGGGTTACAGATATCTTAATTTATTCAAATAAAAATTCTAGCAACCTGTAAGAGAGTGAAAGAGACAGCGATAGAATGAAAGAGAGATTGAGAAAGAGGGAGAGTCAGAGAGAGAAAGAAGAGAGAGAGAGAGAGAGAGAGATAGAGAGAGAGAGAGAGAGAGAGAGAGAGAGAGAGAGAGAGAGAGAGAGAGGTGTCACACAAAGTGAAATTGTATGCGTGTGTTCCAGTGACACCCACTGCACTTTTCGTGATTCTGGTTCTGCATTCTGCATTTTGTTGACGTTAATGAATATTTTTTAAATTTATATGTAGAGTCTTTCATATATTACGCAATTTTTAAAAAATGTACTAATTAAGTCAAAAATGTCTACTGCTGTGGTCTCGAGGTGGCGTGCTGCCATGTCACTCAGCGGGCCTGGGTTCGATCCCCGGTCGGGACAATTTTCTGGGTGAGGTTTTTATCGGGGTTTTTCCTCACCCGTAAGATAAATGTCCGGAAAACTTTAAGGCCCAAACGGTCCCCGAAGTCATATGGCCATCATCATCATCCTTCACCGGTGTGGAAATCAACGGGAAGCTACCACACCTACAATTCCCTAGTAAAGCTGCAAGCATAGCATGAAAATGCTATGTTTATACTGAAAGACCTGCCCTCGGGCAGAATTACTATGGATGGATGGAAGTCAAAAAATGCATCAAAATATTTTTTTTTTAATTTCATCTACATACACTCCCATTTAAATGCGGAAAATTATATCGTGCATATGTCCACCTCCACTGTCTCGGCAGGCACTCGGTCTATGAAGTTCGTGATGAACCTTTCACAGACATTTCTGTTGATGTTGTTGATCACGTTGAATTTCATCCTTAAGTTGGATAACTGTCCCGCGCCGTAGCCGAGCGGTTAAGGTAGGAAGCCTTGGCGCAGAGCTACGGGACTTGCGCTGGTTCGAGTCTCCATGGGGGAAGAAATTTTCTCATGGTATTTCGGCCAGTATGGGACCGGTGCCCACCCAGCATCGTGAGGCAATTGGGTACCTACAATAAGTAGCGGCTCCAGGTTGAGGAACCAGCTATAACGGTTGGGGGACTCGACATGCTAACCACATGTCACCCCTACACTGGCTGTTGATCATCTACCTCTGTGATTGACACATGTGGATGTGAAGGGCCAGCAGCGGCTGGTAAAAGGGCAACCTCTGAAAAGTGGAAAGACCCTCAATCGGAAGTTGGATAACTGTTCGTTGTTTTTTTTTTTTCACGTAGACTTTGGACCTATCACACATCCCGCAAGACGACAACCCTATTCCATGAAAAATTCCCTAAGTTTGTAGTCTCAATTCGTGGCGACTTGGAATCGTCTCCCAGATCTTGTGACCTTACTCCATGTGACTTCTTTTTATGGAGTTATGTGAAGTCCAAAGTGTAAGTGAACAATCCACAAACAGTTCTCCAACTTAATGAAGAAGTTCAACGTGTCATCAACATCAATAAAGATGTCAATGACAAGGTCATCTCTGTATTAAATCAGAGACAGAGTTAAAGTAGAGTAAACTGCCTGCCAAGACAATGGAAAGATAGACATTATTTATAGTTAAGTAAAGGGAATTATTAACTTATGAGGTTCTTGATTCGTAAATTAATTGAGTTATTTGTTAACATTTAACCTCATCGTTTTATTGGGTTCTTCAAACACGGGAACTAGTTTTCGAGAGAAGGATCTCTCTCATTTTCAACCGACATTATGACTACTGGATTTTCATTGGAATCTCCATCAATAACGTTGCCATCTGGTGTTGATTTGATGAACTTTGAGATGAGGTCACGTTCATCAGGAATCTCGAAATTCATGGATCTAAATTTGTTCTTCTGAATAGACAAATTTAGATCCATAAATTTCGAGATTCCTGATGAACGTGACCTCATCTCAAATTTCATCAAATCAATACCAGATGGCAACGATATTGATGGAGATTCCAACGAAAATCCGGTAGTCATAATGTCGGTTGAAAATGAGAGAGATCCTTCTCTCGAAAACTAGTTCCCGTGTTTGAAGAAACATGAATTATGAGGTAAGATGTTAAAAAATGACTCATTAATTTACGAAGGTAGACATATGCCTGATGTAATTTTCCACATTTAAATAGTAGTGTATGTAGATGAAAAACATATATTTCGGTGCATTTTTACTTCATTATTGCATTGTTAAAAATTAATATACGAAAGACCATATGCCACTTCGGTGAACCATATTACGTTAGTGATGTGTAGGGGCTATTTGCATTTTGTATTGAGATAAGTGTGAAATAGATGTTTGTTTAAGTGATTGTGTATTCTGAGGAATGATGAAGAGAAAATACCAAGAAGACTGCCAGGGTTAACGCCCTATGTGACGAACGAACCGCTATCAACAGTTCCACTTGCCTTCTCAACACATATACAGCGAACAGATTTAGAATTTGATCTAGACATATGGTTCACTATCTAGCGATTAAAATGTATACACCATCAACTCTCCTTGCCCCGAAATTCGAAATTATACAATTAAAATTTACAACCTAGTCGAACTCGGACCCGTTAGTCAGGAGGCAATTTAAGTTAAATGTACAAACGTATCTTGTGAACCAGTCGTTCTCAGCAATTATTTTAATTTGCGGAGTCTTTTCGGATCATCTTACGCCAACGCCTTTTATTGAAAGGTTGATTTGTGTTCTGAGGATTTTCTAGAGGGGGTTGTGGTCCGTCGGTATTGTTTCTTTTAGAATTTTTCCATTTCCAGCTTCTTGTAAAATTTTAATTTCTTGCAAAGTATTTATTTTATAATCAATTGAATTGGCGTTTACTTGATGAAAATCCATAGCATATTTAATTAAATGAAAATAAAACTTCAAGTTTTATGTGATTTTCATATTTTCATATTTATTAAAATATAAATTAGTTACAGCTGTTTCGGTACTTTGTACCTTATTGAGACATGATAACAAATTAATGATTAATATAATTAAATACTTATTTTATTGTTATTATATTAATTATGTATTATTTAAACCTGTTGGTAACTGTATCTATTTGGTGACCAGCTTCTCTGATGTGTTTTGCGTAGAATTGATAGAACTAATAACATGCTTTCAATAATACCCGAAGAGTACAACAGCGATAAAATAAATATTTTGGAACAAATTGAAATATTAAAAGAAGCCGGAAACGGAAGAAAATTAAACAGAAACGTACCAATCGACTACAACCTCCTCTGCAAAATCCTCAGAACACGAAACAATACTTGAATAGATAAACAACAATGATGGAGACGGATCGAAATGTCTTCTGACTATCTCACTGACACTGTCGAACTCGGAGGTTCACGGCCGCGCAGACATAAGCTCTCCACATACCCCTATCCTAAACTTATGTTTTCCAATCACCCCTTGTGTAATCTCCCTCATATCATGGTTTATGTTAATTTCCCACCTCATTCTTGGTCTACCAGTTGGGTGTTTTCAGAACTTCCGTGCCATTTTTCATTCCCCATTCGTGCAACATGCTAATCGCAGTATAGGAGACTTAACTGTTCTTATTATATCTAGTTTCCTATAAAGATCATGCAGTTCACTGTTATGTAGTCTTCTCCATTCGCTTGCCTGTTCATCTCTCTTTGATCCAAAAGAACTTTATTAAAAAATGATCGTAATATTTTCTCCTCCCTTAAAGTAAGAGACCATGTTTCGCATCTTAGGCCTATAATATAACTGGGAGAATAACATTCTGGGTCATTTAAGCACGTTTGTGCAATTTAACATGATAGAATCTTGCTGTATTTTGTACATCCTTGCATATAATACGTACTATTGTCATTATGCAGATGACAATTAGCACAGTTTCCGGACACATTCCACAAGAACCGGAATGGGTCTTGTTGTCCTATTTTTTATTCATAGTAACTGTGCCATATCTACACCATATATAAAGTGAAATCGCTAACAGAAAAAAATTATACGTGTGTATGTACAAGTGTTTAAGAAGGTTACCGGTGTTTTTATCTTTTCATCTACCAATCTAGCAACGTAACTTAAACAGGAGCGTAAAATCGTTCTCTTTACCCAAATTGTGTAAAAGACCTTTCACCACTTTTTTAATGCCGAATTATAATCATGCTTTGTAATTTCAGCGTTGTAACAGTCATTGGATGGATCTAAGAAACAAAAAATATGTGGTTCAAGGTTTTAATTTCGTGTCAAATCGACCGTATCACTAACAAAGAACTGTCAACCATTGCTTGTCGGATCTTACCTTGAAATTTCTCCCAGAGAAGTGTGATGATGTACCAAGGCCGTGTCCAAAAAATACATCTGCAACTTTTAACTGCAAGGCACAGAAATCGAAGCTAGAATCCAGCATTGGCAACCAACTGTGCGAATTAAATGGATATCCTTGCTCGAGTAAAGCGGAGTTGAGTGTAGCGGGAAGCAGCGGGGGGGGGCTATTGTCAAAATATCCAATTCGCCTAGTCAGAAATTGTATTACTTCCCGATAAGTAGTATTACTTCCCTGAAGTGTAAATTGAGTTATTTGGCTCTGGGTTTTAGTGTCTTTCAGTTAAAAACGGCAGATTTTTTTTATTACGGCCTTGGTATATCATAACCCTTCTCTGGGAGAAATTTCAGAAATATTTCGACATGCAGTATATCTGTATTACTTACAAAGTAACTGTCAGCCACTTGCATGCCGAAATCTATCTTGAAATTTCTCTCAGTAATATATATATATATATATATATATATATATATATTAGGATTATAACTTTTTGGACGTTTGTGAAATAAAATATTCCCTGTGCAATGCGTGAATGAACTTTTACTTAAAACCATTGAAAAAGGCCGTCATTTCACTGATCTTCAAGAAAAGGTCACCCCCAAATATATTTATATACTCGTATCTATATTTAATATTGATTTGGGGGTGACCTTTTCTTGAATATCAGTGAAATGAAGGCCTTTTTCAATGGTTGTAAGTAGACGTTCACCCGCTCATTGCACACGAAATATTTTATACCCACTAATTGCACAGGAAATATTTTATTTCACAAAAATCCAAAAAGTTATAACCCTAGAAGGTTATAACTTTTTGGACTGTTTGTTGAAATAAAATATTTCCTGTGCGATGAATGGGTGTACGTTTACATAAAACCATTGAAAAAGGCCTTCGTTTCACTGATCTTCAAGAAAAGGTCACTCCCAAATTAATATTAAATATTGATATATGAATATATCTGGGGCGATCTTTACTTGAAGCTCAGTGAAAAGAAGGCCTTTTGCAATGGTTTTAAGTAAAATTTCATCCATCCATTTCACAGGAAATATTTTATTTCACAAAAGTCCAAAAAGTTATAATCCTAATGTATATGTTAGGGTTATATATAGCCTATATATATATATATATATATATATATATATATATATATATATTTTATAATATCTATATATACAAGCGTTACTGCTATAAAGTAAATATTCTCTTTAATAATTTGCTTAACTGTTATGTTAGCCACTAGATGGCAGTTGAAAGAAATTTCCGCTACCTCTTGTGTGAATTGAGAATACTACATGTATAAGAAAATTGTATGCTTGTCTTGGAATTCTTGGGTAGCTCAGTTGGTTAGAGCGCTAAAGGTACAGACTTTAGAGACTCGAGTTCAAATCCCGACTCAAGCATTCTTTTTCCTTTTCATATCATATTTGCCTTCATTGCCAAATGTCAAAAATATATTTATAATATCTATATATACAAGCGTTACTGCTATAAAGTAAATATTCTCTTTAATAATTTGCTTAACTGTTATGTTAGCCTCTAGATGGCAGTTGAAAGAAATTTCCGCTACCTCTTGTGTGAATTGAGAATACTACATGTATAAGAAAATTGTATGCTTGTCTTGGAATTCTTGGGTAGCTCAGTTGGTTAGAGCGCTAAAGGTACAGACTTTAGAGACTCGAGTTCAAATCCCGACTCAAGCATTCTTTTTTCTTTTCATATCATATATATATGCACACATATATATATATATATATATATATATGCACACACACACACATATATATATATATATATATATATATATATGCACACTCACACACATATATATATATATATATATAGAGAGAGATATATAGAGAGAGAGAGAGAGAGAGAGAGAGAGAGAGAGAGAGAGAGAGAGAGAGAGAGAGAGTTCTCATCCAAAATTGCTATAATTGACAGATAGCTGTGAATAAAAAATTATATTCTTAATGAATATCACGTTAAACCATTATTCAGTGTTTAATGAATTATTTATCGGTGTGATAGAATTTTTAATTGAGGTTTGTAAAGGAAAATACCAAACAAAAGTAGGACAACATGACTTTCTTATAATAAGTAGCTGTAATAAAATATTAAACACAGCTGACAATGTTACTCTGTCATATGAGTTGATTACTATTGTTACATGTCTTACATCATGTTACTTTTATCCGAATAATAATGATACGAATTACTATTGCTCCGTCATTGAATAACAGGTTCTAGAAAGTTCAAGTTCATTGACGCTTCATGTGTAAGAGGCCAAGGTTTTCCTGAATATTGGAAAGTAAGACGAGAAAGTTCTAATAATGTACCGGTACGCATTTTCAAACTCCAAAACGTACAGTTACTTAATGGAGCGATATGTTTATAGAAGGTCCTTGAGTTACCAGCTGACTTCTGACCTCACATCCATATGTATTAATCATAGAGGTGGACTATCATATAGCCAGTATTGGGGTGACATGTGTTAAGCATGTCGGGTCCTCCAGCCGTTGTAACTGGTTTTCTTAACCTGAAATGGCAACTTATTTTAGCTACCCAAATTCCTCACGATACTGAGTAGATACCGATCCCATACAGGCCGAAATTCTCTGAGAAAATTGATTCCCCCAGAACTGTTTCTTTAAGGAAGGAGAAAAGATTAAGAGTATTTGAGAATAAAGTTCTTAGGAAATTTTTTTAGACTAAAGAGAGATGAACAGGCAAGCTAATGGAGAAGATTACATAACAATGAACTATATATGTTCTTTATAGGAAACCAGATATAATAAGAAGGGTTAAATTAAACATAGGCTCAATTCTGGAAATGCATGCTATTTATGCATTACAGAGACTCTTGACTACCCAATTTCTTTCAAAAAAAAGTTAAACTGAAAAAATATATATAACTATTATTCTACCAGTTATATTATATGGATGCGAAACAAGGACTCTCACTTTAAGGCAGGAAAGGAGATTACGAGTATTTGAGAATAAAGTTCTTAGGAAAATGTTTGGACCAAAGAGAGATGAACAGACAGATGAATGGAGAAGACTACATGACAGTGAACTACATGGTCTTTATAGGAAGCCAGATATAATGAGAACAATTAAGTCTCGTAGACTGCGATGGACAGGACATGTGGCACGATTGGGGAATGAAAGACGTGCATGGAAGCTTGTTGTAGGAATACCAGAGGGAAAACGCCCAGTTGGTAGACCAAGAATGAGGTGGGAGAATAATATTAACTATGATTTGAGGGAAGTAGATTATACAGGGGATGATTGGAAAACATTGGCTCAGGATAAGGATGTATGGAGAGCTTATGTCCGCGCGGCCATGAACTTACGGTGCCAGTGAGTTAGTTAGTTAGACTGCGAGGGGCAAGACATGTGGAACGAATGGGCAATGAAAGCGGGGCTTCTTGTAGGAAAACCAGAGGAAAAACTCCCAGTTGGTAAATAAAAATGAGGTGGGAGAATAGCATTAACTATGATTTGAGGAAAGTAGATAATACAGGGATGATTATGAAATATTAGCTCAGGATAGGGATGTGTGGAGAGCTTATCTCCATGCGGACATGAAGCTACGGGTTAGATTATGCCAGTGAGAGGAACTAGCCCAAGTCCCATAGCTCTACACCAACTCATCGTGCCTTAACCATTCGTGTCGAGACGCTCGGCTATATGGAAGCAAGTGTGAGTTGATAAAACCTCATGTATATAACCCTTCAATTCTATTGTACGGATTACTCAATTTCAGTTACAGTTACAATAATCAATCGCCTTTGTTACAGAAGATGTTTGAAGTTATGTCCTACACCTCTACACATTATTGACATATTTTAAGAAAATACCTAATAGGCCTATATGTCAGAAGTGTATGTCGGTACAAGGATCCACCTTCAATAGTTTCAACGACAAAAATAATTGGCCACTTACACAGTGTTTATGTACTAAATGAGGAACAATTTGTATAGTCTATTTACAGAAAGATAAAAGTGACATATAATGTTATGTTGATCGGAAACGTATTCTAATTATAAACGATTTTAACATATAAGATAATTCTGCGTGTATTTATTATCTATATAGGCCTATTAATACGTGAAGAACAATCTTTGTACCCCTTTTTAGGCAGATTGCGCGCACGGAGGAGTGTGATATTTGACATAATTAAAGTTCATATAGAGAAGGAGTGCAGGAAAATAAAATGTATGTAGGCCCTATAATATGTTTTACAAATAAATTAAATTAAACAAAATAAAATAAAATGAATTTATGTGTATTACTCATTCATGTTAATTTGTTTACGTTCATACTTAACGTGCATTGTTGTAAGAAGAAAATTTGTGCAGCAACAATGTGAATTGACTTAATCTTCGGTATTTATTATTAGTGGGTTATTTTTAAGTGATTTAAAATAGTGAGTACATTTTATTATTTAAATTTAATTAAAATAAAAATATTACAAAGGAAACTAAAATGAAAATTTATAAGAGCATAATACAGAATATTTTGTCATATGGAAGTGAAACTTGGTCTTTGACGGAATTACAAAAGAACAAAATTAGAACAGTTGAATTTGATTATTTTAGAAGAAGCCTCCAAAAAACAAGACAGGATAAAAGAAGAAATGAATTCCTTTGGAGAGAAATGAATGTCACCACATCTGTTGTTAAGAGGATTGAAAATCAAACACTTAAATGGTATGGACATGTACAAAGAATGGAAGATGAAAGATGGCCAAAAAATATATACCAGTGGTCACCCCCTGGAAGAAATAAACGTGGCAGACCAAGATGGAAATGGAAAACCTACGTCAGAACTATAATGGATGATCGGAATTTGGAAGAGGGAGATTGGAATGATAGAGATAAATGGAAACTGAAGACGGAAAACCTATAAGTGGGGGAAAGCCGAAGAAGAAGAAGAAATTTAAATTAAACCCTGTCTAATCTTTGTGTCAATAATTTCATTACATATATTGTTTATATTTACATATTCGCACCTACTTCCTTTATGCCTCGACATAGAACATTGACGTCGGAGTGAGAGACAAAGAAGCAGGGATATATTATATTCCCGTACACATAATAATAGGCCAAATGCAAATTTAAATAGTATAGAAATGTTTTTTAAATTTGGCTTAGCCAAGCTATACCACATGTTTTCTATCCTTCGTATTTTTAAAATAAATCGAAAATGAATGACAAACTTAAAAATTTAATGAATTGTGGTCGAATTTAGTCCGCTGGGCGACCACTAGTATATATGATTTATTTAAATACTATTTTGAATTGGTGAATACGATGAAATGAGTCCAGCTAATTAAATTTGAAAAACTTAGGATTTGCGATGTAGATTGAGCAAAAACCACGTTAAAAACTCCAGATAATTTAATAGGCACGGAGGTTTCAACCCGGAACCTCTCGAATACGATTCACAAACTCTACTGATTAAGTCAACTCGCTGTGTTATTAAGAAAGTTTATTGATGTTAGGATAACCGTGGTATCAAGGTTAAGAAAAATCTTTAGGCTTATAGGCTACATAAAAAATTCAACCTGCTTATGTTTACTATTGAGTAACACTAAGAAATTGGGACTGGAAGTAAATATCAAAAAACGAAATATAAATAAGAAATTGGGACTGGAACTAATATCAATAAAACTAAATATAAAGCCACACATAGAAATGCATTGTATAATGGAAATGGACAGCTAATTAGAAATGAGGGAAATTTTGAGGAAGTAGCTGAATTCAAATACCTAGGAACAATAATCACAAATAGGAATGAGATGCACAAAGAAATTAAACATAAGCTCAATTCTGGAAATGCGTGCTATTATGCATTGCAAAGACTCTTGATGTCCCAACTCCTTTCAAAAAATGTTAAACTGAAAAATATATAAAACTATTATTCTACCAGTTATATGGATGCAAAACATGGACTCTTACTTTAAGGGAGGAAAGGAGATTACGAGTATTTGAGAATAAAGTTCTTAGGAAAAATGTTGACCAAAGAGAGATGAACAGACAGTACAATGGAGAAGACTAAATAACAGTGAACTATATGGTCTTTCTAGGAGGCCAGATATAATAAGAGCAGTCAAGTCTCGTAGACACGATGGGTAGGACATGTGGTATGAATGGGGAATGCAAGACGTGCATGGATGTAGGAAAGCCAGAAGGAAATCGCCCACTTCGTAGACCAAGAATGAGGTGGGATAATAACATTAACTATGATTTGAGGGAAGCAGATTATACAGGGATGATTGGAAAACATTAGCTCAGGATAGAGATGTATGGAAAGCTTATGTCCGCGCGGCTATGAACCTAAGGGTTTGATAGTGCCAGTGAGTTAGTTAGTTAATATGTCTATGATTTATAGACTTTTAAACCGCTGAAAAGATCTTCATGAAATTTTGTACCTACAGGTTTTCCATTAGAGCGAGTATTTAGCCGCTATCTGTTATACTCTAAAACTATATAGCCTATTTTACCTGAAACGAAAATTTAAAAATCGCTTAGCAGTCGCAATTTTCAATTATTCACAACGAAGCTCAGTATATGCTATTACAATATACCAAGGTAGGTATTGTCCAAAACTCAGTGACATCCAAACATTAGAAGTGTGGGTTTATCTGAAATCCGAAATTAAAAATTAACTCTAGCAATATTTGGTTCGTCACAATAGGCTATATAGGCCTACCATATAATTTAATTAACCTCTAATTTACTTTTTTACTTATGTAACTAAAAATAAAATACTCAATATATTTAGACATAGCAGCACACGCCGAGTAGACCTAATAGCGAATGTATGTTTGTGATTCATAGACGCAACAGATATTTATGAACGTTTGTACATATCGGTTTTCAGGTACGGCGACTGTTTAGTCGCTATCTATTATTCTCTAAAACCATTAGGTGTAGGAATTCTCCTGAAACGAAAATTTAAACATCCCTCTAGCGGTCGCAAATGCTTCATAACGAAACTCAATAGGCCTATATGCTATTAAAATAAACAGAGGCAGATAGTGTCCACAAATCAGCGATATTTTGTCGTTAAGTGGAGATTTATCTGAAATCTAAAATTAAAAATTGATTTTGCAACCACTGTGTTTGATACGTCTCCATGTATACATATAATCTAATAAACCTGTAATTTTCTTTTAACTTAGGCCTATTCAACTAAAAATAAAACATATTTCATTTAGTTAGGCATAGCAGCGCACGGTGAATATTCGCTAAGTTTTCAATAAATATTATTTAATTGTAAGCCGTGTTTCACCTACTGGCATATCACAATGTTTTTTACGTTGTTTACTTATAATAATTTAATACTGTTTATTTAAAATTAAATTACTTTTAAACTCGCATCGTCACTCTAAGGTGTTGTTGTGGTGCTTCGTCATTTCTGGTAGTAGGCCTACACTTGATCGGTTTTTAGAGAATCCAAGTAGGCCTACATACGATCAACGGGTATTGAGCCGTTTGTGCTGGGCTCTCTGGGCAGTTGCAATTTGACAATAGTGTCTTCTTGATTTTGTATAGATAACAAAGGAAAGGGTCATGGTTAGATATGAATCGTTTAATTATGTAATTTGAACACATAAAAATGGAGGATCTTTGAATATTGAAGTGATAATTAGCGTGTGGAAAATTTTCATACTAATTAAAAATTGTTTTCTGTCAGTCTATACCCGCATATCCCCTAGTGGATGAAGGATATTCCTTGTTATGTAGGAGTTACAATCAAATTTAGTTACGCCTAATTATGTATTACAGAGACTCCTGACGTCCCACTCCTTTCAAAAGACCATAAATTATTATTTTACCAGTTATATTATATGGATGCCAAACATGGACTCTTACTTTAAGGGAGGAGAAAAGATTACAAGTATTTGAGAATAAAATTCTTAGGAACATTTTTGGACCAAAGAGAGATGAACAGACAGGTGAATAGAGAAGGCTACATATCAGTGAACGACATGGTCTTTATAGGAAGCCAGATATAATAAGAACAGTTAAGTCTTGTACACTGTGATGGCAGGACAAGTTGCACGAATGGGGAATGAAAGACGTGCATGGAAGCTTCTTGTAGGAAAACGTCCAGTTGGTAGACCAAGAATGAGGCGGGAGAATAACATTAACTATAATTTGAGGGAAGTAGATTATACAGGGAACGATTGGAAAATATTAGCTCAGGATATGGAGAGCTCATGTCCGCGCGGCCATGAACCTATGAGTTCGAAGTTGCCAGTGAGTTAGTTAGTTACTTATAATTTCCTACAGATGTCAGCATGTGACAAGTGGTTAGCTCACCTCCTGAAAAACACAACGAGTAGGTAACTAAGGTATTAATTGGATGGAAAAGACCGATTAAATTTTTCTCGGATATTCTAATTTGAGTTTACTATTGTGTGTGTGTGTGTGTGTATATATATATATATATATATATATATATATATATATATATTGCCTTTAGTCACGACAGTCATGGATTCAAAACCGGCCGATGCCCATAGATTTTTAGGATGGAAAAATGGAAGGGACCAGTCCTCCGGGAGAGACTTTAAGCCATGAATCCCAGTCTCAATATTTTCAGGCTCGTAAAAGAACCGCAAGCCTGAATAAAATGGTTTCTGTGCAAAATTTAACAGACCTCATCTAAACAAGTAATACCTTCGTTGCTTATAGATGTCTCATTGAGGCAATGTGCTATCCACATGTCACTCGTTGTCATCTATAGGTAAATAAGCGTAACTAAATTCGATTGGTCAAGAATCTCCCATTAGGGAGCAACAATGTCCCCACGAGGGGCGTATGGGGTATATACATACATACTATGTATATAATATTCCAAATTTTATGTAATGATATTTTAGCATGTGTTTGCCTCTGGTCTTGATGTTTTGAAGGTTGTGATCTTCCTATAGCAGACTAGATTGGCTACGTGGTCAGCTCGTTCATTGACTCGTAAACCTGGATGCTCTATAACTCAGTGAAGTGAGATTTCTTCATATTCATGTTTGGTTCATCTTCTGGGCTAAATGGCCATGGTTCGGTTTCCTTGAAACTCAACGTTTCGTCTACTACTGCGGTTGACATATTCAGGAGATTCTGTGTGCTCTCTATAAACTCCTCAACGGTCGGCTGCAGTTGAGAAGTTCACAAAGATCACGCAGAATCTCCTGAAGATGTCTACCGCAGCAGTAGACAAAACGTTGAGTTTCAAGGAAACCGAACCACGGCCATTTACTCCGGAAGACGAGCCAAACAGGAATCAAGACACCGGCTGTGTAAACCTACAATTTTACACAATTTCTTTAGATTTATAAATTTTAATCTAATATAAACGGTTAGTGGGTGCGATACTTGTTTGTCCTGATGAGTAGAGCTTCTTTAGAGTCCACATGAATTTGAAAGGAAGCGAATGAAGTAGCCTACAGAATCCAGTCTAGCACCATATTTATTCTGCAGAGTTCCGCTTGAAAACAGTGCAATTTTGGTTTACTTTCTCTGTTTGTTTGTGAATCTCCCTAGAGTATTTCTTTGTGGCGATTCTAACTCCAGCACAGTTTTGTATTTTAGAACCGTCTGTACAGATTAGGACGGCGAAGAAAACAATGGGGATTGCTACACTAGTTTACTTAACTTTTTTTCTTTCACTAAATACAGGCCAACTAGAAAATAAGTAAATAACTTTTATTGAACCTTTATAGGAATAAATAACTATGAGGTTTAATTTAAGATAAATTAAAATATTTCATACCTCTCCTCATAACCAGTCTTCTACGTATATCGCGATTTCAAAGCCTTGGCGGCTTCATCTTTGGTACTAACTTTAAGACTAATGTTAATGTCGATCGCAAGAACTACTTGTTCACTCTGTTGCTGGACCGATAAACCCGCGGATCAAGTTAGAGTCCGCAGGAATTTCGAAATTCATACGTTTTTCATTCTTGTTTTTCTGAATGTGGATTTTTCCCAAACCGTGAGTTCTTTTTGTTTTTCTATTTGTTTAATTAGACTAGCTTTTGCTTCAATTAGATGTTTTTCGGACCATATACTTAGAAGGCTGGTTATGAGGAGAGGTATGAAACATTTTAATTTATCTTAAATAAATTTTACGTTCTAGAAAACGAAAACTATTTATGGAACCTGGAAGCACTTTACACCGATTTATAGAGGAAGTCTTCAGGTTTAGTTTCTGAACTCATAAATGTTTAATGCGTCATACAACACATAAATTATGAAGTTTCTCATTGTGAACCTACCTCCATTCTCCGTACCCATATCTTATGGAAGCGAATATTCATCTAGGATCCTATTTTTAAATACGTTCAGGTTTTCTTACCTCATTATCATGAACTTATTTAGGTTTAGGTCGTTTGAGCCTTTTCCTATGAGATCTGAAGATGTGGTTGATCAGTGCACCTTAATTTTGGTCTTCCTTTATCTCGACCTCCTTTAGATCGATACTGCGATGCTAATTTAGGAATGCGAGATGGGTCCAGAAAGATAGCTAATGAAATTGTGAAACTGAAAAAGAAAAAATGACTCAGTGAAAAAATTATGAAAATTGGAGAAAATTATAAAACGAATGACACAAGGGCATTTTATGATAGTTTTAAGAAGTTTAATCAACGGCAGGTAATCCTACAACTTTTTGTAAAGATAATCAAGACAATCTTATAACTGAATAGATCTCGTTATAGATGGAAATATTTTTTTCTGTAACGTGTTGAACCCAATTGATACAACAACACCATATACACTAAGAGAGGAAGAATCTAACGAATATAATCAACAAGAAGTAACACCACCATCATACAGTAAAATCTGTTATATAATTAATAATCTTAAATCAAATAAAGCTGCTGGTTTAGATAAAATCTCTGCTGAAATAATCAAACAAGGAAGAAGAACATTGAAATTAAAATTATTTGATCTGATTACTAAAATCTGGAAAGAAGAATTATTACCAGAACAATGTTATGGCGGTTCCCACAATATTGTATGGATGTGAAACTTAGGCTTCAATGAAAAAACAAAAGGATGGAATACAGACGGCGGAGATGAGGTTCCTAAGATAAGTTAAAGGATGTACAAGACTTGATAGAATAAGAAATGAGGATATAAGAGAAGAATTGAAAGTACAGCCTTTATTGGATAAGGTCAAGAATTACAGACAGAAATGGATTGATCATATGGAATGAGTAAGGAGAGATATCCATTGTTAGCAAGAAATTATCAAGCAAGAGGAAGACGTGATGTTGGAAGACCCTTGAAGACGTTGGGCTGATGTATTATGAAGTCGGAACGGGCAATTGCCTAATCCCTGGAGTGATAATGATAATAATGAACAATGTAATAAAATTATTATAATTCCGATTTTTAAAAAAAGGAGATAGATTATTGTGTGAATTGGCCAGTCTGTATCCAGGATAGATCTAGGTGGAGAAAAATTGTTGAGGAGGCCAAAACTTCAATGAGATTGTAGTCGCCTACTAAAGAAAAAGAAGAAGAAGAAAAGAAGAAGAAGAAGAGATGATCCATTCTTTGGACATTTAGTAACCAATTGCTTTTGATAATTCTAAATTTCTTCAACTATATTTAGAAATTTTAATTTATCGCTCACATCTGTGTTTCTTTGCTTGTCAATTTTTGTTAAACCTAGGAATGGACGTTCAAATCTCATCTGTGTTGCTTGCAATTTTGATTTAATTTTACAATTCAAGTCTACGGATCCACTATATAGTATTTTATAAACTTGCCCACTATACCAAGGCATATCATTATGATTAGTATTTGGATAGTTTAATTAAAAATTATAATTTCAAGATAAATAGAATTAGTACCCAATTTTCGCTGCGAATTTCAGTCCTGATTTTACACTTATATTGTGTAATCTCAGTTTGGTTCCGGTTGACATTTGTTTACCATAATTTGTATTTATGATTCCATTTATTGAATTGTATTTCTGTAACTTTATTCCTGGCGTCATTTCTTATACCCATGTTTCTCGCCCATAGAACATGCACAGGCAAAATATAAACATTTTTATTGGGAACCCGCAGGGAAAAGACCATTAGGAATGAGTGGGCGTGGGAGGATAATATTCGGTTGGATTTTAGGGAAGTGGATATAGGAAATATCAACTGGATCAGTTGGCTGAGGGAAGGGACCTGAAAGACATTAATGAATAGATACATGAATAAATGTAGAAGTCACTTGAATACAAGTATGTAGTGAAACGTAAGTTACTGATTCAGTTTTATTCGCCTTAAACCTGAATTTACTAAATGATTTCGTTGTTTTGAAAATAAACCTGTTTGTGATTCCATCTTAACTGACAAGTGACGTGGAAATAAATGCTTTTCCGTTTTCACGGGCGTTATCTCTACAAATACAATAATTTGCTGTTTTCTGAATTGATTTTTATACCGATACCAATAAATGTTCTCAGTTATTTAACATTTCCCCTTATTCCCCTTATATTTGCATTTATTTACAGTCGCTTAAACTTTTATGATAATCCGCGACTTTACTGTGGGTATGTTTATATAGATAGGTAGATAGGTGAGTTTATGTTTGAAATAATGCAGCGTTATTATTTCATAAACGACGGACTCGAGTTCGATTCCTATTCGGGACAGATTTCCTGGTTTCTTTTCGGGGTTTTTCCTCACCTTTAAAATAATTGTCAGGAATCTCTAAGATCCAAACGAAACCCGAACACTAACTAGCCATCGTAATCTTGAATATCATTCATATCATAACTCCCTAACGTTTGTTTTTCGGAACCAAACTTGGATAAAGCAATCAATTGAGATAAGTAAAGTCGAATTCGTTAATAACAAATCGAACCATTTGGAGCAAAAATATAAAAATTGGTCTAGCGGCCGTGATGTTTTGTTTTCCCAACGAAACTCGATATGTGCCATTGAAATAAACCGAAAAAGGTATTCTTAAAAATCAGGAAACCCGATCATTAGGTGTAGAGATTACCTAAAAATAATAATTTAAAAATCCATCTAGCGGCCGTCATGGTTTCTCGCAACGTATCTGGATACATACGATTTAATTAACAAAACAAATATATTATTTCGTAAATCATCAAAATCGGATCATGAATTCGACTTGCTGTTGAATTCAATTTGTTTTCGCAGTTCCTATCTGAAGAACATTTTATAAATATCATTGATTATTATAATTATGAGGGGGTCGGGGATTATTCATGAAAGTTGTAGCCCAAAACTTCAGGTACTTGAAGAAATCTTGAAATCTCAATCAAAATTCAACTCGATGAGAATCGAGAAGAAGAATTTTTCTTAAGTTTCTTTCATGAGGAACTTGCATGAGGAACAGGAATATTAGGCCTACCTCTAAACCACAGAGATGATTGAAATTTTCTTTCTATATTTTTAGCAAGCGTGGTATGATGATAATTGCAGATATTTATTCTTCTAATGAAATTATAGAATTAAAATTGTCCTGAAATGATGTAGTGATATGGGGACCTAGAACAGTCCCCGATCAGGTTATTTTCACGTTGGAATATATATTTTTATATTTTCACCTCTAAGAAATTTCAGAAAAGATTACAGTGGTATGGAGATGTCAAAAAAGAATGCCAGAGTAAAGATTGCCTGAAAGTGTTATGGAATTGATCCCAATGGAAAGGAGGAAGAGCGAAGAAAACGGATAGGAGTACAAGCGGCTATGAATATCAGAGGATTGGAGGAAGGTCAATGGATGGAGAGGAGAGGAATGGCGTTTGGTTTCCGAAAGACGGCGGCAGCTGTCATGATACCGGATGATGACAATGATGATGATAATGAAGAAATTTCAAGAAATTTGGGCCATACTTCTTCGTGAATAAACTCCTTAGTTTTCTTGTTCCGTCACTCTCTTACTTTCCCGCTATTGAAATTTACTATGAATTTTAAATGAAGAGCTGACAATCGATAGTCTCTATCATGCAAAAATAAACATAATTTCTGAAAAAAATTACAGCAATTTTACTTTTTATTTTAATATCATGAATGTTTTAATAAATTATTTACTTTAGTTCATTCTTCAGACTGGACTGACAGACTCCTCTGAGCACAGCGACCAGAAATATCTATTGCGCTATTCCGGTATATTATGGATGAGGAGTGGAGTCTATTCTACGGTGCTCTGTGAGTTGTAGGTCAACTCCTGGGATCCGGCATACTAGGTCCTTCTCTCATGACCAAAACCGCAATTTTTTTGGTTGGGCCCGTGGCCGCGAGAAAGGAATACAACTCTCCCGTTGGACCCTTCAGACCTTTTCTATTGCTCAAGCTCGGAGTAATGAGTCAGAACCCTGATGGTCCTTCTATTAGTTCCCCGCAATCACATGTTTTCAACAAATGTGGGTGCCAACCAAACATTTTTTCCTAACATGAAATGAGATGTAGGGTGTTATGAAGTGAATGAACGAGAAATGAAATGGCATGAAGGGTAGGGAAGGGAGAATGGAAAGGAAGGGAGAAAGGAGAGTCTTAATGGGATAAAATTTGGGACACTGGAGATCCCGAGAAAGACCCGAAAAATCCCGGTATGGCCCACTACCATTAACCTTCTGGAACCGCCAAGATTCGAATCTGGGATCCCAATCGGGGCACTCGCGCGCGCTAGCCACGCGTATACCGAAATAGATTTTAATAAATTAAATATGGTTTATATATGTATTAATAATTACTGAAGTATTTAAAACTAATGCATTTATTTCTTGCATGTATAGTATTTTCTATTAGTTAAATATATAAACATGTTTTAAATGATTGAGTTGAAGATAAAATCGCATGTTCTTAATTCTACTATTTAAATAGAAATTTCATTATTATTATTATTATTATTATTATTATTATTATTATTATTATTATTATTATTATTATTATTATTATTATTATTGTTAAGTTGTTAATTTGATCATAGTAAATGTATTGAAGGAACTAAGTACATCGATTTTCCTGGGGTAAATACACTGCTAGAAATATCTATGCATTTTATTAATCATGCAGGCTTTATTTATTTTGCTATATCATCATTATCATCTTCATCCGGTATCATGGCAGCTGTCACCGTTTTCCGGAAACCAAACGCCATTCCTCTCTGTCCATCCATTGATTTTCCTCCAATCCTTTGATATTCATAGCCGCTTGTACCCCTTCTATCCAAGTTTTTTTCGGTCTTCCTCTCTTCCTCCTTTCCATTGGGATCCATTCCATAACAATTTTGGGCAATCTTTGCTCTGGCATTCTTTTGACATGGCCCTACCACTGTAATCTTTTCTTTTCTATAATGTCTTTCAAGTCCGGCTCCTCTTGTACACCCATAATTTCCCTTATTTCTTTATTTCGTTTTCTATTCATTCTCGATTACTGTGCTAGAGATTAAATAAATATTGTATTTAATATTTAAAAATCATTGCTCTGTCAAATATTTAAAAAAAATCCTTGACACGAGTGGCTCTCATATAACTTACGTTAATGCTATTGTGTTATTATTTAATTGTAATATTATTATTGTGTTTTCTTTATGTAATTGTAATGTTATTGCTGTTTTTGTTGTTTATTTTTCTTTACACTAGTACCAATTATTACTTTATTGTAACGGACTGTCAACAGCACGTACGGCTTACTGCCCGTGCGACCCATATTTGTAAATAATATTGTAAATATCTTACTTTTTGTCTAATAAAGTCCTACTACTACTACTAGTTTACTTAGCCAATTTCATGTAGTAATTTGTAATTTATTATAGGATTGAATTTTCCTTCATTTTTTTACTTTGTTGTATATATTTCTAGCACTACTATAAAGACAAAATCCTGGATGATTCCTGAATCCTGTACCATACGTATAGGCCTAAAATATAGTTACCTCTTATTATTAAATGATGGGAAATTATTTCCTCGTACTTCTAGACACGATACGGTGTACAATGAAAATAAAAATGTGTCGCATATTAATATTTTCTCAGGAGAAAGTATGAGAAACATATGCCTCCATTATTTTATAATTATCGTGAATATTGCTATGATTTTCACATAGTAGATAAGCGACTAGAAATGGAACAATAATTTCCTTTGCTATTTTTCGATCCTACAATTGGTTTAATAACAATTGAGTTGAAAAGAAGCGTATTAATGTTAAAGAAGGAGAATCGCTATCATTTTCAGTCATACTTTTATTGTAGAATACCAGAAGCAAAAGTTGTTCCATTTCACATCCCTCTGTAGATTGTGAAAATGAAGCCAATACCCACGATCATTATATAGTGACGCACGAATAAACTTCTGTAAAATTGGAGTTTGGGTGAATATCCGGCAGCTTATATATATATTTAATTCTATGCAACCAGTGAACTAGTGTTCAGAACTTCTGACTAAAGTTCATATTGCCACCGATTCGATTCCCGGTCAGACCATGGCAATTTTTTCTGTAAGGGAATTATGCTTGTGTAAAGGTGGCCATTGGTAGTGCCATCGTTAAGTAAAATCATACTTTGTTCCTCAGTATTCGTCCGATTGTTCCACAAATATCTTGAAATGTCTGCAATTTCTTATTTATATTTTGTTCTTCTTCATAAGTTATACTGCAGCCCAAATACTGGAAGTGTGAAACCTATTCCAACACTTTATCTTCTACTAATATTTTTGTTCTAACAGGATACTTCCCACGGAACGCAATTACTTCAGTTTTTAATTTTGAAATTATGATATTATATTTCTTACATCCATCCATAGTAATTCTGCCCGAGGGCAGGTCTTTCACTGCAATCATTGCATTTTCTTGTTATGCTTTGCAGCTTTACTAGGGAATTATAGATGAGGTAGCTTCCCGTTGCTTTCCACATCTGTCAAGGATGATAATAATGATAATGATGATAGCCGGATGATTTTCGGGGACCGTTGGACCCTAAGCTTCCTGACATTTGTCTTACAGGTGAGGAAAAAACCCGAAAAAAACCTCACACAAGAGCCCATCCCGACCGGGAATCAAACCCGGGCCCGCTGCGTGACAAGGCAGCACGCTACCTCGATACTACAGCGGTGGACATTTCTTACATTTATATTATTTAATTGATAGACTGCTTTTAAAAATGAAATTATATGGCGTAAAAAATTATATCTAGCTATAAATGAAAATTAAATAAGATATAAAAGATGCATCCTATATATAATTAATATGAACTTTAATACATTTTGAAATTAACACTCATATTAATATTAGTCAATTTATTTTACAAAATCTCGTAGGAATAAAAAAAAAAGCAAATGTTTCCGCAAAAATAAAAGTTTTATTAAAATATTAAACATATTAAACTTGCCATTGAATTAGTTGTGTATGTAAGGTATTTCAAATTTTTAACAGGTGAAATAATTTCATCTCCCACACGTGGTGAAGCCCACATACTGTAAACATGAATACAGCTGGATTTCAATTATACTGTGTACACTTAAAAAAAATCTACACGCGTTTACGTTGTATGAAGGCGAACAGAGTATCACTTTCGGCTAAACAGTTACGTGAAACTGGACGTCATAGTCCAATTTTATTAGAATCTTGAGAGTATTTCATGTAACACCTATACCCATTTAAGGCTCATGTGAATTTCACATGATTTTATTATTAACATGTAAATTAAAGGGTTAAATTAAATAATACTATAATTGAATTGGTTTTATTTACATATTGAATAAATATTTAGATTCCCATACTTTATGTATTGATTATATATATACTTACTCACTGGCACTATCGAACCCGTAGGTTCATGGCTCTCCAAACGTCCCTATCCTGAGCTAATGCTTTCCAATCATTCCTGTATAATATACTTCCTTCAAATCATAGTTAATGCTATTCTCCCACCTCATTCTTGGTCTACCAACTGGGCGTTTTCCCTCTGGATTTCCTACAAGAAGCTTCCATGCAAGTCTTACATTCCCCATACGTGTAACATGTCCTGCCCATCGCAGTCAACGAGACTTAACTGTTCTTATTATATGTGGCTTCCTATAAAGACCATGTAGTTCATTGTTAAGTAGTCTTCTCCATTCACCTGTCTGTTCATCTCTCTTTGGTCGAAACATTTTCCTAAGAACTGTATTCTCAAATACTTGTAATCTCCTTTCCTCCCTTAAAGTAAGAGTCCATCTTTCTATATATATATATATATATATATATATATATATATATATATCGGTTGTTTAATGTCTTTGACATCGTATGATTACTAATAGCCAATTTTGTCGGTCCATTCAATCCCTGAATAAATATTTAGATATGGCCATCGGAATCATCATCATTCATATTCATCTTAAGTTTGGATTAGGGACTCTCCTGGCACACCACTATCATCACCCATCATATCATCGGGGTAACATAACCCCGCCTTCCCGGTGCCCCAACCTCAGAAGTGAGTTACAAGTACGCCATGTCAGGAGAGAAACCAGGCATGTCGTAAGACAACCTGCGGCTTTTGAAAAAAAATTAGATTCCCGTACTTTATGTATTAACTATATATATATATATATATATATATATATATATATATATATATATATCGGTTGTTTAATGTCTTTGATATCGTATGATTACTAATAGCCAATTTTGTCGGTCCATCCAATCTCCTGGTTGTAGATGTTTCTCCGTCATGTATAAATATATTCCCTGACTCCAGGAAGTTTTAATTCTTCCTCTGCCTCGTCTTCCCTCAGGTTTTCATTCTAAAACACATTTCGATAGTCGATCCTCTTCCATTCGCTGGATATGGCCGTACCATCTTAATTGCTGAGTTTTATTATGATCTAAAATAGTATCTTCAATCTTCGTTTTCTTCCCTATAACTGTCTAATTTTTTCTCTTCTTGAAATTCTTGCTGCCCTTCGTATAATATCCATTTCAGTTGCCAAAAGGTATTAATTTGTTTTTATTGTTAATGACCAAAGTTCTGCTCTATAAGTAATGATGCTCTTAACAATTGTACGATTTTATTTATATATATATCCATATCCATCCATCCATAGTAATTCTGCCCGAGGGTAGGTCCTTCACTGCAGCGACACTTCCCCGAGACCAGAGCGATGGACAAAATTAAAGAAATAGATCAACACTGAAAGAGACATAAATATAAAACTGTATAAATTTCAAATTATATGCGGAATTGTACATAAAACATTAAAAAACAAAGCAAGAAGAGATACCAGATTGAAGTTTTATAAAACATTGGCAATTCCTGCATTACTTTATGGGAGCAAAACTTGAGTAATGACCAAAACATTACGTATAATACAAAGAGTACAAATGAAATTAGAATACAAAGAGTACAAATGAACTTCCTTAGAAAAGCAAAATGCTGCTCAAGATTGGATCGGATAATGAATGAAGACATATAAATATATATCCACTGAATGAAAAAGAAAATCAAAGAATATAGAGATAAATGGTTTAGATATTTAGAAAGAATAAAGTAACAAGATTACCAATAGCAGCATTTAACTACAAGCCAAGAGGATCAAGATGAAGTCAGGCCAGTGGACAGAACAACTGTGAGGCGGAACAGGCAATTTGCCTAGCATATGAAGTGAAGAAGATGAATAAGAAGAAGATCTACATACATTATTAATAATAACAGACACAAAAATATAATACATTGTTTGTTACAAAATCTGGAGAACATAAATAAATACAAAGCGTCAGAGAACGGTTAATTCTCCTCTCTTGTAGTAAATGTATAAAGGAGTACACATATTGAAGACATTGCAAACAGAACTGGGACAGTCGATAGTGTGTTAACGTTCAAGAGGATAGTATTAGGAAAAGGTCGTTTCTTTATTTAGAACTAATTGTGAAAATAAGGCACGTACGTTGTATTAATGCGGTAATTTGCAGTGACATTGGGGAGTGATAAGTGTGAATTGAGACAAGTGAAGGCACATGCTGTTCGATATTTGACTATAAATTTACAATAAAGTAGGTCATGACCTCTTGTATTAAAAATTCTGTCATATCCGTTCTATAAGTGGTATGTTTTCTCAAGGCGTTGTCACATCGTTCAAACCTCTACAAGTGTAAATAGGAAACCTCTACCTACTCAATTCAACTCTTCTGTTTATTATGAAAATGGTAAAAACCGTAATCATTTTTTAACTTCTTATCCATATCAGTAATTTAAGGAATATATTTTCTCCATGTATCAATAATATGATCGGCCGCGGTGGACTAGTGGTAGGCCTATGCTCCTTGCCTCTGGTCCCGAGGGTCGCGAGTTCAAACCCGGCCGGGGTCTATGGATTTTTTTAGGATGAAAAATCCAAGGAGCAAGTCCTTCGGGAGGGACTTTAAGCCGTGGGTCCCGGGTCTGAAGATTTTCAGGCTCGTAAAAGATCCTCAAGCCTGAATGAAAAGGCCTCTAAGCAAAAGTTACCGAATTTTCCCGTCCTAGTACAACCTTTGTTTCTTAGATGTCAGTATGAGGCGGAACGCTAACCACGGACCACTCAAATGACATCTATACGAAAACAAGTGTAACTAAATTAGCATGATTCAAATTCATCCCTGTAGGGAGAGAGCGCCTAAATCTCTGTTAAGGGAAAACATGGGCTTACAAGATTATAAGAAGATCAATAATATATGTATCACATATGAAGGGTACCGAGAGAGAACCGGGCAAAATATTACGATGATATGGCAATATGATAAAAATGGCTGAGAGAAGAGTACCAAAAAAAAAGTGTTGAATGGAAGACTTCATGAATGCAAGACTAATAGAGACACCCAAAGCAAGATGAGAAGATGTCATACAAAGGGATTTATGAGAAATTTTAAGGTTGAAGGAATGGAGAAGTCAAGCAAAACAAGGATAAAAATAGAGGCATTTTCTGAGAGAGCCCAAAGCCCATAGAGAGAGTAGAATAATGGCGTAGCTCATTGTTTAGCTTTAGCCTCTCCTTTCTCGGGAGTAAATAGATCAAGTTAATTTTAGTTACCTTATTTGCCCAAAGATGTCATGAGTGGCATGCGGCCAACACACCGACTCAATGATGCATCTAGCAGGTAACAAAGGTATTACTTGGATGTTTGAGATCGGTAAATTTTGATTAGAGGCCTCTTTGTTTAGGCTTAAGGATCTTTTACAAGCCTAAAAGTCTGCAGACTCGGGACCCACGGCTTAAAGTCCCTCCCGGAGGACTTACTCCTTGAATTTTTTCATTCTAAAATATCCATCGACCACAGCCGGGTTTGAACCAGAGACGCTCGGGACCAAAAGCAAGGCGAATAACCACTAGTCCACCGCGGCCGACCCAAGACTCATAGGGAACTGTAATGTTTCAGGAAGAAGAACAAGACAAATAAAATGCATTTTCAAGGATCATTGAGGTGATTCTTGAAACGATGAGGAAATACGGTATTTACGAATTCAACCAGGATATCAAAGAACAGACAAAAAAACATAACACAGAAATAATACAGCAGCTAAAAGTAGAGAAATTAAACACAACAATAGTGAAATACATAACAAACTAGAAAGAACTTTTATCAAATATGAGGAGAACAGAATACCAAAAGCTGCATACAACTATTCACCAAGAGGAACAAAAAGTTTGGGGAGACCAAAGAAATGACGGAAAGAGCAGCAATTGTGTTCCGGAACAGACTACAAAAAAGCCTAAACTGTGACGAAAAAGAAAAAGAACCAGAATTTTCGATAAAATACGGGACTCGGGTTTTAAATGGCTCCACCGTTTGCACAGCATGCATATTTACATTTATACTTTCCGCAAGTGACGTCAGTGTTCAGGGTCATGTATAATCAGGTTCATATACACTAAAGTGTCAAAGTGAATAACAATTTTACGTGACTACCAATAATAATTAAATAATAAATGATAATGTTTACGGTACTCTATGTATATTAATAATAGAACGATTTTTATTCTTAAATGACGAGAAATCTATAAATAACATTGACTTCTTGTGTTTCCTTTTATAATAACAATAATAATAATAATAATAATAATAATAATAATAATAATAATGTTTTATTTATTCATGTTTTCGAGACCTAACTACACTATTTGAATTGGGGAGGCAGACTGTCATTTTTAATATTAACTTCAGTTTTAAATGTATTTAATTGTCATTAACATTATTGTACTATCGACCTTAATCTTACAGATATTGTAATATTGATCAAATCTTCATTTAGTATTTAATATTAGAGTCAATTGTAATTGCTATATTCTATATAACATATGTTTTGGTGAGTGGAAGAGACGGCCACATGGTCTTAACTCCACCAGGGTAAATAATTAAAATAAAATTTAAAAAAATAATCTTCTGTTTGTAGTGCTATTTTATACAGCCATGTATCAAGAGTATTTTTTATATCTTAGATACAACTAAACAATTTAAGTTTATTTTGATCGATTGAAACGGTGGGTCTTTTGGGCCTTCCGGTTTCCCTCGAAACAAAAATGGATTCTTCTTAATTTATTATGATCGCAATGTGGCATTGGAATTACTCGTACTTGCGGCTCGCTCAAGAGGAATAAAATAAATCTAGTATGGATGGAAGATGAGCGATGGCCGAAGCAACTATATGAATGGCATCCTAACAGAAAGAAGAAAAGAGGAAGACCAAGGATAACATGGAAGGAAAACATGAAGACAGTAATGCAAGCTAGAGGGCTAAGCATCGAAGATGCCCAAGACCGTAGGCTTTGGAGGTTTGGCACGGGAAGACGGCAGCAGCTGTAAAAACCCGAAGATAGATAGATAGATGGTTGCCATATTTCTAACCGGGGTAGTAGCTTGAATAAGCATGGCTTGGCAACGTTAACGTGGCAACTGACTGAAGTAGAGAGGAGGGGGTCATTGTTTTCTCATCAGCAGTTCTGTAATGTGACAACTTTTATTAAACCAATCAGTTCTTCCGCATAATACATTAGCCTTGGCCAAATTTTAGTCATGTAATCAATAGAAACAAATTAAACTAGAAAGCCTAGTTATGGCAATCTTAATAAATTAATTTTAATTTTTCAGTCATTAATACTTATGCACATTTCGTATAAACATTTCATTTCGATATCTTACAATTTTCCACGGAGGGCTAGTGGTTATGTTCCTTGCCTCTAGTACCAAGGGACGCGGGTTCAAACCCGGCCGTGGTCGACGCATTTGTTGTTTTTTTTTCAGAATGGAAAAATCCAAGGGAGAAGTCCTCCGAGAGAGATTTTAAGTCATGGGTCCCGAGTCTGAAGATTATCAGACTCTTAAAAGAACGGCAAGTCTGAATAAAAAGGCCTCTGTGCACAATTTACCGAATGTTCCCATCGTTGTACTACTTTGGTTTCCTAGATGCCATTATGAGGAGGAACGCTGACCCTGGGCCACTCAATAATATCTATCCGAAAACAAATGTAACTAATTTAGTACTTACTAAATACTTAATACAGGTTTTCCACTTTACAGCAGTTTGCCCTTGATTCCTGCTTTCCAGAGATTCCTATCTTTCATTGTCCTTCTTCCATACCCCTCTTCATCATGGCATCATATATTCCCTCATACCATGTTCTTCTAGTTCTCCCCTTCTTCCTTTTGCCTGGTACCATCCAATCTAACACATGTTTAGGCCACTGATCTTCCGACATCCATTGTACATGTCCATACCACTGTAGAGCTCTCTTTGTTATCCTTTCGATAACAGTTTCTTGTGCATTCATTTCTTGTCTGATATACCGGTATGTATTTCGAATATGTTGTAACCTGGATATTCTCATACTTCTCTAATTTATTTAACATTTTCGAATACTGTTATTTTAACACAGTTCCAATAATGGATCATATTATAATATTATAATGATATTGTGAAAAGAAAAATTAATGTGTGAACCAGGAATTGAACCGTGGACCTAGAGGTAGACGATTCGATTCCTGGTTCCCATATTAATTTTTATTTTCACAATATCATTATAATATTCTCAAATTTAGTATGGTTGAATTTCTCCCCTGTAGGGTGAGAACACCTACGTCTCGTTGAGGGACACAAGGGCTTACCATTACTGCACTTGAATTTTATTTTTCATGTTCTGTATTACCTTCATTATTCTGTAGACGGGAAGGGAATGCTTGATCCACTAATGAACCATTATTAATATTTTTAAAACGATAAATAAATTGATTAATTGGTGATCTTATATCTACTGTACTGACTACTTAACTCTTGCCCCAAATGGTAGTCAATGGCCCATCATGTTTCTATGTATTTTGTTTTACAACCAATGACAGTCGTGTTTCACCTCGCTCTTTATCGATTTCTCTTCATCAGCTCCTGATTTTGTGATAAAGAAAGCTCCTCTTTTTTATTATTCTGAACAGGTCAGAGCAATATGTTTCTTCAACAAATACATTGAATATTACAAATAAAGAACAGATTCCCTGATTTTACTGAGTTGTTTACTAAAAAAATAAAATAATAACCTATAATGTTGATTATAATATACAGTTTGATGTGTTTCATTATTTCTCCACTAGGGTGCATTCTTACAATATTGCAATCCTATTTGGCAATAAATAATATGATCAGATTGCAGTGAATATACATAAACTCACATTTCTGATTTGTTTTCAATCATCGTCGTTAAATATATAAATATTTTTAAATACCGGTAACTATATTTAAATGATAATGTTTGAGTAAACAGCTTAATTTTATTCGTTAAATATTCCTAACAAATGCCACTGTTGATTTACAAATCCTCTAGATAAATTCACTCCTGACATTACTTATGATAAATCTATTTGTTCATGGTTGTAAAGTGTAAGACACTATGGCTTGATATAAAAAATACGAACTGGTTCGATTAAACATGGAGGATGAAATTTTCTTATGGTATTTCTGCCAGTATGAGACCGATGCCCACCCAGCATTCGAGTAGCTACAATATGTTGTGGCTCGAGAGGTTGAAACAAAACCACTATAACGGCTGGAAAACGCGATATGCTCGCCACATATCACCTCTATATAGCCTGGATTAACATGCATCTCTGAAATTGACATATGTGGAAGTGAGGCTAACACCCGACAGTACGCCAATAACTTTCTATACCTATTTCGTAGTGGAAATCATTCTTCCATATCCTAAAACTAGAATAATTTTTTCTATGCAAAATTGTTCAGTTCATTGAATGCGGCATATGTAGTAGGGAAAGTGACAGAGTTCATCCAATTGGAACTAATATAATCTACCAATCATCTGTATTGTGACGCACTTTGTAAAGATAATTGGATCACTATACGATTTCAATTTGCATGGAATGAAGAGTCGTTGAAGAATAGATGAGTGTTTGTGCGGTGCTTTGTTTTCAAAATCGAGTGTCCACCAAGTAATATGATGCGAAATTAATGCGAACTATAATTGCGGATTATGAATGATTTATGGTAAGCGATCTTATTTGTACCATGTATTAGGAATTAGTTTCTATTTAATTGCAACTATATCCTTTTGCTAATTCATGCTGATGAATTCACGCGTTGTAAATCTCTATTTCATGCTCTTAGTCAACTCTATATTGTGTAGCCTATACATATTATATATAATTAATCAACGTGTAGATAATTCATATTGTTATACAATTAGTGCAGAAAGTGTTGATACTCTTAAAATATAGCAGACAGAAATAAGTAATTTAATTACACTGAGCAAAACAATTTTTTTGTCTGAGAAAGGAAATTATATGAATCTGATAGTATTTTGTCTCCTGAATTCAAATATGATATCGGTGTTTCTCCATCATGCAAGGGTTCCGAGAGACAGGCATTTATAATTTCAAACACTTCAATATTTTCTACATTCGTAACTACACAAAATTCAAACATTCGGACTCACCTTGAAAGTAAGTAATGACGATTTCCTGCTGCTTTTCGCCTGTGGAGCATCCCTCTTGATTGTCCAACAATAATCGGCCAGCATATTAGGATTCCATTTGTCTTGATATCTCTTTTCCATAGCTCAAGTCTCCTAATGAAAGTGTTCCCCGTGCTCGTCGCTCACTGCGCCAAGATGGACAAATGGACGAAAAACAGTTTATTAAAAAATAACTATTTAAATCAATTAATTGAAATTGAAATAAAAAAACTGTGGGTGATGGAGAAATTCCGAATACATATTTGAAAACACAATAAAAAACTGCATTAAGTACAACTATTGGTACTCATGAGACAAAAATTTTGACTAGTGTTATTTCTTCACTATATAAAAAACAAAAAACATACACTTTTACATTGCACTCAGTGAAGTTAAATGCACGCAGTTTTCCCTGTTTTAACATGACAATTAACGAGTAAACATATACTTTATACATGAATTATAACATTCACAACAAAAAGTATTTATACAGTTCTAAGTTCCATTCAACCAGAATAAGAACGTGGAGTCGAGTGGGGTGGGTCTGGTAGTGTTGTTATTCAGTATAGCCTTGAGTACTTTGCCGTGTAATTGTGTGTGTTCAGGCTGCATATTAACTTAGGAATGGGGCGCAAAGGAAAATACTGCAGTAGAAGAAAGGGAATAAATCATTCGTTTGCATAATTAGTGTAAATCGCTAAATGAAATTAGTGAAATAACTGAAAGACCAAGGCAACCATTCAGCATATGATTTATATATTTGGCGAACGAAAATCTTTCGAAAATAGCCACAGGACAGGACGTCCTAGAAAACTGTGTTTTAATGTTGAAAAAGCATTAATGAGAAAAGTAAAACAAAAACCTCGAAGTAGTGCATTAAAATTAGCAGCTAGTATCAAGAATGGCTTTAATGTTAGTAATTCTGCTAGTAATGCTCGTAACTGTCTAAGATCTAACTAACTACATGGAAAAACAACCTGTGGAAAATGCTTTGTAAGTGATGAAAACTGAAAGAAAACATTAAACTTCGCTAAAACACACATAATCGCCCTAAAAACAGCACGACAGCACATGTCTATCTTTTACGTATAGCTCACAATAACCATTTTTGTCTTTCAGCTCATTGATGTCAAGAAGATCGAACAACGCTGCGTAATCAGCATAGAGTATCAAAAAATAAATACGATATAATTTTATAATTATTTTTCTTTTAACTTATCCAACTAAACATAGATAGATCATCGGTTGATTAATGTCTTTGACATCGTCCGATTCCTAATAGCCAGTTTTGTCGGTCCATCCAATCTCCTGGTTGTAGATGTTTCTCCTTCATATATAAACATATTCCCTGACTCCAGTAGGTTTTAGATCTTCCTCTGCTTCGTCTTCCCTCAGGTTTCCATTCCAAAATAGATTTTGGTAGTCGATCCTCTTCCATTTCCTGGAAATGTCCGTACCATCTTAATTGCTGAGTTTTAATAGAATCTAAGATAGTGTCTTCAATCTTCATTTTCTCCCTTATAACTGAGGTCATTATTTTTTTCTCTTCTTGAAATTCTTGCTGCCCTTCGTATAAAATCCATTTCCGTTGCCAAAAGGTACTTATTTGTTTTTGTTGTTAATGACCAAAGTTCTGCTCCATAAGTAATGATGCTTTTAACAATATTGTATGATATATATTAATTTTATTTTTATTACTTATATTTTTATCCCACAATATTCCATTGAAGCAAGCAATTGCAAATTTTCCTGTATTATTTCTATTTCTTATTTCCTCTTCATATCTCCCATTTTTATTTATTTTAATTCCTAAATATGTGATCTCGCTACTAAACATAAAAACACATTTAATGTATTTAACTGTAGCAGCGCACGCCGGGCATCAGCTTGTAGCTAATGAAATTATGAGGCGTTCAGGGGTTCATGATGTTGAAACAGACTATGCGAATGTTAATAAGTTCCCCTTATAATGCTTTTTGTAATCCCCTGTTTGTTTCGGAGAAAATTTGAAGTATGGAAATTTATGTTTTAGACAAGCTGTTTGAAGGCCATACTTATAAACTAGAGAGAAAATGTTGCATCTGAGGCGGGATGTAAATCAAATATCTCTAGATTTACACGCTGGCGCTACACCATTGAGCTACATATTCATGTCTCCAGGAACAAACACAAATTTCTCTTTTAATTTCCGATAAGTAGTTATACTTTCTTTACAAAACTTAATAGGGATGCTTCTACTGTAAGGAGCCATCCTGATGGGGTCCGTATTTAGGTGGTAATACATCTACATGTAAAATGTTAAAATACGTACCTCATTCGTCTTCAACTGATGTGCATTTCTGCTTAAAAAACTTCGTCAAGGAAGTTTTTTGGCACCAAACAATATGCCGAAGATGCAACTTTTTTGTTAAAGGATTACTTAGAAGTATTAACATCTAAAAGATTAATCCAAAGGAAATATAGTCACATCCAAAAATGTAACTTAGATCCCCTCAACAATAACCTATGTTTAGTTTGCTTGTCTCTGAATTGCATTTAATTTATTAAATATATAATTTTGATATTAAATATCTAGTGTTTACATTCAGCAGTTGTGTAAAATTTAGATATATATATGTAGCAAGAAAGTAATATTTTGTCTGCTACTATGAAATCCATCCATCCATAGTAATTCTGCCCGAGGGCAGGTCTTTCACTGCAATCATAGCATTTTTCTTGCTATGTTTTGCAGTTTATTAGGAAATTATAGTTGTGGTAGCTTACCGTTGCTTTCCACACCGGTGAAGGATGATGGTGATAATGATAAGGATGATGATGATGATGGCCAGATGATATTTCGGGTACCGTTGAGCCCCAAGCTTCCTGGAATTTGTCTTACAGGTGAGGACAAACCCCATAAAAACCTCACCCAGGAGCCTGTCCCGACCGGGAATCGTACCCGGGCCCGCTGCGTGACAAGGCAGCACGCTATCTCGAGACCACAGCGGTTGACGTACTATAAAATAATGTTTTTTTACCTTTAATTCGTTTTTGTAGCAATAATTAAGCCATATATTCTTTAAAATTGTTTTCAATATTTGACACGCAAAATTCAGCGTCAATTAGTTATATAATAAGGTTTTGTGCAAGCAAATTTTAGATGCATAATATTATGCATGTGCTGTATAAATTATAGATAAATGATGCAGAGCCATTTTAAGCAGTTGGAAGCTGTTCTTATAAGCTTACGGATTATATTGATACTGACTGTGAGTTTGGACTGGTTTCCATGGTAACTCATAGCTTTCAGACGCAAAGAGCGTGAATTAATATATGACTCCTGAAATACGTAAAAGAACTAATTATTGATTAACATTTCGATAAGCATGTACAGAACAGATTAAACTCTGCATTGGAGAGGAGGGTTCTATACTGCCTGATCCCTTCAGTTCCCATTGTGTGCACTAGTCCTTCATTCAACTCAATAATTTATGTATTCCGAGTGTTGAATCATGCAGCCTTCTCTTGAATTCATCAGCATGGCTTTACAAAACACAACTACCAGTGTTGCATGAATAGGGGATACCAGTTTAAAATTGCATTCTCGAGTAAATTGGAATTGTGCAGTTTTTTCTAAACTCGTATATGAGAGCGCTGTTTGTACTGTACTATTTGGAATGAGCAAATTTCTGGATAAGACGCGGAATAAAAAAACACTAATTCTTGAATGAATACATAACTAACAAAAAGTAGCTAATTGACTGGCACTATCGAACCCGTAGGTTCGTGGACGCCCGAATATAACCTCCCATTCATCCTTATCCTGAGATCATCATCATCATCTTCAAAGTATGGGCCTGTTGGCCCGTTCCTCTCCCCGGTGCACTATATGCTGCAGCTGCAGATCGCCCTTCCAACGACGTTTTGGTCTTCCTACATTTCTTCGGCCTAGAGGTTTATAATGAAACAGCTGTTTTGATAAACGATTATTTGGCATTCTTTGTATATATTCAAACCAATTACATTTATTTCTGTGTATTCTCTCGTTTATGTTATATATTTGTAATTCATCTCTGTATCTTTACTTCTCTATTGATCTCTTAAAGATACACCTGCAAGGGATATCAGAAATCTCATTTCTATTGTCTCAATTTTATGTTTATCAGAGATCGTTAAAGACAAAGTCTCAGACCCGTATGTTTACGTTGGAACGGCTACTGTTTTGTAAAATTTTAATTGAGTTTCCCTTGTGGTCTTATTTCTCAAATATGCTGAGATGTTTTCCAATTATCCCCAATATAATTTACTTCCTTCAAATTATGGTTATTGTTATTCCGCCACTTAATTTTTTGCCTATCTAGTGGACTCTTTTCCCCTGGTTTTCTACAAGTCGTTTCCGTGCCCTCTTTTCATCCCCTTATCGTGCCATATGCCCTGCCTACCGCAGTCAACGAGACTAAACTATCATTATTACATCTGGTTTCCCATAAAGATCATGTAACTCACTGTCAAGTAGTCTTCTCCGTTCGTCTGTCTGTTCATCTCTCTTTGGTTTAAAGACTTGAATGAATACACACAAAATTAAATTAAAAAAAATGACTTCTTTAAGTTTAAAAAGAATCTTACTACTCCGCTTAATTGTTTAATATAGTATGATTCATTTGAATAAGGAGACACTTTTAAAATTTCATAAAACAATGGCGGTTCCAATACTTTTATATGGTCAATACTAATTAAATTCATATCAAATTCCGTTGAGGTGAATAATCATAAGATAAAGTTAAAAATTAAAATGTACCTGTTGGCAGGTGCCTCCTCCTCAACTTCGTTAAAATGATGTATATAAAATATTAAGTGGAGGCCTTTCGGAAGTTAACTTCCATCATCAGCAGGATGAGCTTCTGCTAGTTGTTGTTGTTTACGATAGTTTACTCAGTTGCTGCTACTGACACTTGGAGTCTACATCGTCGTAAACAACTAGTAGCAGAAGCTCATCCTGCTGATGATGGAAGTTAACTTCCGAAAGGCCTCCAGTTAATATTTTATATACATAATTTTAACGAAGTTGACGACGGCACCTGCCAACAGTATATTTTAATTTTTAACTTTTATATGGATCGGAACACTGGGTCTTAACCGAAAACTAGGATCGAAGAATAGAAACGTCTGAAATAAGGTTTCTGAGGAGTGTGGCTGGTTATACAATAACAAATCGAAAACGAAATGAAAATATACGAAGAGAACTAAATATATTCAAACTGTTAGATAGAATTGCACAATACAAAAATTAATAGGTAGACCACATCAATAAAATTGATAATAGAATTCCGAAACAGATTCTTCATTAAAAACCACTAGGTCGAAGAAATGTAGGAAGACCCAGTAAAAGATGGACATACTAATTCTAGTATGAGGTCGGAACAGACCTTAAGGTCTAATTCTTGATGCTCCTAATGATGATGAATTAATTGTAATGTCTATTGTTTTTATATGTTTTGTATTGTTATTAGACATTTATGTATTAATACGGACTGTAGACAGCACATACGGCAAGTTGCCCTTGCTATCCATTTGTAAAAATTCTGCTTTGTATTATATTCTTGACTCTAATGAAGTCCTACTACTACCTGTATTTTGGGAAGGTGATGGCGTTACAGTGTTTTTAGTTTAGTGGCATCGTTACGTTTAGTAGTACTCTATCTGCTAGCATTGATAAATAAAATATGAGCACTCACAGATTTTTTGTTAGAAAATTGAATTCAACTGTTTTTGTGTATGCAAACATTTTACGCTAAATTATTTTTCATAGTGCACCACATTCTGTGGCTTTGTTGTATCACAGTAAAAAAAAAGAGTAAAATGGAGTTGATGAGGTTTCTCCAGTTTAATGTAGGAGTTACCTCCAGCTAAAATGACAAAGCTTTAAGTGATGCATTATGTCATTTTAATAATTATAATATATACTAATCGAAATGGCTCAAACGGCCGGTACTCTTTGATACACATATTTACTTTCAAATCGCAGTGCTGAGCAACTTGAGATTTATTCTTTGTTTTCCTCGTTAAAGCAAATGCTGAGTTGGAATTACATTATCATATTATTATTATTATTATTATTATTATTATTATTATTATTATTATTATTATTATTATTATTATTATTATTATTTTGTAAGTAAGAAATTAAGCAACACATTTAAAAAAAAAGAAGTGTTAAAGTGTAGCAGCAGAAGAAGCAGAAAAAAAAGTTTTAGAAAATAAATAATTTTATCACCGCTGTGGTCTCGAGGTAGCGTGCTGCCTTGTCACGCAGCGGGCCCGGGTTCGATCCCCGATCGGGGCAGTTTTTCTGGGTGAGGTTTTTATCGGGGTTTTTGACCTGTAAGGCAAATGTCAGGAAACGTTTAAGGCCAAACGGTCCCCGAAATCATATGGCCATCACCATCCTTAAAATTATCATCATCATCATCCTTCACCGGTGTGGAAAGCAACGGGAAGCTACCACACCTACAATTCCCTAGTAGCATGAAAATTATATGATTGCAGTGAAGGACCTGCCTTCGGGCAGAATTACTATGGATGGATGAAGAAGCACAACTGTCATGACTAATCGATACCCGTAGAACATTGATTAAGGGTCAAAAATACAATTATGGGGACAGAAAATGTGCTACACCAACCAAACAAAAAACAGTTTTCTTTGCGATGTTTGAAAATAATTTTAAGTATCAATTTTCATTATTACTTTAACATTTTACAGAATTACAAACCCAATTAGGAGTTTGAGCAATTAAACTTTTTATCCAACATATTTTCAGGAAACATACTGAACTTTTAATTTAAAAAATTAGATTTTTAAAGTTTAAATCCATAGGGGAGAAATGTCTAAAATTTCTCTCAAATTGTAATATGGTGTCTCATCGAGATATTCTTTTGGTTTTATTTAAAAAAGTGTTATTCTGATATTCTTACTGATGTTATTCGGTAGTTCATTCACAGTTTGGCTAATCATACGAGTCGGAAATGTCGAGTGTCTTTGTCCTAAATTCGTTAATATAAATATGTTCTTAACACTATTGGTGTTATTATTATTATTATTATTATTATTATTATTATTATTATTATTATTATTATTAACTATCACGATATAAGCACAATATATCTATGTCGGCCTGTTCTAATTTACATTTCATTAATCTTCCATGACATCTCAAACCCGTAGGACTATAATTTATTATTTATAAAGGGTTCCTTTATTATTATTATTATTATTATTATTATTATTATTATTATTATTATTATTATTATTATTATTATTATTATTATTATTATTATATTTAATGCCATGCTCTTGACATGTAAGGTCATTACCGTCACAATTCAAACGTGAACTTTAAAGAGACCAACATTTTTGCTTAGAAAGCTCTTTTTTCAAGTTGTAAGTTCCTTTACGTTTCGTTTATAGTACGCGTACATTCTCAGTAACCAGGAGTTCACCAAAACCGTCTCTTTTGCAATTTATTTGGTGAATATGTTATAAAAAATTATTTTTGTAATGTTTAATTTTTTTTTCTTTAGAAGAAGTCAGATTCAATAATTATTTTAAATACTTATAATCTTTCCTATTAAGTACCTTTTAGTTGCCCGGGAAAATGTGGTTTAAGCTTAATGTTTAATTTTTTTATATTTGTTTCAATTTACAGAGTTCACTAACATTTATTAAAATGTTTTATTCCCTTAATCTCGAAGACTTTTACATAAGGTTGGATTTTGACATATTGTTTAGAATTTATATACTGCCAACTCACTAGCAATATCGAACCGGTAGGTTCATAGCAGCGCGGACATAAGCTCTCCATCCCTACCTTGAGCTGATGTTTCCAATAATCCCTGTATAATATACTTCCCTCAAATCATGTTTAATTTTATTTCCCATATTGTGAAAGCTTTTTCTACTGTGTTAGTATAAAACGTTTTTCAACCAAAATATTTAAAATGTATTTTCTCCAAATATTGATCATCTACTGGATTTTTATTATGCATCTTACTTAATTTATTCCAGTAAATTCGATTAGGCGTATATTTTACTGTTTAATTTTCGATTACAAACTCTTTGTTTTCTTATTTAAGGTGAATATTCCATTTTGAAAAAAAAATCTTCAGAAAAAAAATAGATATATATACATACATAAATGCTTTATTTATTCTGTCAAAAGAGTCATTATATCTTCCCATTTATTGAAACGAATAAAGTAAGTTTCTCAAATGATTCAATGTTTGTTTGGTTTGTTGTCTAATTCAGTTTCATGATGTAATAGTATATTACGATGCAAGGTTGGGAAGTGGTTTTACAGAATCGAGGAAAAATGTTTAAAAACCGAGCGATAGCCAGGTTTTTAATTTCCGATATTCTGTAAAACACTTCACAAACGTGCGTTGTATATTTTTTTTTGCGCGATGGTGTTTTCAAAATAATAAATAATAATAGTATAATAATAATATATTTATTGGAAATATTTGCACTTATTATAAACAATTGACTAACGTTAACAGTGTGGGTAATGTTTATTAATTGAAATAACAGGAGGCCTTGAGAACAATTATTGATAACATGGCCGCAAGTACGTATTTATTGTTTTATATTGTTTCAAATAAAGTTCAGTTCATTTAAAATGCAGTGAAAAATATAAATAATAATAAAAATATTAGCCTGAACAAATCAATAACTTAATGTTTTGTATAATGTATATTAACACTACCTTTTGGATATTTTTTGTATATACATTGTACGTAGTGTACATAGAGGGCAGTGGTTTTTCTTCCTGCACGTGGGTGTAAATGTAATATTACAATATAGTTATTTAGGTTGGCAACCCCAAAATGTAGGAAGTTGAACATTCAATCATGATGGCCATTGCTGTAAGTACGACAAAACGCACTATAGCGCAAAAAATAGTTTTTTGTAATTATGTACAAAGTTCCTTCTGAAAGGAAACTCTGTGAGCATTTCCCTGAGTGAGATGATATTACGGTTGATGGATTTGTTCGCAAGTGAACATCAGGATATCCTGAGCGATGACCTTCTTATTCTATGTGGGTTTATGCATGTGTAAACTTGCGTGGATGCGTGGACACTTTTACTTGTTCTAAATTACTGTAATTACTTAGTCTGTACTCTAATTTACTTTACCTCTTCCACGTAACCATAATATTAACGTATTATAAGTGTTTATTTAATCAAATATGATATAGATTACGTTGCATCGTGTAATATGAAAGGTGGAGTCAAGGAAGTTATATTATCGACAATTTATGGTCATCATTTAACACATCAAATGAATGTGTTTAGAGAAATTATACACAAATTATATTAAACTAGCTAATACTCGGCGTGCGTTGCTACGCCTAATTAAATAAAATATTAAACGTTAATTAAATTGTATGGTACAGTATATGCTGAGATGAAACGAACAAGCCAGTTGCATGCCGGTTTTTAATTTCGGATTTCACGTAAACCTCCACTTCTAATTGTCGGATTTCGCTCATGTTTTGATAATACCTACCTTGGTTTATTTTAATAGGATATACTGAGTTTCATTGTGAAACATTGAAAATTGTGATTGCTAGAGAGATTTTAAAATTTTCATCTCAGGTGAATCCCTACATCTAATGGTTTAGAGGGGGACACGCCGTTAGTGAAGTGGTTAAGGCACTGAGCTACAAGCCGGAGGGTCGAGGGTTCAAGTCCCGTTGGGGGTCAGGATTTTAAACTGACCCAAACCCTCTGGCGGCACTATGGCCCTGGGGTCGACTCAGCCTCTAACGGAAATGAGTACCGGACGCTTGTTTTGGGGGTAAAGGCGGCCGTCACGCAGGGCTGACAACCTGGCTGACGTAAAGTGCCGATTGTCTAGAAAAAGTGGGAGCCTTAACCTCTTACTACCCCAAGGGCCTCCGGGTCTGTTGTGGGATCACTTTACTTTACTTACTAATGGTTTTAGAGTGTCCAATTGTAAATCTAAACCATCCAGGGACCCACTCAAACATACACAAAAAAATTAATCAAAATTGGTCCAGTCGTTTAGGCAGTTTTGAATTTCGGATTTCAAGCAAATCTCCACTTCCAATTTTCGGATTTGCTCATTTTTTTGACAATACCTAACTCGATACATTTTAATAGGATATACTGTGTTTCGTTGGAAACATCGAAAAATGTGACCGTCAGAACGATTTTTCAATTTTCACTTCAGGTGAATTCCTACATCTAATGGTTTTAGAGGGTCCAATTTTGAATCTTAACCATCCAGGGACCCAATCAGACACACAACAAATTTCATCAATATCGGTCCAGTCGTTCAGGACGAGTAGAGTGACAAACACACCTACAGAAAAATTATATATATATATATATATATATATATATATATACTAAGTAAGAAGTTGTAACATTAAAATGAATGTGCGATAAATCTCAAGAACTGTTTGATAATTGGAATGCAAAAATGGAATTGACAAATTAACCGTAAGAATTAAAGATTAGTGAAGAGAATGGGTTCCAGATGGAACGACCAAAAACCATAATGAAATGGCAAAATGACGTAGAACCAGAGAGTGGACGTAACAGGAAATTAGCGCAAAGCTTAAATAAGAAGAAATATTTTTAAAAATTTATTTCATTGAACCTGCATATTTCGTCTCTTTTGGTGTTTCAATACGGTATTCGAAGCAATTTTAATTCTTAAATTGGCAATATATTGCATACTGTAAGATACTTTGGTTTAATACATTGATATTTTTAATAAAACAAAATAAAAGCGAACGAGTACAAAGTACTTAAATTATTATCGAATTACACAATATACAGTAATAACTTACGGCTACACGTGATTTTGTTTTTACTGCGGTCTGACACATTTAAAAAACTGACACTATAAATTAGTGTTTCGCCAATTTAAGGGTTAAAAACAACTAATTTATTTCAGATTAATGAGCACCCATATACTGGAATTAGACTTTCTTTTCTTCTCTTTGGTAGAATTTTTTTTTCGGTGGTTGAATGGAAGGGTAGGCCTTACGTCTTTAACTTTCCCAGGTTAAATTATTATTATTATTATTATTATTATTATTAATATTATTATTATTAATATTATTATTAAAGTAATTAAATTTCGCAATGAAATATATATGCAAGTATGATAGCATCTGTTTCTAAATTGTAGTAATTCTTATAATATTATAACTTAAAGCAGAGAAGAAGAAACATATTTTATTTCACGATATTGGCATTTATTTATCTGTATAAAAACAATTTTTAAATTTTCAAAATTATTTCAAATCCCGCATTTATGAAGCATATGAGATGAAGAATATTATACTCCTTTAACTAAAAAATATAATAGAATAGATTTAAATAAACTCAGGTGACCTCTACACTGTATTCTGATAAAACCAGAGGCCATGTGGGTTTTATTTATATCTGGTTATATTACTTAGTTGAAAGAATGTTAGGTAAAATAAGTCATTCGTTAAGACGAAATGGCTCATATGTGATGTTCATGCTTAAAATATTGTAGGAAAATCAAAGCAGTTGGAGAAAAAATGTTATTAAACTTGAACAGCATTGTACGAGTATAGAGACAATGCTATTATTACGCCATACCGTAGCACGATATAGAGATCTAATATTGCATGTCCCGTGTACTATTTTATTTTTTTTATTGACGGTTGAATTGTACAGTTATCACCGCTCTGATATAGAATAGAAGATATTTTCTTTTGAAACTTAAGAATTTAATTTTGAAGGTATTTGGTATTGTGGATAACAAAGAATTATTGGCATTTTTCTCTCGAGATATAAAGGCATCTGTGAAGTAAAGATTAGATTCATTCGAACGTATTTTCTATACATTGTTCGTTGGTAGGAAAGTAGGATTAATAAACAAATATGCTATGACTCGATTCAGTACAAATTCAGTATATAATTCAATATTAAGAAGCACAATAACGTCTGGACCATAACCTAGCACTTCAATAAAAGCTATAGGAATACATTCTATGAACAAAACTGAACTTTTTTAAGGAATTCGGCAAGACATTCCAATTCAGATAAAATTAGAAATTAAATAATTCGACAAAAAATTAATGTTAAAAATTCTACAATCAATAGATATTTTGTTTATAATGAATTACAATGATTTTGACACGTGACAGAAATGTCACAGAAAATATACGGTATATATATTTTTTTTAGTTAGCGTTTCAATGATAACTAGAAGGGAAAAGAAGGAAGGGAAGACCGAGAAGAACATGGACGGGGAATTTTTCTGATGCCGTAAGAAGGAAGGACTTAAGGGCTGGATTGGATGGATAGAGAAGAGAAGATAAGAATAACCATAACCATAGTAATTCTGCCCGAAGGCAGGTCCTTCACTGCAATCATAGCATTTCCATGTTATGCTTGCAGCTTTACTAGGGAATTGTAGGTGTTGTAGCTTCCCGTTGCTTTCCACACCGGTGAAGGATGATGATGATGATAATGATAATAATAAGGATGATGATGATGGGCGTATGATTTCGGGGACCGTTTGGGCCTTAAAGTTTTCCTGACATTTGTCTTACAGGTGGGGAAAAACCCCGATAAAAACCTCACCCAGAAAATCTGCCTCGACCGGGGTACAAACCCGGGTCCGCTGTGTGACAATGCAGCACATTACCCCGAGACCACAGCGGTGGACGATAAGAATAAAATTAATTAAAATAATTTTGGCCACAGTATGATTTATATTGGATTGCATATCTAATAATAAAATTACCAACCCCACAGGCAATCGAATCCTCGTCACCAGACGATGAAGACTCAACGAAACTAAAACGACGAAACGAAGTTCACAACCTATTTCAAATTGATCGAGTTCTCTGTATTTGTAGTTTGTGTACGTTGTTTTGAATTGCATGAACGTAACATTACGTTTTACGAGAAATTGACTGGTAAGTGTGCCACAGATTACGTGTTCTCTGTTGGCGAGATTTTTCCGCTTGCTTGATCCAGGATAAGTAGAACACGATGCGCCCCTCCAGTGAAAGGCCTCAGTAATCTAGGTGAAAGGCGAGGCACTTTCTTCAAAACTAAGAATATTCCACTGAAACTCCAACGTCGTCACCAAAATCCTTACCAAGTATAATTTTATTAATTCAACTGGATAACCAGTTTGTAACAAAGCAAATCAACAGGCTCAGAGGCAGAATTTTAAGACACATATTGCCGAGGCCCTGGAATAGGATAGCCTATGTATCTTACTAATTTCAGTAAGGTTTCTTGTAAGAAAATTTAAAAAAATGACTTGAAAATTCATAAATGAATTATGATATATAACATTATGAGGGTTTCAATTAATAATGATTAATTAAGTGAGTAGTATATCGCTTTACACTTCGTGTTCTTCAAGCACGGAAACTGCAGTTTTCAAAAGGAATCCCTCCCATCTTCAACCATCATCACGACTGTCGAATTTCGGTCTACATGTTCATCTTCAAAGTTGCCATCTGGCGTTGATTTGATGAATCTTGAGATCAAATCATGCTCAGCGGAACTTCAAAATTCATGGATCTAAACTTGTTCTTTTGAACATATGTGTTTTCCCTAACTATAAATTTCCAAATGTTTTAAAAATTTAACCTCTTTTTCAATGTTATGACTCTCTAGTAACCAATGAGCTGCAATGGCTGATTTTTTAATTTCACCATTTCTAATATTTTTAAAATGTTATTTTGTGCGAGTGTCTAAATTCTTTTTTGTTTTTCCTATATATACATAATATTATCAGATTCCGAAGATAGCTTACAAATAGCAGCATATCAATTATTCAAAATTGCCAGCAAATATAATATGAAAATTTCCACATCAAAATCCAAAACAATGGCAATGTGTGGAAAAAACATACAAAGGGTGAAAATTGAGATTGATGGAAAAATTATAGAACAAGTGTCAGATTTCTCTTACTTAGGAAGTGTATTTGCAGAGTATAAGAGTGACATTGATTCAAAATTACAAAAATATAATAAATGAATGGGGTAATACGAAGACATTTTGGTAAACAGATGAGGACAGAGACAAAACTAAGATTACATAACGTCACATCAAAAGCTGCTCTAAAATACGGAAGTGAAATTTGGATTTTAATAAAAGAAAACTCTCATAAACTTCAAGTAAGCCAAATGCGCTTCTTACGATCATTGTTAGGAGTTAATAGACTGGATCACCAAAGGAACACTACTATCAGAGGAAAACTTGGAGTAGCAAGTTTAAATGAAGATATCCAAAGATACCAACAAGAATGGAAAAATCATCTGAGAAGAATGGCAAGAAATAGACTTCCAAAATTGGCATTCCAATATACCCCAACTGGACATAGGGACCAAGGAAGACCAAAACATCGGTGGAAAGATCAAGACCATCTTCGCTAGGTTTACCGTACAGGCCACATGGCCTAAAACGAATTTGTTCATGATGATGATGATGATATACCTGAAAATTACTTGAAAATGTTAACTCCCGAAACTTTAAGACAATTAAGATTAATGATAAGCGTTTTATATTAAGATTGACTAAGGATCAGTTTCACCAACAGAGGTAACTGTATTACACCAGTTTTCCCCATATACGAGTATAATACATAGCTTAAACTGGCGTAATACAGTTACCCTTGTTGGTGTAACCGACCCTAAAAGTTGAAAGATCATGTAAATATATTATTAATGTTGATAACGAAAAGATGTGAAATTAAATTAGAGTAACTGTTTTTGTTGCCTAAAGAAATGCACTATCATGATTAATCATCATTTTATCTTTTACCACGTTTCTAGCACCAGTGGGGGACTTGTTGCATCAATATTGCACATCGTATACTTTATTATATAATAATACAGCGAATATTAAAATGCAACGTAAAACACTGCTAAAACTATATAGAGTGGTTGCAGTGACACTTTTATTATATGAATGTGAAAGTTGGACACTTACCTCTGATCAATTAAGACAAATTGAAGTCTCAGAAGTGGACATCAGAAAGGAATTGAACATAGAACTATCACAACATAAATAGAAAAATATAGAATAAACTGGAGAGACCATGTCCTACGAATGCCAAACACCTGGATAGCAAGAACTCTTTTATATTATAATCCGAGGGACCAATTTTGAGACGGAACAGATTAATAAGTCTAATCCTTGAAGAGGATATTAATGATAATTGTGCATTTATTTATTCTTACATTTTAGTATGATAGTAGGCCTATGAAATAGGCTGAGGTCTCGTGGTAGCATCGCTGACTCGCACGCAGCTGGCCCGAGTTCGATCCCTCTGTTGAGACACGTTTCCTTGGGGTTTTCCTCGCCTATAAGACAAATCTCAGGAATCATTAAGGCTGGAATGCTCCCCGAACATCATTTGGTCACAGTAATCACCATTATTATATTTGCTGTTTGGTATTAATCTGTGAATGAAATGTGTTTCATCTTAATGTAGCGTTGTTTCGGAGGACGCCCTGGCTTGAGTGATCACTGATCACCCATTCATGACCTTGTGTTGTCAAAAAAGTATGTGTGTGTTCCAAAGTTTAAAATCCCTTTCCGGACAGATCGTGCCAGTGTAAGGTCCGGCGGTGTGAGGAATGTAAAAGTACTTATAAGATTACAGATTAAACTAAAATTGAGATAAATAAGAAGTACGAAATAGTGAATATCTTTCAATGAAATCCTGGAAATAAAATTCCAATCCAGCATTTGCCTTGACGACTGAGGAAAAACCATAAAAATCTAAGGTTTGTCGGCAATTGAGCTTTATCCCTGGGCTCTCAATTTAATTAAATTTTGGTAAGTTTACATAGGGCATATGGATACACACAACAAAGGAAATAGCTGCAGAGTTTACGGATATAACTGAAATATCTGATATGAGCAAGGACACGGAATCGTCACAAAAAATAAAATAGAAATAAAAAACGAAACAAAATACACGACAAAGAGTTGATAACAGAGAAAATAGTATTTGACTTAACAACGGGTCTCTGACATATTATGCAATTAGAATGACATATATAATTTTGGCGTAAAAATTCTGATCTAGATGTTTTAAGAGCATTTGGCGGTTATGTTTCTTGCCTCCAGTCGCGAGGGTCGCAGGTTCTATTCCGGACAGAGTCATTGAATTTTTAGGATGGAAAAATCCAAGAAGGGACTTTATTCTGTGGGTCCCGAGTCTGAAAATTTTCAAGCTCGTAAAAGAATCTCAAACTAGAATAAAAATGCCTCTGAGCAACATTTTACCAACTTTCTTCCATCTAAGTAATACCTTAGTTTCCTACTAGATGTCTCTTTGAGGCGATGTAAGAACCACGTATCATTCGTTGACATGTGGAAATAAAAGTAATTAAATTAGTATGGCTAAGAAACTTCCCACTACGGAAGCGCCCATATTCCGAGTGGGACGAAAGGGGATCAGGGGATGAGTCAATCAATCAATATTAGAGTTTCTACATTTTATAATATTGTAAAATATTCTTGAGTCTATGGCATATGCAAATCATAGGTTTTATGCCGCATAGTGAGCATCAAAGTTAAAGGCATATGAAAGCGAACTATCTAGAAGCTGTTTCTTAAGAAAATAACAACTTTAATGGATTTCGTACATCTTTTACATGCCTGACATCACCAAAGAGCTGATGTTTGGATGTAATTTATAATCTGTAATGGCGTGGCACAATGTTGAGCCATAGCCTCTCCTTTCTTAGGAGTTACTAAACCAAATTAATTTAGTTACCTTTTTTGCCAATATAGGTCACGAATGGTATGCGATCAACGTACTGGCCCAATGAGACATCTAGCAGGCAACTAAGGCATTGCTAGGATCTTGAGGTCGGTAAATTTTGTTTTGAGGCCTTTTTATTCAGGCTTAAGGACCTTTTACCAACCTGAACATCTTCAGACTTGGAACCTCCAGAATACCTGTTTTTTTCTTATTTTTCAATCCTAAAAAAAATCTATCGACCACGGCCGAGTTTGAACCAGCGTCCCTCAGAACTAGAGGCAAGGAACATAACTACTGGCCCGCTGCGGCAGACTACGGGCCCTTAAAGGAGCACTGTGTTACATAGGCTACATCAGACTTTTTATGATGACAACATGAGAACACGAATTACCTCCCATGATGAATGATCAGATCAGTCCGAGGTAACACAAAGTTTTGATATCATCATCATCCAGGGGTTAAGGAGGTTAAGATGGGACTATTATGATGGCCATATTGTCTTCAGAGACTGTTGGTTCGATAGAGCGACAGTGGAAATTATTTCAAATTATTTTTTCGGAAATGTATGGGGAAAAAATCAGTAAAGCCTAGGCTTAGGTGAGAAGATAATATTTACAAGGATCTCAGAAGCTATTATAATAAAATAGAGGTGTAAGACAAGGATGTAGTTTATAACCTATCCTTCTTACTTTATACATAATGACATCATCCAAACTTGGAAAAGAAATGTTAATATTGATATAAGAATGAACCGTTTTGAAATATTAAATATTTTAATATATGCTAATGATGTGGTGATTATTCAAGAAAATGAAAATAATTTACAGTACTCTTTACATCAATTAAGTCACTTATGTCAAAAATATAATTTTAAAATATCAAAAGAAAAAACAAAACTAATGGCATTTTGGGGAAATTAACATATAAGGAAGAAATCATAATAGACTACAAGCCTCTAGAATAAGTAACAAATTTTAATTATTTGTGTTGTAATTTTACTATAAACACAAAAACTGAAACAGAATAAAAATATGAAACTGCGGAACTTCACATAGAACTTTAAAGAACAAAACAAGACGAGATACTAGATTGAAGTTTTATCAAACTTGGCAGTTCCTGCATTACTTTATGGGAGCGAAACTTGGGTAATGGCCAAAAAATTACAAAGTAGAATACAAAGCGTAGAAATGAACTTCCTTAGAAAAACAAAAGACTGCACAAGATTGTATCGAATAAATAATTAATATATACGAACCGAGTTAAAGATATATCCACTGAATTTAAAAAAATCAAAGAATACAGAGATAAATTGTTCAGACATGCAGAAAGAATTAATGTAATAAGGTTACCAAAAGCAGCATTTAACTACAAGCCGGGAGGATCAAGCAATGTAGGAAGTCCAGTGAAAAGATGGACAGAACAGTTGTGAGGCGGAACATACAGTTTTCCTAGATCTTACAAAACTGGATATTAAATATATATGCTACTGCTTTACTCCACTTATTTTTTACTAAGTATAGTTACGCAAAGGCAGTGATTAAACTAAGACAGAGAGAGAGAGAGAGAGAGAGAGAGAGAGAGAGAGAGAGAGAGAGAGAGAGAGAGAGAGAGAGAGAGAGAGAGTAGAAGAAGAGAGAGAGAAGAGGGAGAGAGAGAGAGAGAGATATTCAATTAAAGTTTATTTCACAATTTATTTTACAAAATAACTTCAGTTAATTGTGTATTGAACAGAAATGTTCCTCGCAAGTCGTTCGCGCTATTTTTTTAATTAATTCCTATTTACATAGCTACGCTTTAATATCCAAGGTCATATTGCATTTAGTGTACTTAGGAGTATATTTGCAGTTAATGTGATTTTGTTGTTATATTTTTCATGTTCTTCCTGGTGTAGTAGTGTCAAGTCTAGTTACTTGTAGCTTGTAAAAACAATGCAATAAGATACCTATTTTTGTAGGTTTTGTTTTCTGACCTGATTCTGTTGGCAAACACACCAGGCGACACAATAGCAACAGAAACATTAAGGTAGAATATGTGATATACTGCATGTCATTATTCCCAACATGAAACTAAAAAAAAGCTAGTTCTTAAAGCACCATCAACCTAAATTCTCACCGGTGTTTGCAAGTGCAACTACCCAGTAATGTACACTAAAAAATACTTTGTACAAAGGTTTGCCGTAAATCCAACGAATTGGATGAGACAGTAGATTTACGCCACATGATAATTGGTCTTATTTTATCTCCTTATGTTTCCAATGAACCATAAGGCTTATTCTTATATTATTATTTTATTACATGCTAATCCAATATTAAGATAACAAACTAGTTATATAACAATTATCTGATGGGCGTGTAAAGAGAGGTATTTTCAAAAATTCTTTAAAATTGACTAATTACAATTGCTTATTATTTTCAATGCTACAAAAATAAAAATAAATTATTTTAGGTCACAGCGATATCTGGTATATTTTATGATGATGGTATATATACATATATATATGTATTTCATGGTAGCTTATAATTGTGTGATTCTTGAAGTGTAAAGAGATATAACTCGGAGTTACCCATCAGAGAATTATAACATGCCTAATGTGTGTGTGTGTGTGTGTGTGTGTGTGTGTGTGTGTGTGTGTGTGTGTGTGTGTGTGTGTGTGTGTGGTGTGTGTGAGTAACACTAAGTAATTGGGATTGAAAGTAAATATCAATAAAACTAAATATATGGTCACAAATCGAAATACATTATATAATGGAAATGGACAGATGACGATAAATGAGGGAAATTTTGAGGAGGTGGCTGAATTCAAATGCCTAGGAACAATAATCACATATAGGAATGAGATTCACAAGGAAATTAAACATAGGCTCAATTCTGGAAATGTGTGCTATTATGAATTACAGAGACTCTTGATGTTCCAACTCCTTTTAAAAAAAATATATAAAACTATTATTCTTCCAGTTGCGAAACATGGACTCTTACGTTAAGGGAGGAAAGGAGATTACGAGTATTTGAGAATAAAGTTCTTAGGAAAATGTTGGGACCAAAGAGAGATGAACAGACGGGTGAATGGAGAAGATTATATAACAATGAACTACATGGTCTTTATAGGAAGGCAGATATAATAACAGTTAAGTCTCGTAGACTGCGATTGGCAGGACATGTGGCACGAATGGGGAATAAAAGGCCTGTATGGAAGCTCTTGTAGGAAAACAAGAGGGAAAACGCCCAGTAGGTAGACCAAGAACGAGGTGGGAGATTAACATTAACTATGATTTGATGGAAGTAGATTATACAGAGGATGATTGAAACACATTAGCTCAGGATAGGAATGTATGGAGAGCTTATGTCCGCGCGGCCATGAACCTACGGGTTCGATAGTGCCAGTGACTTAGTTAGTTATTTGTGTGTGTGTGTGTGTGTGTGTGTACAAAACAATAGAATCATTACAATATCTAGGATTGTTTACATTAATTTGTATACGCCAAACTGATTTGAAGTTCTTTAATTGCATTATTCTTTAGTAACGCATATAGGAATGTAATTGCTCGCATAATGCCTTTAATTTACTGAAGATATTGTGGGTCTTACACTTTGATAATTGCTCATTGACTATGTTCATGAGGTTTATTTTGATTAGCTAATATTATGTATGCGGACTGAAAAGACGGGAATTAAAAATTAATAAGGGTCCAAGCAATTTCCTAAGGGTTTTATTCTCAAATACGCTACTTGTTATTTGCCTTCCTCCCTTAAAGTAAGAGTCCACGTTTCCTTCCATATCCATCCATCCATAGTAATTCTGCCCGAAGGCGGGTCTTTCACTGCAATCATAGCATTTTCATGCTATGCTTTGCAGCTTTACTAGGGGATTATAGGTGTGGTTGCTTCCCGTTGATTTCCACACCGATGAAGGATGATGATGATAATGGCCGGATGGTCTTACAGGTGAGGAAAAACCCCGAAAAAAACTCACCCAGGAGCCTGTCCCGACCAGGGATCGAACCCGGCCCACTGCGAGACAAGGCAGCACGCTACCTCGAGACCACAGTGCTAGACATATACTAATATAATGATACCAAATTATACCATCAAAAATACACACAAATGTAGTATTACAGCACCGTCTGGCGAATAACATTCGAGATAGATAGAATTTACCGCACCATAAAATGATCCTATATCAAATAAATACACCTGAAAACAAAACAAAAAATAGAGGGAGAATCCAATGATAAATTTATACGATACTGCCCTTTGTTTTTTGTCTTTAACGAGTACGGTTGTCCAAAATTCATTAAAATATTCAGGTGATTTTTTAATTATAAAATACCCGATATACTTTATTTTTTAAGTCGTGCATATTTATGTCCACCGCTGTGGTCTCGAGGTAGCGTGCTGCCTTGTCACGCATCGGACCCGGGTTCGGTTCGCGGTCGGGACAGGCTCCTGGGTGAGGTTTTTTCAGGGGTTTTTCCTCACCTGTAAGACAAATGTCAGGAAGCTTAGGGCCCAACGATCCCCGAAAATCATCCGGTCATCATTATCATCCTTATCATTATCATCAACGTCCTTCACCGGTGTGGAAAGCGACGGGAAGCTACCACACCTATAATTCCCTAGTAAAGCTGCAAAGCATTAGCATAAAAATGCTATGATTGCAGTGAAATAACTGTGCTAGGACAGAACACTATGGAAAAATGCATATTTATAGAAGCTCTAACGTCTAAGGTAATATTGGATCTAAGACATTTTGGTTGTATCCAGCAGGCGTGTACATATCGATAGCGTATTATAATGTGTTCTTATGAAAGTATAATGGTTTTAATATTAATAATAGATTGAAATGGTGACTGTGAAGACACGAATCCTGGTAATACAATTCCAATCTGGAATTTGCTCTAACGAGTGAGGTAAACCAGGAAAACCTCAGGTCGCTTGACACCGGAGTATGAACTCGGACCTCCCGTGTATGAGTGCCAAATGCTAGTGTTGACATAACTCTTCCAGTATTAAAAGAGCTTATTGTACTTTATGAAAGTTGATTTTCATATAATACCGGTACTAGCTAATACCAAGCGTGCGCTGCTACACATAAATAAATGAAAATTAATGTGTTTTTATGTTGAATAAGTAAAAGTAAAAATAATTATAAATTTATATCGTAATTATTTTAGATTCCCCGTGCCGATTACCCGGCGTTGCCCGGGAATCTACTGTATCCCGATCTTCTTGGCATAAATGAGTTGAAAGACGAAAATTGATGTGTTTTTATGTTTAGTTGAAGAAGTAATAGGAAAAATAATTATAAAATTGCATCGTAATTATTTTAAGATACTCCGTGCTGACTACCCGGTGTTATCCGGGAATCTACTTATCTCGATCTTCTTGGCATAAATGAGCTAAAAGACAAAATTCGTTATTGTGAGTTATCCATATAGAATACTCGACGTGGGCTACTACGCTTGCCGGAGAATCTACTTCTCCCGATCTTCTTGGCATCAATGAAAGACAAAAATGGTTATTGTGAGTTATACGTAAAAGATAAACATAATAATAATAATAATAATAATAATAATAATAATAATAATAATAATAATAATAATAATAATAATAATAATAATGTTTTATTTATTCTGGCAGAGTAAGGCCATAAGGCCTTCTCTTCCACTCAACCAGCACAAATACAAATAAATATTTGACAAATATAGATACACACTATACTAATTATAAACAGTTAAAGATACACTAAATGTAACAATATATATTTCATGTACAAACAAACATTTTATACGATAATAATAATAATAATAATAATATAATAATAATAATAATAATAATAATAACAATACTTACGATAATAATAATAATAATGATAATAATAATAATATAATAATATAAACATGATAAATTATACGAGAAACACCAATATATGTACCTTACACTGGGTAATAATGAAGTCGACATTAGAGCAAATATAAATTTAGATTTCTTTTAAAAGATGCTAATGTCCGGCAGCCCCTTATTTTTTGTGGTAGGGAATTCCAGTTGCGAGAAGTGAAGATAGTATATATATATATATGCTGTCGCGGACTTTTTTTGTAGATTTTTTTTAGATATTCAATTCTGTGTACAGTAATGTTGTGTATTTTTTATGGTTTAGATAGCGTATGCCATTTAAGTGTCCAAAAAAGTGACTGTTTTCACGTCTTTTCACTACAAACGGTGATTTTAAGGGTGAAGAGGTTGAGTATTACAACTTCCTTATAGTCTATCTATAACCTTCCCGGTAAACACCAGAACAGTTTGGAAAAAGCTCGATCGCAATCTGATGAACGGTATGGCAGCGCATAAAATACGAACAAACAAACAAACAAACATTTATTTTTATATATTAAATGGCACTCTCTAAAGCAATATGTTTAGAATTAGTAATAGTAATTGAATGATATCTGTATCGGATGAAAAACGTTTAAACAATTTTATAGTGAAATTTATTTAGTCCCATACTTAATATATCCATCATCATCATCATCAACAACAACAACAAGGGTCAAGCCGAATGGCCTGTTCCGATCTCATTACAGGTCGAATTGGTCCTTCCATCTCTTCAATGGTCTTCCCAACATTCTTCTCCCTTTTAGTTTATAATTATACTTTCTTCTTGGTTTGCGCTGTTCATTCATTCGTAATACGTGCTGAAGGTAAGCATTTTGATAATATTCTATTCTTTCACAGAGATTAAATATATTAAGTTCTGTTCTTATATCTTCGTTTTTCTTTTTATCGGTCCTTTGGTCTTCTGCTGTTGCTCTCAACATCTTCATTTCAGCAGCCTCTATTTTTTTACTATCTGCCTTTGTTAATGTCCAGAGTTCACATCCATAGATAAGAGGTGGAACTGCCAATACTTTGTACTTACTTACTTACTCACTGGCACTATCGAACCCGTAGGTTCATGACCGCACGGACATAAGCTCTCCAAACATCCCTATCCTGAGCTAATGCTTTCCAATCATTCCCTGTATAATCTACTTCCCTCAAATCATAGTTAATGTTATTCTCCCACCTCATTCTTGGTCTACCAACTGGTCGTTTTCCCTCTGGCTTTCCTACAAGAAGCTTCCATGCAAGTCTTTCATTCCCCGTACGTGCAACATGTCCTGCCCATCGCAGTCTACGAGACTTAACTATTCTTATTATATCTGGCTTCCTGTAAAGACCATGTAGTTCATTGTTATGTAGTCTTCTCCATTCACCTGTCTGTTCATCTCTCTTTGGTCCAAAAATTGTCCTAAGTACTTTATTCTCAAATACTCGTAATCTCCTTTCCTCTCTTAAAGTAAGAGTCCATGTTTCGCACCCATATAATATAACTGGTAGAATAATAATTTTATATATTTTCAGTTTAACATTTTTTGAAAGGAGTTGGGACATCAAGAGTCTCTGCAATGCATAATAGTATAATAGCCAATACTTTGTAAAACTTCAAAATAGTTTATTTTCTAGTCTTATTCAATAAAGTGCGTTTAATTGTGCCACATAGATAATGAATCGTTGTAGTTTAGTGTGTTTATCTAAATTTCTGTCATTACCTAAATGACATCCCAAATAAGTAAAATTCTGAACTTGGTCTATAATTACATTGTTTATCGTTATTTTTGTTCTTATTGCACATTTTCCTTTCAGAGCTAATATTTTTGTTTTAGATGTACTTAAATATCCTTGTCACGAAATTATGATCCATCCATGTAATATTATACTACGGTATTGCTCAAATGGAACTGATCCATTAATTGAAATGTATCTTAAATGCTAGCACAAACAGAATACACTAATGGAATATTTAATTAAACATGACGTTTCAATCGAACAGAGTCGTTCTGAAATGAGCCGAGTCATAATTTAAACATATCAGTTAATATATAATATAATTTTAAAAAATAGTAACGGTTTTATTTAATCTGGCAAAGTTAATGCAATAAGGCACTCACTAATACAAATATGCAGATATACAAATGGCATTAATGCACACATAACCTATAGAAAATACGATATATGTTTTGATAATCCCTTTAACTCTAATACGAGTAACTGCAGACACACAGATTAAAAAAAATATATATGCTACTTTGATAATACTTTTAAAATTCGTGGTAAACCACCGTTGAGGTGAGATTGATTAAATAATTAAAATTATAAAATTCGTGCATGTTGTGTCAGTCGTCCTCTATAAACTTCTGTTTATTAAACATCGTCAGACATAAAAAAAAATGTAGGCCTTTTAGAAGACAAGACAATAGTATCATTATAGATGCTTATATGTTTATATAACACTTTGGCTAACCAGTGAAGCCTGGACACTAAACAGACAATATGAAAGCAGAATAACGGCTTGTGAAATGAGATTCATGCACAGAACAGCGGGTTACACCAGATGGGATCGGAAAAGGAACACCGATATCTTAAAAGAATTCAAGACTACTCCAATTTTGGAATATATTGAACAGTACGAACTAAATTTGAAACACCACCTACAAAGAATGAGTTCAAATCGGATCCCCAAAGCTGTTTATAATTATATACCAAGAGGACGAAGATCTCTGGGCCGTCCTATGAAACGCTGGAGAGAAAATTTTCTATAGGATCATAACAGGCCTTGGCCTAATACTTGGAAGGAAGAAGAAGATAGATGCTGATGATGGAAGACTGTATTCTGAAGGACCCACATGTTCATTGTTTGACGCATGTTTTATAAACAGAAGTTAGTTTAATTTGAGGACGACTGGCTCAAAAAGTACGAATTTTATAATTTTGATATGCTACTTAGTTGTAATTATTTTGTAATTCAGTATTTCGCCTGCTTAGAACCAATTTGTTCTAACTCGATTTTTTCAGCAGTAATCAATTAAGTTTTGGGTTAATAAATTACATTTAGGAAGTGACATTATGATTTATGAGATTGTTCTTAATAAATAAGGTGATGATTCTGTAGATGATTCTCTAAGATTAAATAATTGTTTTATTCCTATGATGATTAAAAAAGTTGCTCCATTAATATTAACCTAATACACAATTAATTTTAATGGTTTTATTACCTTTAACAATCCTCATATCAGTGATTGTATCGGAATCGTGTTATTTATTAAGTTTTCGGTACTTCCAGGCTCACAATAATATTACTGGTTTGAGGAAAAAGGTTGCATAATTTGTACCATAAAATAGGGCCTATATGTGTGAAATTGTTACAGAAGTAGTGTTAAAAGTTCTTACATACATAAAAAGAGATTTTTAAAAAAATGGAGTTTCTAAATGGGCGATTTGATGTTTTTTAGTGTAGGAAATATATTTATTGTAATATTTTCCATCATCATCATCAACAAGTATTAAGCCCAATGGCCTGTTCCGATCTCATTATAGGTCGAATTGGTCCTTCCATCTCTTCAATGGTCTTCCCAACAATCTTCTCCCTTTTGGTTTATAATTATACATTCTTCTTGGTATCCGCTGTTCATTCATTCGTAATACGTGGTGAAGGCAAGAATTTTGATAGTATTTTATTCTTTCGAAGAGATTAAATATATTAAGTTCTGTTGTTATATCTTAGTTTTCCATTTTATCGGTCCTTTGGTATCCTGCTATTGCTCTCAACATCTTCATTTCTGCAGCCTCTATTTGTTTACTATCTGCCTTTGTTAATGTCCAGGTTTCACATCCATAGATAAGAGATGGAACTGCCAATACTTTGTAAATACTTCGTAATATTTTTAATAATAATAAATACAGGATTCATTGGTGTAGAGGTAAAGTTCCTTCTCTCAGGTCTCTTCGGTCACGGGTTAAAATCGACAATAAGACATGGGACCCGATTTTGAGGATCATAAAAAACCTCAAGCTTAAATTAGAGAGTGTATAAAGGATTTAATTTACCTTTCCCATCAAAGTAATACCTTAGTTGTCAACTGGATGTTCCTTTAAGCGATGAGCTAACTACTCCTCATTCGTTGACACCTGTAGGTAAACAAGCATAACTAAATCTTGGTTAAGTAACTCCATCAAGGGAACACCCTTCTCTATGTTGGGATGTACAAGTAAGGACAGACAGATAAATAAGTAAATGTAAACTATTAACTAATTAATTCAAGGACACTAAACTCTCCATGCATCCCTATCCTTGTATACTGTTTTCCAATCATTCCCAGTATAAATGCACTTCTTTCAAATCATGGTTAATGTTATTCTTGCACCTCATTACTGGCCTCTTACTGAGAACTTTCCCTCTGGTTTTCCTACAAGGAGTTCTATTTCCTTTTCCATTCCCCATTCGTGTGACGTGCTCTAAATATCGGAGTCTACGAGACTTAACTATTTTTATTGCATCTGGTTTCGCATAATGATCATGTAGCTTTCTGATACGCAGTCTTCTCCATTCACCTGTCTGTTCATCTCTCTTTGGTTAAAAATTTTCCCTAAGAATTTTATTCTAATATATTTGCATTATTTTCTCCTCCCTTACAGTAAGAGTTCGTGTGTCGGATCCATATAATAAACTAGAAGAATAACAATTTTATATATTTTAAGTTTAATGTTCTTTGAGAGAAGTTGGGACGACAAAAGTACCTGCAGTGCATAATAACATGCATTCCCAAAATTGAGCGTATGTTTAATTTAATTTATACACCTCATTCCTAACTGCGCAGTTAAAACGCAGAAGATGAAACATTGTTTTCGAAAGGCCTCCATATTAGAATAATTTGAAGAAGGTTAATAATTTAGTTGAGGACGGCTGATTTACCAGGTAAAATTATATAATTGACATCTTATTACATAACCTCAACGGTGCTTCAATATGAATTTCAAAAGTTTAACGTATTTTAACGAAATTTCACTTTCCTTGTAAGTAGCACATGTGAGAAGGAAGTAGAGCCCATAGCTGTGCCGCTTATTAAAATAAATAAAACTTATTTAAATGAATGATTTAAACGTCTTGGTTGCTATTTACATAAGCTGCAGGGTCAGTAGCACAGTTGTTCCAGTGGGTCAAATATTCCATTTGTTTAACTGTTAATGAACTCTCTTATAGCAGTTATCATAGTTACTCTAGTAATTATAAGACTTAATATCAAATTTTCTCCGAAGTTACCTCGTCAAACCGTATTTCTATTCGAAATGTAAGTATAAAACCCTCTTATAGTCATATAGCCTATAGCTGCTTTTTATGAAGTCCTAATTACTTCAAACAAGATAGAAATGAAATTATTCTGCCAGCTGTATATTTGCAAAATTAGCTACAAAGGTCATATTGCGACTCTTGACACCACAACTTCAACGATATATATATATATATATATATATATATATATATATACACACAAGTCCACCGCTGTGGTCTCGAGGTAGCGTGCTGCCTTGTCACGCAGCGGGCCCTGGTTCGATCCCCGGTCGGGGCAGTTTTTCTGGGTGAGGTTTTCATCGGGGTTTTTCCTCACATGTAAGACAAATGTCAGGAAAACTTTAAGGCCCAAACGGTCCCCGAAATCATATGGCCATCATCACCATCCTTATCATTATCATCATCATTCACCGATGTGGAAAGCAACGGGAAGCTACCACACCTACAATTCCCTAGTAAAGCTGCAAGCGTAGCATGAAAGTACTATGATTGCAGTGAAGGACCTGCCTTCGGGCAGAATTACTATGGGTGGATATAAATACATTCATGCAATTTGTACTTTTTCATACTTTAAATAATCTCTCTTTCGTTTAATCTTTTTGTAGTAATAATAATAATCATAATAATTAATAATAATAATAACAATAATAATTAATAATAATGAAAATGATAATAAGAATAATAATAATAAATAATAATAACATTAATAACAACAATAATAAGAATAATAGAAGCATAGTAACTGATAACCATGTTTAATGTACAAAAATAGGTTTATATAATATAGCTTGAATATAAGTATTGACGGGAAATAGTTAGATTTACTCCAGTATATATAATTATAAATTGAATTCTTAATCATTTAGTATTTATGGAAAGTCCTGTAAATAAAGGATGATATATATATATATATATATATATATATATATTTATTACCATCTTACTTTTTTCCATGTTTTGTAATTTAATACAGCTTGAATATAAATATGTAATTTGTATTTTGTATATTTGTTATAGTTGATTGGAAGTAAAGAGCGTACGGCCTTAATTCTATCAGAATAAATAAAGCAGTATTATTATTATTATTATTATTATTATTATTATTGCTACTACTACTTTATTATTATTATCATTATTATTATTGTTATTATTATCATGATTATTGTTATTATTATTATTATTATTATATTATATTATTATTATTATTATATTATTATTATTGTTATTATTATTCCATGCCAGTAAAATCTGGTACCCTCTGAGAAAAGACCGTAAGTGCCCCTCTCTCATGGCTGTTACTTTGTCATGTCTGTGAAGTTCTGCGTGTTTTTATGATCCTAGTGTTATTTATATTTCTTGCTAAAGTATGTGTGATTATTAATGTTCAATGGCTATAAGGTAGAGAGATGTGTCGGAGATGTAACATTTGCAGCTTGAAACTGTAAGCACAATGACCATTTTCTCCAATTTTCATTTAGCAACCATTTTATTATTATTGTTGTTGTTGTGATTATATGGATCATTGTTGGTTTGCAGAAAAGAAGAAGCTGATGATGGCTTTCTTTGCTATCCTGCTAATTGTGAAGATGATAAAAGTGAAGTTGATGTTCATATTACCAATGTTGTTGGGAGTTGGAACAGCCAAGAAGTTGTTTCTCAAATTGCTGCTCTTCCTATTCCCTGCATTTGCGCACATTTTCAAGTTCTGTGCATATTACCATGCAGCTCATACCAAATACCACCATCACCATCATCAGGTATGTATCCACTTAATCTGATTAAATTACGTCATTAAGTTATAGCGTAGCATTTCTCTAAAAGTTAAAGTTTGAATTTCCTACATTGAATACGAAATGAAGAGAATGTCTGGAAATTTTAAATATGCGCTCGTCTCTTTAAAATGTACTTTTTAAGCTTTTTTTTCTCAGTAGACTCCTTTTATTTCTAGGTATTTTTAATCAGGCTAATGTATGTTTCATTCTATTTTCCACTATCTAAATGTCCTTTCCTATTTATGTTTTACCTCTTTATTTCTATTTTTCTCTTAATTCTTCTTTCTTCATCCTTATTAAATTTCCCTTTCTGATCATTTGCTTTATTTTCATCATCATATTCTTCTTCTCCTCTGTATCTTGCTGTATAATTCTCCAACCTTTACACTTTAAGAGTGTATGAAGGGTCTAACTGCAAAACTCACATTCCCCACTTTTTGGCGAAATGCATTATTTGTTATATCTCTGCTCTAAATGTTGATCTCCATGTGAATCAAGTCAAATTAAACAGATAAATTCGTGAAAATTACAGAATAATTTCAAATTAATGTTTGTTTTCATTGGTATGAGTTTCTTTGTTGTTTATTTAAAATTTAAAAAAGTGGAAAATGAGAGTTTTGCAGTTAGACCCTTCATGAAATGACTAGGGCTAGGATTTTATGTAATAAAAGATCAGATTTGCAATGCAGTTAGTATACATTATTCAACTGTTCCTGTGTGAAGCTAAGATAAAAGAAAGTCTCCTTATACTATTCAACTGTTTGTATGTGAAATCAAAACAAGAGACGGTCATAAGTCTTGTTGCAATCTTAACTGTTAGTACATAAAAATGCTAACTGTAATAATAACCAATCAACATAATTAGTCAGATAGCTCTGAATGTATCTTTCGCCATGGAGTGGAGTCCATATCAAGATTTCGAAGACTTGAATTCAATTCCCTGCGGAGTAAGATTTTTTAAAATATGTATCCCGCCCTTGGCGCGAAAATGTAAGAGAGGCCTATGAAGAAAAAGTAAAATTGGCATAATGAAAAATAAAGTGCATTATAAGCAGTTAAATTGATAATTTATAATATTGAAGACTGTCATGGACGGTGTCAGTGATATTAAACTTGGTATTTTCCGAACCGTAGTCTTGGAGTCGATGACTTACTCGACGTTTCCTCCGGGATGTAAGCTGAAGAGTCGATATAGGAACGACACACCCTCCTGGATGATGCCTGCCGCAGTCACCAACTCCGAGATCACAGCCCAAATGTCCCAAAATAATATGTTTAATATTATCATGTTGTCCTCATATCATGGTATTTGTTGAATAAAGTGCTCCACTGGGTGAAAATCGAGGTATTATAAGTACCGGTAATGCGAGGGAAAATTCTGTAAAATTTGTTTTTCAAGAAAACAGTACTTTTCAACATTTAGACTTTTTATTATATTTGAACCAACGTATTCAGTTTTAAATTCTACCAACTAGGTTACCTTTTAGTTAAATTTTGTGGCACTTTTATCAAATTATCATAAGTAATGCCACGAGTGATTTCCAAATTATCGATAAATTCACGATGTCACGAAGTGACTAATGAATTTAACTAGAGAATTTGGAAATCAAGTGTGGCATTTGTTTGGACTATTTAACGAATAAAATGAAGCTATTTACTCACAAATCATTATTTAAATATAGTTATTTTAAAATATTTATATATTTAATGTAAACGGCGATGTTTGAAAACAAATGAGAAACGTTATGTTTCATTTGTTAATCACTGAAACCAGATCATATTTATTGCCAAATAGAATCGCAATATTGTAAGTATGCACCTTAGTGGAGAAAAAATGTAAGACATCATTATAGTTTATTGATTAATTTCTGATGTCCTATGATGTAAATATATCAATTATATTTTTCTGCAACGTTAATTCCTGGAAAATAATACGTTTAAGAAAGTGCAAACAGTGGTTTCTTTTTTTATGTTTTAATCAATTGCTACGAATGTTTTTCTATTATATCTTGCAAGCAGAATGTGGTTACTTTCGTGCACTATATATATACAATCTGGGAGCCACTTCATATAATGAAAGTGATCAAATTTAGGTGAAAAACGACTGTGATTGATTGTAAATCAAAATTCATTGAAATGTGATTGATCATTGACTGCCATTTGGGGTTTGAGTTAAATAGTCATTATAAAAACATGATGAAGAAAATTATTTGAAGTAGCTAAGAGAGAATAACAAAAATCTATATATAAAGAAGAGAAGACGATAAAATTTACAGTACCTTTCACTTTGAGTGCAATATTATACTTGTGGGAACTAGATTCTGACAAAAATGACGTGACAGAATGCAACAGAAATGTGACTATGGAGATAATCAGAAAATATATTGTACTGACAAGAAAACAAACCAACACTATTGGACGAAATTGAAAAAGATGGACTATTAATCTCCAAAATCAATAATAGAAAAATATCCTTTTTTGAACATATACCCTATAATAATTTTTCCTTAAAATCATTTTTTGAAAGGCATAATTTTTGGAAACTAAAGGAACGCAAGATTATTAAAGAAGGTAGCTTAAAGAAGAGAATGCTTTCACAGAAAACGCATTGACATTAGTTGAAAAAATGTATAAAGTAATATTAATACTACTAGTAGTAGGACTTATTTATACTAAAAGTACGATACATTGCTATTTACAAATATGAATCGCACGGGCAGCAAGCCGTATGTTCTGTTGACAGTCCGTATCAGAAAATTATTGTCTAGTAATAATATAAAAAATAGATAACACAGTTACATTGCACGTATATTTATTAATAGAGCCCGGATTAGTATGCAATATAAAGCACTAAATATGCATGCAAAAGTAGAAAATATGCACCTTAAATATGCAAAAACAGATTGTAATAAAATCAAATAACTTATTTGCTTTGTGGGTAATCTTAGCTTATTCATGGCTGTTACAGTAGATAAGGAAGCTTTTCATGAGGTTTTCTTCAGTGAAGTTCCTTCATCTATCAGTGAAGAAGTGCTTATACAATGACTATTTAACTCATGCCCCAAATGGGACTCAATGGCCAAACACGTTTCAATGATTTCTGTTTTACAACCAATCAGAGTCGTGTTTCACGAAATATTTATCAGTGTTATAATTACCATATGAGGGTAACAGAGTGGAACCCTTGACAGAGGTCCACTCCAGGGAGTAGGCGCCCCTGCCCTTTTGTGAGCTCCAGGTCCCACTCGCCCAGTGGGTAGTACCTGGGTTGGGCCCCGTCCACAGGGTTACGTGGGGAGAAGAGAAGTCCCCAAAGCCGTAGTGAAGGCAACTTCTCTAGGAGACGAACACTCCGAAATTCCAGTTCCCTGCCCTCCAGGAAGAGGGGTTTGGCTAGAGGCTGGTAACCTCTACTAGTAAAAAATAACTTACTCATAAACTTCAGCAGAAGAAAAGCCGGATTGAAGTAATAGGAAACAAAATCATAGAACAGGTGAACCATCTCAATTATCTAGGATGTGACATTTCATTTAATTGTGATAATGATATAAATAATAAAATAGCAAAATTCCAGGAACATGTGGTACGATAAAACGAACACTAAATAACGAAACAACAAGAGAGACCCAATTGAAATTTTATAAAATGTTGGCAGTACCGGTACTGCTTTATGGTTCAGAAGCCTGGATACATAAAAAAACAAGATCTAAGTAGGATAACGGCGGCAGAAATGAAATTTTTGAGATCTGTTAAAGGGTGCACTAAGGAAGACAGAATCAAGAACACAGAAATAAGACAGGGACTTGAAATATTTACAATAACTGATAAAATGGATACATATAGACAAAAATGGAAGCAACACATAGACAGAATGAATTAAGATAGATATCCAAAACAAATAACAAAATACAAACCTAAAGGCACCCGAGATGTGGGCAGACCTAGAAAGAGATGGGCTGAAGTCGGAACGGGTCAACAGACCTAATCCATGAATGAAGATGATGATGATTACCATATTAAAGAAGGCTCCTCCTCTTTAATATTCTGAACAGGTCTGACCATTATTTTGCAGTGACTGAGCCTATGAGAAATACGGCTACCAGATTGTATATATAGTGCATGAATGTCAACACATGCCGCATGCGGGAGTTAATATAAAAACATTTGTAGCAATTGATTACACCACCAAAAAAAAGAAACCACTGTTTGCACTTTCTTAAATGTATTTTTTCCCAGGTAACAATCCAGAAAAATATAATTGTCATATTTACATCATACGACATCAGAAATGAATTAATATACAGTTTGATGTGTTTCATTTTTTCTCCACTAGAGAGCATTCTTGCAATATTGCGTTCCTTTGGCAATAAATAGTATGATCTGGTTGCAGTGATAAACAAAAGAAGCAGATGAAGCGTACCTATCGCTTCTCATTTGTTTTCAAACATCGCCGTTTACATTAAATATATAAATATTTTAAAATAACTATAGTTAAATAATGATTTATGAGTAAACAGCTTAATTTTATTCGTTAAATATTCCTAACAAATGCCACTCTTGATTTCCAAATTCTCTAGATAAATTGGAAATCACTCGTGGCATTACTTATGAAAATGTCCTTTCTACATCACATGATATCACAGGTGGATGTGAAAAACACCACTGTTCGTCTTCAGTAAATTCTTCTTCGGTTACAGTTTTTTCACTGCCACTAGAGAGCATTTTGATAATTTGACAAATTCTATTGTAGCTAGGACTTTTATTAGATACTTCACTAAGCTTATGAAATGCGGTTTTAGCGATACCGTAATATTATTTCTCAAGGCCCACGGGTATTCCCCTCTTACACAGATGTAAATATACATGTTACGTTTATACCCAATTGATTGCAGATACTTTATTAATTAAAAAAATATTAATTAATAATTAATGTAGGAGAAATGTTCGACGCCCACACAGAAGATGGTCTGAACAATTTTAACAATTCTAGCTTTCATGAAACCAGAACGAGCCAATAGGCTTAATCCCTGGAAGATGATGATGATGATGATAATTAATTGCTAGTAATTAACTGAAGGGAAAATTATAATTTAACATGACTTTAGGAGTGAAATATGCATTTGTGCATTAAAATTCTAAAATAAGAATTTCCCCCCGGGGTATGCATTTCTATGCATTATCAAATACCGCTCAAATTGTCTGTGAAGGGACCACTTAACATTAAATTGTTTCCGCATACGTTTTAATGCGTAAAACAAAACATGCATTTCGCATACAAATCCGGGCTAGTTATTAAGTATTAATTGTATTGCATTTTGCTTACATATTTTTTTATTCACGAATGAGTGTTGTTCTTATTTTTCACATCTTAAATTTATCCATGTTTAAATACATTGTTATTAAAAAAATGTTACATGCATACACTGTTCACTGCATATGTAGTGTTCACCCCGATGTATAATTTGCAAATACAAACTAAAGTCATTACTAAATACTCGGCTATAGGTGTAAATAAATTTATCGAGAGGATTTGTTTCACTGATTTTAAATCGATTTCATTACATTAGATTTCAATTTATGAAGTTCGATTTAAACAGACGTTTTCTGTTGAGTGCTGGTCTACAACAATTCACAAATGTTCTTACTATTCTTTTTATGCACTTATTAATCACACGAGAAGCCCCTTGTGCAATGAAGGATGTGGTAAAAAGTTACTCAGTTTTCCTGAACACGTAAATCTTTTTTAGTGAAATCTATGAAGATTGATGAATAAAAGAAAGTTTCAAGAATGAATCTAAATAGACAAAAGAATTCGCATTACCCTTTTCAAAGAGAAATAAAAAAGAAGTAGTAAAGAAATAAAATCAATTTCAGTGTCTCTTGTTGGATTTACTTTGTGAGTTTCGAGAGGAGAGTTTGCGTTTTAGAAAGATACTTCCAGAATAAAACATACAAGAGATAGTAATAAAACATCTTACTGGCATTACATCTTTCCTTTTTTTTTTTTTTTCACATATTCGTCTTCTCATCCTTCGTGTAATAAACCTTGTGTCATTAAAGTTCATTATTCTTTGATGTTGGAAGAGATCCATTTGCTTTTATGAGAGTGGAATTCAACTTAATTGCTTGTGAAAAGATTTAATAATTACTGACATGTAAAAAGGATTTTTTTAATGAATCATTATGTATGATTTAATTGTCTAAGACTCTGTTTTTAAAATAAGCAAAATTAGAAATGAAATTAATGTACTACCCATTATGTATATATATATATATATATATATATATATATATATAGAGAGAGAGAGAGAGAGAGAGAGAGAGAGAGAGAGAGAGAGAGAGAGAGAGAGAAAGAGAAGGGGGGTCGTCCGCGATTGACTAGTGTTCCTTGCCTCTGGTTCCGAGAATCGTGGTTTCAAACCCGCCCAAGGTCAGTGGAATTTTTTTAGGATGGAAAAATCCAAGGAGCAAATATTCCGGGAGGGAATTTAAGTCGTGGGTCCTGAGTCTGAAGATTTCTAGCCTCGTAGAAGATCCTTAATCCTGAATAAAGAGGCTTCTAAGCTAAATTCACCAACCTTTTTCATCCTAGTAATACCTTAGTTCCCTACTAGATGTCTCATTGCGTCGGTATGGCTTCTCTGGGAAATAAGCATAACTAAATTAACTTGGACCAGTAACTCCTAACATGGGAGAGGTCCAACATTGGGCTGTTACGCCATTATATATATATATATATATATATATATATATATATATATGTGTGTGTGTGTGTGTGTGTGTGTGTGTGTAGATAGGTAGGTAGGTAGACAGATAGATAGGTAGGCAGATAGATAGATAGATAGACAGATAGATAGACAGACAGATAGATAGACAGACAGACAGATACATATATATATATATATATATTAGATAGATAGATAGATAGATAGATAGATAGATAGTTAACATATAGATAGATAAACATATAGATAGATAGATAGATAAACATATAGATAGATAAACATATAGATAAACATATAGATAGATAGATAGATAGATAGATAGATAGATAGATAGATAGATATATAGATAGATAGATAGATAGATAGTAGATAATTGGTTAATTAATGTCTTTGACATCATCCGATTCCTAATACCCAATTTTGTCGGTCCATCCAATCTCCTGGTTGTAGATGTTTCTCCATCATTTATAAATATATTCCCTGACTCCAGGAGGTTTTAGATCTTCCTCTACCTCGTCTTTCCTCAGGTTTCCATTCCAAAACAGATTTTGGTAGCCGATCCTCTTCCATTCGCTGGACATGTCCGTACCATCATAATTGCTGAGTTTTAATATAATCTAACTCATATATATATATATATATCCATGCATAGTATTCTGCCCGAAGGCAGGTCCTTCACTGCAATCATAACATTTTCATGCTATGCTTGCAGCTTTACTAGGGAATTGTAGGTGTGGTAGCTTCCCGTTGCTTTCCACACCGGTGAAGGATGATGTTATGATAAGGATGATGATGATGGCCATATGATTTCTAGGACCGTTTGGGCCTTAAAGTTTTCCTGACAGTTTTCTTACAGGCGAGGAAAAACCCCGATAAAAACCTCACCCAGAAAAACTGCCCCGACCGGGATCGAACCCGGGCCCTCTGCATGACAAGGCAGCACGCTATCTCGAGACTACAGCGGTGGAATATATATATATATATATATATATATATATGTTATAATTAAATTTTTGACATTGAGCAATGCAAGCTTAATATGATATGATAAGAAAAATAAGTTATCGGACGGAACTTGAACCTGGATTCATATCACAGTGCGCTACCGATTATATATATATAAGAAAAATTAATGTTTGTACTAGACTTGCTCGGTAGCGTAATCGCTAGCGCACTGCGGTATCAATCCAGAGGTCCTATCTCTCTCTCTCTCTCTCTCTCTCTCTCTCTCTCTATATATATATATATATATATATATATATATATATATATATACATAGACGGGAACAGAGCTATACTGACAACAAACATTCTCGGGTAACATGTTGAGGATGTTGATTAAGTGTTTTCCATACATCCCCACATGGGACAAGGGTGCTCCCTTGAACAGTTACTTAAGCGAGTTAATTCAGTCATGCTTATTTTCCTACAAATTCCAGCGAGTGCTTATCGCCTTCTATCTCGTGTTAACATCCCTAATACTCCACTACTACATAATGGCATAACATTACTTATTCCTAGTAACATGCCCTTATGTTCAAGTCTTTACTACGGATTCTTTGAAGTAATCCCCTCTCGGAGATCCGAATGCGGGACTATTTTATTTCCAAAACATTATACTCCATTGGATCCCATGTCTTTGTTTCTTAATGTTTTTTTATGGTGAAAGATCATTTCTCACTTCGACCAAGGTACTTTTTTCATCTGGTTTAGCGCCTTTGAGGTGTTCGGCATGGGTGACCCTTTTGGTACCAATGCTATCGCCGGCATAGCTCTCTGGATCATTTAAGCACTCAAGTACTTCATGACGACATTGCATCTAATGGCGCTTCTATACATAGCAAAGTGGCGTTTTGTATAGTGAAGCAAAAAAAAAATAGTTTTATAGACTTAAACCATTCAAACAATTACCATTGCCTTCTTCCGAAATTTGATAAATTTAATAAAAATATGGCATGCAAAATGTTCGAAGAAGGCAATAACAATTGTTAAAAGTAAAGTAAAGTAATCCCACTACAGGCCTCGGGAGACCCTTGGGGTAGTAGGAGGTTAAGGCTTCCATTTTTTTTAGACAATCGGCACTTGATGTCAGCCCTGCGTGACGGCCGCCTTTACCCCCAGAACGAGCGTCTGGTACTCATTTCCGTTAGAGGCTGAGTCGACCCCAGGGCCATAGTGCCGCCAGAAGGTTTTGGTCAGTTTAAAAATCCTGACCCCACCGGGACTTCAACCCTCGACCTTCCAACTTGTAGCGCAGTGCCATAACTACTACGCTACGGCGTGCTCTCAATATTAATTGTTATAGTGGTTTAGTCTCTTTTTAATTTCCCTAAATAGACTGTAGTAACATTAAATCCCTGAAATATAAGAGGATACAAATGTTTTCGAGTGTTCAGTGAATACAATTAGCATATGACCAGTCTAATATAACTTGGCAGCAAAACAAAATGCATTCATGCAGCCCATACACTTTGTGGTGGGAATTCCCGTAAACACGTGATTTAGTTGTAACCTTGGGAGACATCCAATTAGCCTAGATGAGCATCATTGTTTTTAGTTAGTCCTATTACGTAGAGTTCTTTGTTAGTGATACCAATTCCAGTTCAAGTGATATAGGCAATGACGCTGATTCATTGAAAATGAGGGACATAACGAATCTCCAGTCTGGGTAGTAAAATAAGTAAAACCAATGCAAAAATGTATTAACTCTGAATTTTTGTTTGCTACCAGGCTGCAGGCGAATGGAGAATACTACATAACAGCCAGCTTCATCATCTTTATAGAAAATCAGATATAATAAGAACAGTTAAATCTCGTATACTGCGATGGGCAGGACATGTGGCACGAATGGGGAACGAGAAAAGGGCAGGAAACTTCTATTAGCAAAACAAAAGCAAGAGGCATATTTGGTAGATCAAGAATGGGGTGGGAGAATAATATTGACCATGATTTGGGGGGAGTAGTTTATACAGGGGATGTTTGGAAAACATTATCTCAGGATAGGGATGTATGCAGTCATGAACCAACGGGTTTGATAGTGTCAGTGAGTTAGTTATATTATTACATGACGATGATTCTTCCGGTTTCCGTATGTTGTGTGGATGCGAAACAAAAACTCTTACTTGAAGAGAGGAAAAAAATATTACGAATATTTGAGAATAAAATGTTTAACATTTTTCAACCAAAAAAGGGGAAACAGACGTTGAATGGTATAAACGTCAATACGGCAAGCTCCATGATCTTTATGGTAAACAGATTTCACAAGAACTTTGTATGGTAGACCGATATGTGAAGGATATGCAGCACGAATCGGAAATTAAATTGAGCCATCCAAACTTCTGTAGAAAAACAAGAAGGGAAATGTCCTGTAGATAGGCCAAGAATAAGGGGCGGCAATATTAACTATGATTTCCTGGAGTTGAATTATACAGGGAATTATTGAATTATTAGTCCAGGATAGAGATGTATGAAGATTTCATGTCCGTGCGCCCATTGACCTTTTGGTTCCATAGTAACAGCGAGTTGTTATAAATATTGTAATAGCTCTAAACTTTTTATGCTTTAAAAATTATCTTGACCTGATACTTCCAACTGGTTCATTTTAGCTCTTATGTGTGGGTCGCCCTTATGTAATATGTTCCCACTTTTTAGAAAATTGGATTAACTTGATAGATTAGCCAGTGAGCAAGTGTAAGGAACTTTAACAAGTTAGAGTTTGCGGAAATCCATTTTGTGAAGAGTTCTTTTACTTTCTTGTTCTTAAGAGCTGGTCTACTTAAAGTTGAAGAGATAACTATGAACGTCATCCAATTTCTTAAAGCAGATTTCTCGAAAAGTTACCGTTATATCTGGTGATGGAAAGTTCATTTTATTTCGTTACAGTACTGATTTTATATCATAAAAGTTGGGGACAAATGATATATCTAAAATACATTATAATTTTACTGAAAACAAACATTGATGATCTCAAATATTTCTTAAGATAATAATAATTGAGACAGTTAGAATCAAAGGTGTGCAAGTGCAACTTTTACAGTATTTGAGAAATTGTATATTACGATGCGAGGTTGGGAAGCGATTTTACAGAATCGAGGAAAATGTTTAAAAACCGAGGGATATCGAGGTCTTTAATTCCCGATATTCTGTAAAACACGTCACAAACATGCATTTTTCATTATTTTTTTGCGCGATGGTGTTTTCAAAATAATAAATAACAATAAAATAATAACACCTTTGTTGGAAATATTTGCGTTCATCATAATAATTGACTAACTTTTACAGTGTGGACAATGTTTATTAGTTGAAACAACAGGAGGCCGTGGGATCAATTAGTGATAAAATAACAGGAGGCTGTGAGACAAATTAGTGATAAAATGGCGGCAAGTCCGTATTTATTGTTTTTACATTGTTTCAAATAAAGTCCAGTTCATTTAAAATATAGTCCAGTTCATTTAAAATGCAGTTATTTGTTTGTTTAATGTACATTAACACTACTTTTTGGATATTTTGTGTATATACATTGTATGTAGTATAGGCCTACATAGAGGGCAGTGGTTTTATTCCCCACACGTGTGTTTGTAATATGTAATATTATAGAATAGTTATTTTATTACAGTATAGTTATTTAGATTGGCAACCCCGAAATGTAGGAAGTTGAACTTTCCATCATGGTCGCCATTGCGACAAAGCGCACTATTGTGCAAAAAAAAAAAAAAAAAACATGTTAACAGTTGAAGTTGTATGAGAATATCATAGGTAATTAAAATTATATCAATCATATTGTATCTTCTCTTAACGCGTACGCTTATATCCCTTGCCACTAAATAAAGTTATATACCAAAATATAATTATTCACCAAACTCCTTTCTTTGTGAAAAAATCACTTGCATCCCTTTTGTTCTAACCTCCTCAATTGTCATTTACTGCAATGTTAGTTAGCATCGTTGCCTGATGTTGCATAAATGTATATTTATTTTGTTAAGTAAGTAATTCCAATGCTTATACCCTGTGTTGTTAAAAAGCGTCGTTAAATAAGATACTATTACTTATTACTACCACTATTAAGTTACTATCATTACCAACAGTCCACCGCTGTGGTCTCGAGGTAGCGTGCTGCCTTGTCACGCAGCGGGCCCCGGGTTCGATCCCCGGTCGGGGCATTTTTTCTGGGTGAGGTTTTTATCGGGGTTTTTCCTCACCTATAAGACAAATACTTTAAGGCCCAAACGGTCCCCGAAATCATATGGCCATCATCTTCATCATCATCCTTATCATTATCATCATCACCATCATCCTTCACCGGTGTGGGAAGCTACCACACCTACACACTTCCCTAGTAAAGCTGCAAGCATAGCATGAAAATGCTATGATTGCAGTGAAGGACCTGCCTTCGGGCACAATTACTATGGATGGATTACCAACAACACTGGTATCTCGTAATCTAACATTTTACAGAGTGTACGCAGGAGAACTCATGCAGAGAAACAGGTTGCCGCGAAATATCAAAACTAACCTTGTTGTTGATTAAAACGCGAGGTTTTCCTCTACCTATCTCAGTCAGTTATTAATACTACGGTAAGGTGCCAAGCCATGCCTAATCTAGCGATCAGTCACGGTCAGAAATATAACAGTTATACTGTTTTTCGAATCTTTGAAAGGAGTCGCAAATAACATCAGTAAAGTGGTATTATACTTTCAGATTTTTATTGTAATAAATCATATTGAACATGAGTTAATTTTTCCTACGGGGCTAAGGCTTGGAATTCCCAAAGCAAGAGACTCAACTGACTTACAAGTGCAGTACAAGTTTATGGATCCATTATAAATTTTATAAACTTATACATTATACCAATGGAATATTTATAATACGAATACTATTATACAGAGTGTTCTAAAATTCCCCTTACAAACTTCTAGGACTTTTAGAGCAGACTGAGTTGATCATCATCATCATCACTCCAGGGATTAGGCAATTGCCCGTTCCGACTTCATATTGCATCAGCCCAACGTCTTCTAGGTCTTCCAACATCACGCCTTCCTCTTGCTTGATAATTTCTGGCTAACAATGGATATCTCTCCTTACTCATTCCATCCATGTGATCAATCCATTTCTGTCTGTAATTCGTGACTTTATCCAATAAAGGCTGTACTTTCAATTCTTCTCTTATATCCTCATTTATTATTCTATCAAGTCTTGTACATCCTTTTACTTGTCTTAGGAACCGCATCTCTGCCGTCTGTATTCTATCCTTCTGTCTTTTCACTGGAGCCCAAGTTTCACATCCATACAATATTGTGGGAACCGCCATAACATTATACATTTTTATCTTGGTTTCTTTTCTAATTTTATTTTTGAATGTTCTCTGTATTGTTCCACACACCGTCTGAAATTTATTTATTTTGGAGTCAATATCTCTTTCCACATTGTAGCCAACATCACAGCCCAAATATTTGAAACTAGACACCTGTTCTATACTTTGATTTTCTAAAATAATTTTAGATCTCACTGGATCTCTTCCTCTAAAAGCCATGGTCTTCGTTTTCCTTACAGAAATCTTTAGATCGTACAATTTACATATTTCATTTAATGCATTCATTGATTTCTGTAAGTCGTCTTCATTTTTCTGTATTATGATTACATCGTCAGCAAATAGAAGATTATTTATGCACATTTTATTATCCATTCTTATTCCTGGATTTACTAAAACTTTCCATTTATTTAAAATATCGTCTATATATATATATATATATATATATATTAAACAATGTGGGTGATAAACTACATCCTTGTCGTAATCCAGTATTTGTTTTGATTGCATTTGTTCTTTTGAATCCGGTATCTATAATTATATTTGTGTCTTCATATAATGTCTTTATTGTTTCAACAAGGCACAGCGGGTATCCTTTCATTCGTAATATTTCCCATAATTTTTGTCTGTTTACTCGATCGAAAGCCTTATCCAAATCTATAAATCCTATGTGAGTTTCTAAGTTATGTTCTCTTCTCTTTTCTATGAGTTGTTTCAGTGTAAAGACATTGTCTATACATGACCTTCCCTTTCTGAATCCACTTTGATTTTCACTTATTATTACTTCTGTTATGTTTCTCAATCTATTATTTATTATTTTTTTGTATATATCTTGTAGCCAGTATTCATTAAGCTAATCCCTCTGTAATTCTCGCAATTTCTTCGGTCTCCTCTCTTTGAATATATTCTTCACAATTGCTGTTTTCCAAGTGGTTGGAATCCCATAGGTCTGCCAACATATATTAATTAGATGAAGTATTCGTAGTTCACACAATATTCCACTATATTTGATTAATTCCATATTTATATTATCTAATCCTGTTGCTTTCCTATTCTTAGTGGTTTTCAAAGCCATTTCTAATTCATTTATGTCTATTACATCAATATTTTCCACTTTTATTTCTTCCTCATTGTTCTCTTTTCCTTCAATTTCCTCCTTTTTCCAAAGTTTTTCATAATGTTGGATCCATTCTTGTTCTGGGATTATATTCAATCTGGCAGAATCTTTCTCAGTCTGATTTAGATGTTTCACTAATTTATAACCTATTTCTTGTCTTCCATACATATCATGTTCTACTGAGCTTATAAATGTATCCCATGACTCCTGATGGGCTTTTCTTATAATGCTTTTAGCAATTCTCCTTTTCATTTTATATTCTTCATAAGATTCTTCTGTTTTCAGTCGTAAGTATGTATGATATGCTTTTTGTTTTTCATTCACTGCATTTTGTATATTCGCATTCTAAGTTCTCAAGCCCTTCCTATTTCTTATTCTATTTTTCTTTCCTAATATCTATTTGCTGTTTTATGTATTACATTTGATATATTTTCCCATTCAATATTTATATCTTCTGACGTCGCTATCTCTGATATATATTTATTCATTCTGCTTTCATAATGTTGTCTAATACTTTGGATCTTGTAATAAATATACTTTATATACTTCTTCTTGGTTTCTTTTGTTCTTTATGTTATTTTTCCGCCATTTAGCTATTATGTTTATTTTGCTTATCACGAGATAGTGATCAGAGCATATATCGCTGCCTCTATGTACTCTCACATCTTTTACCAAGGCTCCTAGCTTGTTGTTTACGATTAAATAGTCAATTATTGATCTTGAGTTATATCCACTTCTTGTATATTTATGTATGTCCTTTTTTCGGAAATAGGTATTCATTATTTTTAATTGATTATAGGCTGAAAACTGTCTCAAATCCTGTCCATTATCATGTATTGTTATTTCTCCATTATTTCCTATTACATTAGGTATAGGGACATTGCCTACTCTGGCATTTAAGTCTCCACTTATTATTAAATGATGATCTTTTGTATATTATCAACTAATGTTTGTAATGTTTTATAAATTTTTTTTGTTTCTTCTTTCTTACCTTCCTCTGGGGCATACACAGCAATTATCATCATATATCCTCTTTCAATTTTAAATCTGGCTATCAGGATTCTTTCATTTATAAACTCATAGCTATTCAATTTGTTCTTCCATTTTTCATCTATTAAAATTGCTACTCCACACTGCGCTCTTGTTGTCTGTTCTACTCCGCTATACAACATAGTATAGTGTTGTAAGTCCTTTGTTCCTTTTAGTTTCTTTTTTGTTTCTGTTATCGTTGCTATATTTATTTCTTTTTTCTTTAATTCTCTTTCTAATTCTTCTTCTTTTGTATTTATTCCCCTTACGTTCCAATTTCCTAATTTCAAAATGTCCTTTATTCCAAATCGTATCCTTTTATCTTGCTTGGGTCGGTTCCTTTTATGACAATCCGGCTGATTTCCATGAAGCTTCTCAGTAAGATAAATGTCTCCTGGAAGCGTTACGAGCGCTTCGCAGGACAAGGATGGTGGAAGGGCTGCTTCCTCTGAGCCTCCAAACATGCTCCTCTGGGTATCCACCCCCCAAGAGAGGGCTGCTTCTTCCGCTCTTCAAGCCCTACAAGTTTAGCTGTGCTATTCCTTGTCGCCCTGTTGACCGTTGAAGACTTGACGAAGATGTGGCCGCCCAATATGGATACAGACGCCATTCCTTCGTTGTGAGCTATACTTAGTTCCCCTCGCCTCTTACCCACCAGCAAGATTAACCTAAGTCAATCTTCCCCAGTAGAGTCGTCTGGTTCATCGGGTACTAAGCCCCCCCACCACGTCAAGGTGATAGCTCCTGGGGGGGAGACTGAGTTGATAATATTAGAATTGGAAACCTTGTCCAGAAACTTACCGTTTCTGTGCTACAGCTGTTTGAAAACATGTTTTTAACGCGATCACTTTTATAAGTAATTTATAGAGGCGTGACACAGTACATCACTTGTTTTACAATTCAACTCATTAATAATCAAGGAAACAAAATGGAAACTGAATCATGATTTGAATTAATAATCCCGGATACACCCTTCACAATCAATTTTTTGAAGTTTTCAAACTTTTGAAAAAATCAGACTTAAAAAAACACAACACAACGTATTGGAATATTCGATAGGGAAAGTTTCGATTTAGAGAAATCGCGAAGCTACTACTTATTGAGACACGTGACGTACGTTCAGGCAATGCTTGTTTTCAAACGGCTGTAGGACGGAAACGGTAAATTTCCGACATGATTTCCAATTGTAAATATTATCAACTCAGTCCCCTCTACAAGTCCTAGAAGTTTGTAAGGGAAATTTTAGAGCACCCTATATATACTACTACAATTACTACTACGGCTTCTACTATAAGTGATATATAGGCCTGCTGCAGGATGTAATTAATTAAAAAATATTTATGCTGACTGATGGTATTCCTGGACCTTAATGACGATTATCCTCTGATTAAAATTTAGTCATTTAGTCATCATCATCATCATCATCAACAATCACGGATTAAGCCCATGTGGCTTGTTCCGGTCTCATAGATTCTCATTCAAAAGTTGGATCCATCTCTTCTTCGGTCTACCAACATTCCTGCGTCCTTTTGGTTTGTATTTAAGTATAATTTTGGGAATGCGATCATCTTCCATTCTTTGAAAATGTTCTTTCCATTTTTTCTAGATTATTTTATTCTATCCAAGAGTTTAAAGATATTTAGCTCATTTCTAATATCTTTACTTCTTCTCTTATCTAGAAGTTTGCAACCAGCCACACTTCTCAGAAATCTTATTTCAGCTGCTTCTATGATCTTCTCTTCTCTTTTAGTTAAAACCCAAAATTCACTACCAAACAATAGTAAGGGGACTACCACTACTTTATAAAATTTTAGTTTTCTTTTCTTGTGCTTTAAAATATCCTTTTGATTGTTCCACATATACAGGGCTTCCAATATAAAACCGGACACGCCTCACGGGGTTTCACCCGTCAGGCAGCGCTCTCTCCCCGTCCGCATTTCACTCTGCCAGCCGCAGAGTGTCCGGTTTTATACTGGAAACCCTATATAATTAAATTTATTAAGTTTGTTAAGTAGATCATCATTTTTAAAATAGGAGATTTGATAACCCAGGTATTTAAAATGGTTCACTTGTTCAATGGGTTTCCCCCACCAGAATTATTTTAGCTCTTTAGTAATTTAGTAAAACTGAAAATTATTGTTTTACAGATAGCACACCATCACCACCACGTGCCAGTACCAGTTCCTGTACACGTGGATCACTCTCACACAGTGCACGTGGAACCTCCCGATGATCCGCCACCACCAGCCTACGGTCCACCGCACTCATCATATGGTCCCCCACATACGTACGGTTCACCGCACACGTCATATGGACCTCCGCCGGCAGGAGCTTGGGAAGCAACAGGACCAGCCTGGCATAGGAAAATGCAACAGGTCGACGAAAACGAACTCGAAAGCTGGGGTCTTAAGTCAAAAGGTTCATACAATGTTCCTTCTGGTGTTATTAATCCGTATTCCCAACAGCAGGATTCTTATACTTCTGCCATTGACGACATAACATTTTCAAGAAAGTCTTTTTCCCCATCTGAAGCCGGTAAAGTTTTAAAGTTTTAGTTCCGCCCCCACCAGATTCAAAGAAAACAGTCAATCCAAATTTGGTGTCAATAACGCAACAAGGGCCTCCTGGATATGATCAGTTGCAGAATAAGCATAAAGGTCTCTCACAGTTACATCAGAAACAAGCAGTAAATATAGTTCCGGAGCAACACAAGTTAATTCAGTTGTCAAGGCCTGTTGTTGTAGGATCTGTTCATCCAGAACACAATGACGCTTTGACTCAGCAATACCAAGTTCAGAAGAACCAATTTAGTAATATTATTTCTATAACACAGAAACCTCCTGCGTCGGAAACAATAGTACAAGTTACGTATGATCCGTTTTACAGTCCAATTCTTCAAAAAATGGATAATGTTTTTGTTCAGCTTGGATTTAATGAAGAAGCCTGCAGAGAAAGACTTGTGTGCAGCATGTATAAGGCACCGGCCAGGTTCAGTCCGCACAGCAATCTGATTTCTGCAGAACTTAGCAGGTATTTATAACTATTTAGATTAATTTCAAATTACTTTGTTAGTTATATTTCCTGATAAAAGTTATTAAAGTTTAATTATTTTTAATTATAGTTTAAATTATTTCAGATTAATTTCATACTATTTGGTGATTGTTCTTTCTATAGAGTAATTTTTATCGAAAGTATTTAGAATTATATCAGTGTTTGCTTATTATTATTTCTAAAGCAATTGTGTATACAGAAATCGATGTGGAAATGTATTGATAGTTTCCATGAAAAATCAGTTTTCTTCATACATATAGTATGTGTACCTTTCGAACTTTGTATAGACCTACTTATATAAATATAAATTAAATTATAAATGGGTTAAGTTGATATTATGACCGTTATAAGAACAGCGAGAACCAATTAATCCGCGTAGAGACCAATTACATACGAAATAAAGACATTTAAATTAATTTTAAAGGAGGCTTATGGACCGACAGTGCCCAAGTCTCTTGCAATAGGTGGCTTTAGAATGTAACAATGGGTACAATATGTAGAAACAATGAAGACACTTAGTGCAATTTATATATGTTTTAGTTCAAAAATTTAATTGTTTCACTAGGTATAACTAAAACTAACTCACTGGCTCTATCATACCCGTAGGTCCATAAGCTCTGCATACATTCCTATCATGAGCTAATGTTTTCCAATCATCCCCTGTATATCTACTTCCGTCAAATCATGGCTTGTTATTCTCCCACTTCATTCTTGGTCTACCAATGGGTGTGTTCCTACGGTTTTCCTGCTAGAATTGTCCATTCCTCTCTTTCATTCCTCAATCGTGGAACAGGTCCTGCCCATTGCAGTCTACGAGACTTAACTGTTATTATTATATCTGGTTTCACTATGTACATATGATAAAAAATAAATCGTGTAACATGTAAAGGAAACAATTGTCTTTATGGACACAGTTCAATTCTTTATGCTGATTCCCATTTAATCTGGTTTATTTTTCACTCTAATAGTATTACTAGTTGGATTATTTAGACATTATTTTAAAATCTTCACTCTGCCATGTAAAATAAACCATTATTATTATTATTATTATTATTAATTATTATTATTATTATTATTATTATTATTATTAATTATTATTATTATTATTATTATTATTATTAATTTCTGATATAATTATACATATTAAAAGTATTTAGATAATTCTAGTATTTCTCTAGTAGTTTTATTTCTTGAAAACATTCATTTATATGTAAACGATTTAATTTATTTCATAGCCTTTGTTAATTTCTCTTTCACTAAACTAAATTAGAACATTTTTAGGATTTATAATTATTCCTTCAACATTTTGACTTATTCCTTCACGAAGGTTATAGCCTATACAAAATAACAATTAAGGAATCTGTATATTTACTTTTATTTTATTATTTTATACAATATTAATATTATTAAATTATCATCAGTCATATTCATGATCAATGTTACCGACATTTGCATCATAATTTTAGAAAGACTACCTATGGGATAATATTATTATAAGTTTATAGCTAGCTAGCTATTTTTCTTTTATTCATCTTATGAAGATACGTTACCGTTACTATTATTGTTAAATTCTACGTCTTGTTATATTGATTGTGCAACTTTAAAAAAAATATTTGCTTATTTCTTAAGCTATGATTTTAATATTCCTAATAAACATAACGTTTAGATAACTTAGACCAATATTTATTTTAATGTTCGTAAATAACATGTTTGCCCTATATTTATACAGCTTTGAATATTTATAATTGTGATGATCTTGATGAAGATTTTTGGGCTGTAGGCCATGGTCGTGAGGCTTGTAGTTCCCCGACGTTTCGCCAGAGACTGCGTCTGGCATCCTCAAGGGTTGTCTAACAAACTCACCGGTACTATCGAACATGTAGGTTCATAACCGCGTGGACATAAGCTCTCCATATCGCTACCCTGAGTTAATATTTTCCAATCACCCTTTGTGTAATTAATTTCCCTCAATTCATGGTTAATATTATTCTTCCATTTCAAATCTGGTCTACTGCTATTCATTAGAATGACACCGTGAATTATAAGTCTTCTTCTGTATTTACTAAGATTTTTAAATATTTTAAACTTTTCAAACAATTTTTATAACATTATTTGATATTTTTTTTAAAGAATTTATTTAAATACACAAATCACAACATTATGGCACCCATGCACAATATTGTGATGCTGATTGCTATTTGCTCCACAGAGTATATTACTTCCTTCCGGGAAATTCTCGTATAAGACTTGAAAGCATAATAATAGTCCCTTCGATTGGTTGCCGGCCAAAGGAAGGCAAGACCAGTGATGGGGCTGCCATTTCTTAGTTTAGGAATTATTAATCAAGTTATGAAACCATCCCTTGTACAAAAAAACACCAGATTACGTTTATATAACACTTTGGCTAGACCAGTGTTGACCTATGGTAGTGAAGCATGGACACTAAGAAAACAACATGAAAGCAGAATAACGGCTTGTGAAATGAGATTCATGCGCAGAACAGCGGGTTACACCAGATGGGATCGGAAAAGGAACACCGATATCTTAAAAGAATTGAAGACTACGCCAATTTTGGAATATATTAAACAGTACCAACTAAATTGGAAACACCATCTTGAAAGAATGAGTTCAAATCGGATCCCCAAAGCTGTTTATAATTATATACCAAGAGGACGAAGATCACTGGGCCGTCCTATGAAACGCTGGAGGGAAAATTTTCTATAGGATCGTAACAGGCCTTGGCCTAATACTTGGAAGGAAGAAGAAAGAAAGAAGAAAGTATATTACTTAGTCTATGATTTTTCGATCGCTGGTTGGAACAGTGTTAGGGAGTTATAAGTAAGTGTACACCCATTTTAAATAAACGTTTGGTAATTTTAATATTATTAATATATTTTTTAGCGTTGATTTGGGGATTTATTGCAAAGATTGGCGATTTAAATGTCATAGCGAACTGCTGCCATCTAGCGTAAGCTGTATATGTGGCAAGGATTATAATCGATATGTGGTTCGATGGTGGGTGATCGCTGGCTCTATAAACTCTGGCGCATGCGCACTGTTGTTCTATAGGACTTTGAAAATATATCAGGTAAATTAAAGTGGAGAATCCCCCTGGTCTACCTACTCGGTGCTTTGCGTCTGGTTTTCCGACAAGGAGTATCCATTCCCCCTGTTTTAAACCTCATTCGTGGCAAATTCCCAGCCCATCGCAGTCTACGACACATAACAGTTAATATATCTGTTCCCCCATGAAGAATATGTAGCTCACTCGCCTGTCTGTTCATTATCTTTGTTTTAGTTGTAGCAATTTTCCAACTCCATTTAATTGTACCTTCAATTTGTAATGCTTGTAGTCTATACTTTCATAAATTAGTATTTAATATATACATTTTAAAATTATATACTTTTATTTATTTTTAAATAAGATCCATTTATACTTTATTGAAGAATATCAACGTAATGGGAGTTGAATTTATTTTTAATTCTTTATTTCCAATGATTACATTTAATGATTTCTTATGAATTCTTTTGAAGTGTCTTAAAATATACTTCCTTTAATGTAATATTTAATATTGCTGCTTCGCTATTTTTACCCTTTCCACTTGGTAGTAGGCCTATATGACCTACATATTAAACTAATTAACTTTGTTGTTTATGGATCCTTGACTATAACTTAATCTCAGCCAACTGAATCAATTTCATAACTATGATATTTATTTCCCTAAGATTCATTGGTATGTAAACCATCAAAGTTTCGCCGAAGTAATTCTAATACCCTTTCTCCAAAGGTTTCCCAATAAACATTTCGAAACTATTTTGCTGTCGTTGATTAGTATTTCATATCTGACTACTACTATAATTTATAATTAATAACTTTAGAAATACGATATAAGAAGAAATGTGAAGTTCCTTATTTTCTCCATTTTTACCCCTTATGGGACCGATTGTCCGTCTTAGGATCCTATATCCGAACACTTTTAATTTATTTAATTCCCTTAATGTAAGAGTCCATGTTCCACACACATAAGCACAGGCAATATTATTTTTAAAATGTAATCACTACATTCTTAGACAAAATCTGAGAAATTGGGAAGCATTCAATTGAAAGTTCGTGTGTCTCTCTTTACGCCTATAGCCCGACGAGTGTAAGGGCGCTCTATTTTCGGGAGTTCCTTAATCAAGGCTAATTTAATTACTCTCATTTCCCTACAGATGTCATCGACTGGCAAGTGGTTAGTTCATCGGTTCAAATAGACACCTTGTAGGCAACAAATAGACACCAAGGCATTTTTGGATGGGAAAGATCGATCAAATTTTACTTAGAGACTCTAATTTTGCATGAAGTCCGAATATCTTCAGACCAATTTCTTAAAGAATCTCCCCGATAATTTTAATGTATTAATAACAACTAGTGCCCACTAATGTGCGTATAATATTGTATTAAAGAACAGAACTGTGTAAGTGATTCGCCTCTATGTAAACAGTTCATAGCGTGGTAGGTATCACATGTTCCCCACATCTCACGCACACACAATCAGATCCAGGTTGGTGGTATCCCATTCTTCTACATATTCCGTGATGGAACCCATGTACAGCAAATCTTGTTGTAATGTGTCTCAGGTTATAGCCTGCACATTGTCAGTCGGTGGATGTCATTGCATCCGTGTTACAGATCTCTGTCGGGATTTCTTCTCTCATCTCCTCTAGTTCCTTTAGAATCGCTTGAAGGCATTCCGCGTACGGCAGTAACATGTTAAGTGTAAGGTCTTCCAATAGAAAGGTTTCTCTAGCTAATACATAGAATAATCGGGATGCCGTATACTTATAAGTGACACTTAGAAGTGTACTTTGAAATGATACTAAACATAGAAGACCTTCTTGTAATAAGGACTGCAATTGGGACAATTGCTGCACATCGGCAGATGTCAACAGCGCACAACAGACCATAGTCTGTATTCTGAGAATGGATAAAGTAATCTTAGCCAGAGACCTGAATTGTCCTATAAACAAAATGAGCAGAAAGACAACATTAGTCATAGATTACCTAAATGGGGAGGGACTGACACTTGTAAATAATCGAAATGAAAGAACGTACATCTGTAATAATGGTGGAAGTACAATAGATCTTGGTCTTTGTTCGTGACTTCAAAGTACAAGAACAGAAGTTAATTCTAGAAACAATTGTTCTCTGATGAGAAAACATATACCGCTGTTGACGAATATCCCCGAGAATTTCCCCTATGATTTTTATTCCTAAAATGTTCATCGACACTAAACCCACGATTTTTGGGACACGAAGCAAGGAACTTAATCCTAACTGATTAAGGCTGATACCATTAAATTGAATAGCAACGCGAATTTCCTGCTTTGAGTATTTATTTAATGAGTTCATGGGATTCAATTCCGTTGACATTCATCGTAGATATTTTGATGGTTTCACTTCTTCATAAGAATTAACCTGTCATAATATTTGCTACATTTTTATAAATCAATTTGCTTGCATATATTAAACGAGTATGTATATTTTGCTACGTTATTAACGTATTCCCTTTTCCATCGGCATAAATTAAAATCTGGTGAATGCCAGTTATACCTTAACCCAAATTGTGCTCAATAATTTTCCTAACGACATTTTATAAGAGCGAAATTCAACAACAATTGTATTAAGGAATATACTAATTTACATCCATTCTGGAAGTAAATGCATACGATTTATTCTTACGTACTTTGTAACAGGCCCTATGGCTAAAAATGATAAGGACTATTTTAAAAATAATTAAAGCTGATGATATAAAAACTCTAGGGTAGAACGAGGCCAAAAGAAGAGTTGTAGACTTCCTCGAGGACTTGGGCCGAGCCCAAATAAATGGCGATATGAGTTGTGCGTGAATATTTGACGTGTGTTAAACCAGGAAACCATAACAGAATACATATCACCGTAGAGTTGATTTTATCTCAATTTATTCCATAATGTAGAATGAGTAATATAATGAATCACCATAAGGTTGCCGTGATAGGGTTTTAAAACCCGAACCCATATCTACTGATTTAATCTAATATAAAAATGTTAGTTTTATTTAAAGTTTAAAAATATTTACTTACCATATCTTAAATATTGTATAATTCAAACCCCAATTATTATTAAAATAACATAGCAAAAATATATTTTTTTCAAAAAATTGGTTATATTCGTATAAAAATAGAATCACATATAGGCCTATATTTTATGTGAAAAAAGAAAAAAATATAACAAATAGAAAAACAATTTATCGTCTTTTAATTGGAAAGGATCTTAATAAATATCAATCATATTTTTTATGTCAATTAACGCGAAATTGCATGGACAATTGCTCCTGCTATCATTTTAATTTTATTGCAATTCCCTCTTTACTTAATATTATGTTTGTATTCTCATATTCCCATATAGGTAGGTATTTAACCGAATTGATTTAAATACGCTTATTTTCCTACAATTGTTAGTGATTAGCTCAACGCCTCAAAAAGAACATTTAGTAGGCAAATACGATATTACCGGATGGCAAAAGACAATTAAATTTTCCCCACAGTCTACTTTAGGTTTGAGGTTGTTTACGAGTCCGAAAAGTTTCGGTAACGGGATCCGCGGACTAACGTCCTTTAATTTTTTGCATTCTAAATAATCCATCGACCCCGGCAAGGTTTGAACTCTCAACCCTCGTGACTAGTGGTAAGAAATTTAACCTCCATAATATCAAGGCCGCTAAATATTATAATAGCCTATACTATACAAATATTATATAAAACAAAGAAATTATTTCAGAAAGGTTCCTCTTAGGCTAAATGTTACAATAGGAAAAGTCAGTGGAACAGAGAAAGATTACCAATTGTTTCTACGCTCGTTTATAAGCTAATTCAATAAGACACTATTTTTTCAAAATTATTTTAAATGTTGACCTATATTGTCAGTTCCTAGAGAACAATAGCTAACAGTAAGTTAAAAACTCATTATCCCAAATTCTTGACATTGTTCAGATTATAATGACGAATTCTCGAAGGTGAAACTCGTAATTTCAACAGCTCGTTTTTATTTAACGGATTTATTTATTTTTAGTTCGCTTTGTTCTCCTTCACAGTAATTAACGTGGTTAATTAAATTTGTTAAAATTATTTCATATTTTATACCCGATGCATTTTCGTTCTACTAAGTAACTGCATAATGTGCTTTTATAATTGAAGTTAACTGCTATTTTCTTTATATTAGGTTGAAATCACAGCTTTCTGCAAAACATTATCTACCGCTTGTGAATATAATATTGAATAAGAAGAATGGAACAAAAAACAATCAAATTTTGTTCGTTGACTAAATTGAAACTCCATTTTATTAACATGATTAAAACGAATACGGTACACATTTTCAGATCTCTTATTGTAAAATTTCGGCTGTGACTAGCTGCCAACAAATGGACAGTCTACCTAACGTTCATGTAAAAATTTTAAATTTGTAACATAGCCTATATTAATTTCATTTTAAAATTATAGGCCTATAACTTAAAGGAAGGAGCCGAGAGTCATCTTCGTTATCGGAAACAACAGACTTCTCTTTGAAGATGATGTAATCTTACATTTAAGCAGCCTCATGGGCTAGTGGTCAGCGTTTCTGACTACAGTTCATTAGGTCCTGGACTCGATTCCCGTTCAGACCATAGGCATTTTTCCTTAAAGGGAATTATTCCTGTGGTTGTCCATGGTTCGGAATTTAGATTAAGTTTAGGTTACGAACTCTCCTGGTGCTCCATTAACATTTATCACCCAGCGAACCATCGGGTAACGTAACTCCGCCTTCCAAGTGCCCCAACCTAAGAAATGGATTACAAATCTGCCAAAGATAGGAGAGAAAGCCATAAATGTCGTAAAAGACAACCTGGTGATATTGACGGAAAAAAATATTTCCAAAGCAGTTATAATAAACACGGTATAGTATATTCAGGTAATATTGAAAATGTCGCTAAGAGAACAGGTAACATTTATCACTAGGCCCGGGTACATATATATATATATATATATATATATATATATATATTGTGTGTTTGGGTATGTGTGTGTGTTTTATAATTAAGATTTTTTTTTTAATTTGCATTTAGAAAAATCATTGGTTTGCTATAATACTGAACTTTTTTACTTATCTCGTTTTTGTAGAATTTTACATTGATGGAAATATTGCTTAAATAGCAGCGGACAATACATTATGCTCTGTTTTTAGTTTGACTCACTGTTTATGTTTCATCAGTCACATATCGTAACAATTTCAGCCTTGCGACTACAGCGCTTTGTATGTCAAATATGGAAGTTTCCTGTGATTAATAGTACATTTTTTGATGATATGAAATACCATTATTAAAAACAAATAAATCGAAAGATAAAAAATTAAAATATGTCACAGCTGTTTGAGGGTTGTTGCAGTGGATACAAAAATAGTTTCAAAATTCGACAAATTCCGAGATTTTCTGTTGTTATAGCTAATAAAAGCTAACCAAATTAGATATTACAATAGTTGTTTGAAACAATGCCAGTAACTACTACTGTAAGGATGTGATTTCTATTATTCTGTTTTACACTTAACATTTTTAAGTAAAACATATTTAATTACCAATTGGGTAATTAATTTTCATTTGATAAACAATTAAATTGCTCCTGCATCGATTTGTAGTTTTATTTTTATTGAATTATATTTTCTCTCTTTTACTCCTTAAATTCTTCTTCTTCTTCCTTTCATGTGATAGACCTAGTGGTCTGTTACGGTCTCAATCCAACGTTTGAAAGATCTCTTGCCTGGTGGCCGGTAATTTAATTTAGAATAAAAAAAACATGTTTTCTAGATAATCGATACAAAGATATCAGCGGTGTTGTGTTCCCTACGTGATGGCCGTCTTTATCCCCAGGACAATCTCATATTCATTTACGTTAGAGGCCGAGTCAACTCAGGATCATATTCCTCCCAGAAGATTTAGGTAATTTTAAAAACCCTAACTCTATAGAGAACTGAACTGGCGACCTTCCGCCTTCTAGCTATTACATTAATTTTTTTTTTCAATTCCCCGGATTGTTATTTTGATATTTGTGGTGTTCTCTCCTGGCATTGGCTTAATTGTAACCCGCTTCTCAAATTGGGGCGCCTAGAAGGCGGAGTTACGTTACTCCGATGATATGATGGGTGATAAATGATAATGAAGCGCCAGGAGAGTTCTTTACCTAAACTTAACCTAGGCCATGGACAACCACAGGAATTATTCCCTTTAAGGAAAAATTCCTATGGTTTGACCGGGATTCGAACCCGGGACCTCATGAACTGTAGTCAGAAACGCTGACCATTAGCCCATGAGGCTGGACATTAATCAATAATGTAATGCGTGCAATATGTGGTATTTTTCTCAAATAGGTTATACAGTTATAAGACTACATTTATTATAAATCTTTGCTATCATGGTTAAGTGATAGACAACGCCTAAATGTCTTAACTCTGCCAGGTATAATAAAACTTTTAATATTATTATTATAAATCTATTATTATTGTTATTATTATTACTATTGTTATTACTATTGTTATTATTATTATTATTATTAATCTTCTTCCTCTACACATGAAAGCTGGCAGCTTGTTGCATGTTCATTCACTGCAGGTCCGAGGTATGGTGACGTCCTTCCATCGTAGTTGTGGTCTTCCTAAAGGCCTTTTCTGCTGAGGTTTCCAGTCACGTACTTTCTTCACTAGTCTACTGGTTCTCCATTCTATCTATGTGATCATTCCAATTTAGTCTTCTATCATTTATCCAGAGGTTTATAGGTTCAATTTCACATTCTTCTCTAATAATAGAGCTGCGAATTTTCTCTCTCAGCAATTTTCGTACGATTTTCCTTAAAACTTTCATTTCGGTTTGTTTCATTGATTTGTTTTTTTTTTTGAGTTTCTGTTCGGCATTCACAACCATATGTTAGAACTGGTCTTATGACAGATTTGTAAATTCTTACTTTTATATCTATTCTTAAATTTTTATCTTTCCAAACAGTATTGTTTAAACATCCCGATATTTTGTTTGCATTATTTGCTTGATGGAGGATTTCGTCTGTTATTCTGTTGCTGCTATTAATTTCTATTCCTAAATATTTGAATTTCATGACCTGTTCCATACTTTTCCCTTCTATTTCTAATTTAACACGTCGTAGGTCCTTGGATAATGCCATTGATTTGGTTTTATTTGTAGAGATTTTCATGTTATATTTTGCTGCAATTATTCTAAATTTGTGCAATAGCATTTGCAAATTATCTTCACTTTGTGCAATTAGAACTGTGTCATCATCATAGTTTATTATCTTCAGTTCTTTGTTACCTATTTTAATCCCTTTTCTAACTTCAACTTTTAGTTATTTGATGATTTCATCCATTATTAGTGTGAACAATATGGGACTTAATGATTCCCCTTGTATTTCTTGCTGGACTAAAATTTCTTTAGATTTACTATTTCCATATTTGATAGTTGTACTGTTTCCTGAATAAATTTATTTGATGATTGCAATCAGGTTTTAGATACATTTTTGAATTATTATTATTATTATTATTATTATTATTATTATTATTATTATTATTAGTTGTAATAGTAGTAATAAAATAATTATACTATTATTATTGTTGGAAGCAAAAATAATATAATATACTTGAATGGCAAACACCTTTAGCTCCTTGTAGAGATTAAATTCCTTTGCAACAGATACAGTAGTTTTACAGATCAGGCATATAGCAGCCACAAAAAAGTGCAATGGAATGTAATCTAATTATCGAGTGACAAACATACAAGCACATTCTCCTGAATCCAAAGATAATTGGAAGTTTTTCCCTCGAGTTCTACTGATTTTAAAATTGTTAGCAAAAACCCTCTTACTGCCATTATTAACAAAGAACCTATTTCCTATGTAAAAAAAAACCTTTGTTATCGTTAAAATGAATTCACCACAAATAATCTGAATTTTAAGTGTAATATTACTCGTAATTAATTATAAAATAATATAGAATATCGCTCAGGCCTGCTGTGCAATCTGCACTTTTTCAAAACTGTTAGGACAGATATTTTGTAAAACAGATAGATTTGCTCCCATTAATTGTGGTTAGTAGATACATCTAAGTAAAACCGAAGCTCAGGAAGATACAACATGACAGAAATATGACAGATTATGACAGGATAGCAATAGGCAATAATTCTTATTAAATAAATTAATACATTCAACTACTTAAGATCATTGCTAACATATAGAAATTGAACACAGGAAAAAATGAAATACAAACATTAATGAGGAAATTTACATTACGGTATGGTTCTAGGAATCTTGTCTTCTAGGGGTTTATCTAAGAAACTAAATATTAAAATTAATAAAATTATAATCTTGCCTGTGGTATCTTATATTAAGAGAAGAAAACAATAGAAGAGTATTCGAAGTTTGGACTCTATACACACACACACACACACACATATATATACGTATATATATATATATATATATATGTATAAATAAAAGGAATTCTGAGATTCTCAGATAATTACAAACAGAATCAGTCATGGAATACGCAGAAAAATACAGAAACAACTGGAAATCTCATGTAAGAAGAATGAGCAGAACAAGAATACCACGTCAAATCTTAAATTATCAGCCACCAGGCAAGAGATCTTTGGGCAGACCCTTCAAACATAACAGACCACTAGGTCTATCACATGAAAGGAATATATATATATATATATATATATATATATATGTAAGGCAGACGTAATAAACTCGTTGCTCTAGAGAACGAGCTCGAATTTCTCTACTCTCATTGGCGAAAGGCACAAACCGGGGTAATGTCAGGAAATGTTAAGGTACAAATGTTCCCCGAACATCATCTGACCATCATAACCATCCATATTATTTGATTGATTTGTAAAGAATTAATGTATGAATGAATGGTGTGTCTTTGTCTTAATATTCGTCTTGTCTTGGAGGTGGACCTGAATTGAGCTCATTACAAGTTCAGTGAGGTCTTTCGTGGTCTTGTGTAATCAGAAAAGTAAGCTTATGATTCAGTTAGAAATTCTCTCCTGATAGTCATGACCCCTTAAGTCCCGTGTGACGTGGATCATACCTATAAAGGAAAGTGGTTAAACTGAAGTAAAGAGAGATTATTATTGTTTTTATTTATTTATTTATTTATTTATTTATTTATTTATTTATTCATCATGAATGTTTCTGTAGTGTCACAGGTTTCCTTAACCAAAACCAAAATGTTTTCTTCTTCTAATTCTCCCGACCTATCCAATCGCCAACTTTAAGTCGCCTGGTTCAAGTATTGCGTTTAATATATTCTTAAGATGTATTCTGTGGTCATTCTCTTGCCTTCTTTCCTGTATTCAGAAGTAAAATTTCCCTATATAAATATTTATTCTTATAACGTGCACATACCACCTTAATTGAATTTCTTCTATCTCTTAACGGTAACCTAAATTATATTAATCTCTTATTAAAACGTTTTAAATTTTGTATTTTCTGGATATTCTGGTTGCACCCGTTGTATAGTCCATCATTGCTACTGTCACATTACTTTTATGTTCTTATTTGAATATCCAGCATTCAGTTTCATATACCTCTTCTTCTTCTTCTTCTTCATGGTTTAAGGCTTATTTACTAGCCTGTTCCGTCTCCAAATTGCTACTGTTTGCATCTTTTCTTTGGTCTTCCCAAACTTCTTCTTCCTCGTGGTAAATAGCTGTATGCTGCTTTTGGTATTCTACTCTGTCATCCTTGCCAAGTGTTCTTTCCAGTTTGTTCTGTATTTCACTATTGTTGTGATTAATTCCTCTACTTTTAGTTGTCTTTGTGATATCAGTCCGGTCATTTCTTTCCTTTAGATTCTGAGTATGTATAGTTATCCTCAGAATGGGTTACCAACCCATCGCTGAGAAAGTTCAGTGGTGGGGTTGCCAACTTGAGGCCTCTGAACTTGCCTGCTTTTCTGTTTGGGAGAGCTCCCATAGCCAGTTGGTCCAGTTTGTGAGCGCCGGATACTCGCTCTCACCCTCTCCCATCTGCTGTAATTATGAGTTACATTGTCCAGAGGTCACGACGAGGACGTGGGAGTAGGATTTGCTGGTAGAGCTGCCTGGTGTTATGATAGTTGGCTTTACACAACATTTTATAGAGCATGTCAATCTGGCATTAACAGCTCCGCTGTGGCCATTGCCAGCCTTTATATTAAGAATATAAAATATATGTATATAAAATTGTACCTTTCTTCAAAATTGATGTATAAATCCATCAGTAATACTTTAATCAAATAAGTAATAAAATATTTATACGGTATTATAAAATCTTCTATAAAATGTACACATTTCATATGGTTGCTAAGGTAAACAATTTTCATAATTATATAGTTTTAGTTATGGTTCTGAAACCTGGACTCTTACTACAGGTAAATTAAATAGGATAGTAGCTGCAGAAATGAAGTTATTAAGACCTTTAGCGGGTTATACGCTCTATATCACATACGTAATGAAGATATCCGCAAAGCTCTCAACACACCAGCAATAACTGAAATCATTCAACAATATCAAAATAATTGGCATGAACACCTGAGAATGCCAAACAATAGATTACCTCTGCAGCTATTGAACTACAGACCCACAGGGCGAAGAGACCCAGGAAGACCTAAGAAGAGATGGAGGGATTAATTTCTTTCCTGAAGCGGAACAGGCCAATGGCCTAATCCATGACTGCCATTGATGATGATGATGACTTTTAGTTGTCTTATTTCTGTTTCATATACCAGAATTCTATATATTATATTTTAATATTTTACGGGTACAACGTTTTTGCTCCATAAAATTTAATCTAGAATATTTATTCTTTTATAACGGTAAAAAATAAATTATTTCTAAGGCAAATGTAAGCCTTTATCTTTCACTCAACCATTAAAATAAAATATAAAAACATCTTCTTATATTTTGTAATTAACTACAACTATCGCTGTGGTCTCGAGGTAGCGTGCTGCCTTGTCACGCAGGGGCCCGGGTTTGATTCCCGGTCGGGACAGGCTCCTGGGTGAGGTTTTTTTCTCACCTGTAAGACAAATGTCAAGAAGCTTAGGGCCCAACGGTCCCCGAAAATCATTCGGCCATCATCATCATCCTTATAATTATCATCATCCTTCACCAGTATGGAAAGCAGCATCTATTATAATTCCCTAGTAAGCTGCAAAGCATAGCATGAACATGCTATGATTGCAGTGAAAGACCTGCCCCTCGGGCAGAATTACTATGGATGGATGGATGGATCTTAATATAGCAGTTGTAAATATAGATTAGTTCAATACATATATCCATTTTATTAACTAGATGTAACCTCTCACCATATGTATAATTTACATGCCACACACCACTCGGGCCTTACAATGGCACGACCTGTCGGGAGAGGGATTTTAAACTATGAACGTTATACTTTTTGACATGTCAAATGGAAGTCCTCTCTGAATAAGTGATCAGCTCAATGTCGAGGTCTCCTCCGAGACAACTCAACATAAGACGAAATATACCCTTCACACACATATTCATTCCAAACATGATGCGACTGTATTGTTTTGGATTAATTTTTTGAGTTTATGGATTTGCGTTTAATAATTATGAACGAATATGTTCATGATTATTACAATGGCCAGATGATCTTCGGGGACCGTTTGGGCCTTAAGTTTCCTGATCATTGCCTTACAGATGAATAAAAACCCCGAAAAACCATCACCCATGAAACTTGTCCCGACCTGGTTTGAACCCCGGGCCCGCTGCGTACGAGGCAGTAACGCTACCCCTAGAACACAGCGGAGGACTCAGTAAACAGGGCTATTCAGAATGAAGGAACAGATTTCAAACATTTATTTCTTCCAAACTACAAAAAAAAATAGAAACAGGATTCCAATGTTCCTGAAAAGAGAAAAGTTTGAAGTTCCGATCACGGCTGCATTGGTGCTGTTGCTTGTCCTGTTGATTGTATCAAAATAGTAACGCAATAGGACTTTGGATTGGAAGAGGAGGAGCAGAAAATCAACTTAATCGCCGGTGCCTCCCAGGTCACCAGACCTAATCCCGTGTGATTTTTATCTGCGGTAATACGTAAAATACCGTGTTTTATCCCACCTATGCCTGCCTGACACACTTGAAAATCTGCGACGTCGATTTGTTGAAGCTGTGAATTCGATAACTAGAGACCAGGTGATTCGTGTGTGGCAAGAATTGAGCCTCTGTTTTGATGTTTGTCGTGTAACACATGGTGCTCATATTGAATGCATAATCAAATTATACTTACTTACTTACTTACTTACTCACTGGCACTATCGAACCCGTAGGTTCATGGCCGCACGGACATAAGCTCTCCATACATCCCTATCCTGAGCTAATGCTTTCCAATCATTCCCTGTATAATCTACTTCCCTCAAATCATAGTTAATGTTGTTCTCCCACCTCATTCTTGGTCTACCAACTGGGCGTTTTCCTTCTGGCTTTCCTACAAGAAGTTTCCATGCACGTCTTTCATTCCCCATACGCGCAACATGTCCTGCCCATCGCAGTCTACGGGACTTAACTGTTCTTATTATATCTGGCTTCCTATAAAGACCATGTAGTTCATTGTTATGTAGTCTTCTCCATTCACCTGTCTGTTCATCTCTCTTTGGTCCAAAAATTTTCCTAAGAACTTTATTCTCAAATACTCGTAATCTCCTTTCCTCCCTTAAAGTAAGAGTCCATGTTTCGCACCCATATAATATAACTGGTAGAATAATAGTTTTATATATTTTCAGCTTAACGTTTTTTGAAAGGAGTTGGGACATCAAAAGTCTCTGCAATGCATAATAGCATGCATTTCCAGAATTGAGCCTATGTTTAATTTCTTTGTGCATCTCATTCCTATTTGTGATTATTGTTCCTAGGTATTTGAATTCAGCCAATTCCTCAAAATTTCCCTCATTTGTCATTAGCTGTCCATTTCCATTATATAATGTATTTCTACGTGTGACCATATATTTAGTTTTACTGATATTTACTTCCAGTCCTAATTTCTTAGTGTTACTCAATAGTGTGTGCGTGTTGGCCTTTAGTATCTCCTCGCTATCGGCCAGTAGTACTACATCATCAGCATAAACTAACAGCTTATTAATACCATTCAGTTGTAAGCCTTCCTCATTCTCTAAAGATTTAATGGCATGCTCTAGTACAAAATTAAATAGTAGAGGAGATAGTGCATCTCCTTGCTTCAACCCATTCTGGATTTCAAAAGTGTCTGAAAACTGTTTGCCTACACGCACCCTACTCGTTGAGCCATTTAGACACATTCGTATAAGTCTAACTAACTTTTTAGGAATTCCGAACTCCAGCAGGATACTATATAACTTCTCCCTCTTAATTGAATCATATGCTTTTTTGAAGTCTACATATAGTTGATGTACAGTACCATTATATTCCCATTTCTTTTCTAAAATCTGTCTTATACTAAAAATCTGATCTGTTGTAGACCTGTTTCTTCTAAATGCACATTGATGATCTCCTAGAATGTCATCAATATAGGGAGTAAGTCTGCTTACTAATATATTTGTTAGAATTTTGTACGAAGTTGAAAGTAATGAGATGCCCCTATAGTTGTTTGCAATCAGTTTTATCTCCTTTCTTATAAATTGGTACGATAATTGATTCCTTCCATTCATCTGGAAGAGCTTCTTTTTCCCAAATCATACTAAGCAACCAGCGTATCTTGTCCATCAATTTTTCTCCCCCTGATTTTATCAGTTCTGCTGGGATCTCATCTGAACCTGATGCTTTATACATCTTCAATTTTTCAATTGCCATTTCAACCTCTAATGCACTTGGCTCTGCGACTAGCATTTCTGCTGTCTGTAACTTATCCTCCTCAATGTCCTGTTCTGTATGTACATTTAATAGCTGATTAAAATAACTTTTCCATCTATTTAATATACTCTTGGAATCTGCAATCATATCCCCATTTTCATTCCGAATTATGTTTGTTCTAGCCTGAAACCCTTTCTTCTCTATACTAATTCCCTGATATAATTCTCTAATGTTCCTATTTTTTGCATTCATTTCAAGATCATTAATCTTCTCTCTCAAATATTCCCTCTTTTTACTCTTTAGTAACTTGGTGGTTTCCCGTCTAACACTACCCAATTGCTCTAAATTTACCTCATTTGGCTCGTGTAACCATTTCATTTTTGCTAGCTTTCTTTTCTTTACAATGTCGGCACATTCCTCATCAAACCATTTCTTGTTTTGCCTCTTTTTTAAACAACCAATGCTTTCTGATGCTGACAATTTAATAGTATCTCTTATAGCCTCCCATTCTTTATTTATATCAGTTTCTTCTTCGTTTGCCACATTGTCATCTGAAGATTCCAGTACTTCAAATCTATTAGCAATTTTGATTTGGTATTCTTGCCGCATTTCATCATTTTTCAAGTTTTTTAATTCATATTTTACAGAATCATCTTTAGCGTTTGTTCCTCTCATAAGCGATAGCCGTTGTCTGATTTTCACCCTGACCAGATGATGATCTGAATTGCAGTCTGTCCCTCTAACTGATCTAACATCAATGATGCTACTGTGCCAGCGTTTATCCACTAATACATGATCTATCTGGTTCCGAGTTTCTCCATCTGGGGACGTCCAGGTGTATTTATGAATATCCTTATGCTGAAATGTTGTGCTCTTAACAATGAGATTCTTTGATGTGGCAAATGTGACTAATCTAACCCCGTTGTCGTTACTATCTTCATGAAGACTGAATTTGCCTATTGTTGGTTTGAATATATCTTCCCGCCCCACTTTTGCATTAAAATCTCCTAAGACAATTTTCATATGATATCGTGAAAGGCTATCAAATAAGCATTCTAATTCTTCATAGAACTCATCCTTGATCTTGTCATCTTTATCTTCTGTGGGGGCATGTACATTTACAATTATAAAATCATGTCGTTTACCCTTTAGAATTATGTATGATATCCTATCACTAACAAACTTAATATCTCGGATAGCGGATAGGATCCTCCTTCTGACTAAAAAACCTGTTCCAAATGCAGGTCTTTCTGCACCCCCATAGTATAATGCAAAGCTTCCTGATTCCTGACTACCTTCTCCTGGCCACCTAACTTCCTGTAAAGCGACTATATCCAAGGGCGATTTATCTAATTCCCGCGTTAATATCTCTAGTGCCCCGCTATTGTATAAAGTCCTAACATTCCATGTTCCTAGGAACATGTCCCTGTGTTTGAGCCTTTGGCATGGGTTCCCTGAAGTAGTCCCCGCCCGGAGAACCGAATGGGGGACTATTTGACCTCCGGAAAATTTTACCCCAGTAGAACCCATGTCCGCATTTCTTGACGGTTGTATTTTTACGGTGAAAGATCGTCACTCTTTCGACCAAGGTACTTATTTCGTCTGGCTTATCACCTTCGACCAGTCCGGCATGGGTAACCCTATCGGCAGCAATGCTACCGCCGGCATAGCTCTCAGGATCATTTAAGCACACAAGCCACTCCACCACGACAAGGTAAAGATACCATGGAGGGATCATTCAAAATTAAAATATAAAATTATGGAATATTCACCTGAAAGGTCCGTCTCCTCAGCTTAATTAATTATTTAACTGTAGAGCTTTCGGGACTTGTTCCATCATCGGCAGGATTCAAAACTGTTTTGAATCCTGCCGATGATGGTACAAGTCCCGAAAGCTCTACAGTTAAATAATTAATTAAGTTGAGGAGACGGACCTTTCAGGTGAATATTCCATAATTTTATATTTTAATTTTTGTAGTTTGTAAAAAAATAAATGTTTGAAGTCTGTTCCTTCGTTCGGAATAGCCCTGTATGTACAAATAGCATAAATAAAAGTTTATAAAGGCTGTTTAATACAGTTTTAAATCGTTATCAAAATATAAAGTGATATGTGTGTTTGGTTTTGCTATATTATATTGGATATGATACTGGTAATTAGAGCATGAAGCTCGCTGTTTACGGTACATTTCTATAAATTTAATTACCTATACAAGATACAAAATTATCCAATTTGAAACACCTTGAATTACTTGTAGTTATGTATACAAACATAATTGCAATCAGTGATCCATTTCTCTTCAGCGGAGTCAGTTAATTGTGCAAGTGGTTTTCAGCTAATTTATTGTTACTTTCCTTTAAAAGTGTACTCATTCATTAAATCCACTACAGCTATTGTCTCTGATCGTGTTTAAGGTTTAACACGAGTTTACTATTTACCGTATAGGCCTATATATCCACCGCTGTGGTCTCGAGGTAGCGTGCTGCCTTGTCACGCAGCGGACCCGGGTTCGATCCCCGGTCGGGACAGTTTTTCTGGGTGAGGTTTTAACCGGGGTTTTTCCTCACCTGTAAGACAAATATCAGGAAAACTTTAAGGCCCAAACGGTCCCCGAAATCATATGGCCATCGCAATTATCATCATTCATATTCATCTTAGGCTAAGCTTAGGATTAGGAACTCTCCTGGCGCACCATTATCATCATCAGCACCCATCATATCATCGGGGCAACGTAACCCCGTCTTCCAGGCGCCCCAACCTCAGAAGTGGGTTACAAGTACGCCATGCCAGGAGAGAAACCAGGAATATCGAAAGACAAACCTGGGGCATTTGGAAAAAATAAAAAAATAAATCTTTATTTAACGGCACTCTCTAAAGCAAAGTCAGTAGCGTCGCAATTCAAATCTGAGCATTAAAGATATTTTTTTCCCCCAATGCCCCAGGTTGTCGTTTCGATATTTCTGGTGTTCTCTCCTGGTATGACGTACTTGTAACCCACTTCTGAGGTTAGGGCGGCTGGAAGCCGGAGTTACGCTGCCCCGATTATATGAGGGTTGATTATGATGGTAATTATGCGCCAGGAGAGGCCTTGAACTGAACTTAAGCTAATTAGGCGAATATGATAATTATGACTGTTTAACTCATGCCCCAAAATGGGATTCAATGACCAATCACATTTCAATGATTTGTTAATTACAGTCAATCACAGTCGTGTTTCACCTCGAATTTATCAAACAAGTTTTATCATATTAAAGAAAGCTCCTCTTTTTTAACATTCTGAATAGGTTATAGCATTATTTTGCAGTGACTGACTCTCTAAGAAATACGGCTATCAGATTGTATATATAGTGCACGAATGTCAGCAGATAGCGCATGCGGGAGATAATATAGAAACATTTGTGGTAATTGATTATACCACAAATAAAGAAACCACTGTTTGTACTTTCTTAAACGAATTATTTTCCAGGAAATGACGTTGCAGAAAAGTATAATTGACATATTTACATCATAGAACATCAGAAATTAATTAATACTTATAATGTTGATTTATAAATTTCTCTACAAGGGTGCATTCTTACAATATTGCGATCCTGTGGCAATAAATAATATGAAATGGTTGCAGTGATGAACAAAAGAAGCAAATTAAGCGTATCAATCGTTTCTCATTTGTTTTCAAACATCGCCGTTTAATTAAATATATCGATATTTTAAATAACTATAGTTAAATAATGATTTGTGAGTAAACAGCTTAATTCAATTCGTTAAATAGTCGTAACAAATGTCACTCTTGATTTCCAAATCCTCTACAGATAAATTGGAAATCACTGGTGGCGTTACTTATGATAATGATGGCCAGATGGTGTTCGGGGACCGTTTGAAAGAGACATTTTGATGAGGGGTCTCTTATTTCAGACTTGAGCCTCTATATGGTGATAAATCTACGGAATTGGACTCACAACATTACGAGTTCTTCTCTTCCGCAGATTTTGTTTTTACCAGCCGGGAAAGGCATGTATGTAAAAGTATTGAGCTTTTCAGGAGAAGATTTTTTTAATTATCTTCAAACGATTAAAATTTAATAACAATTATACCGATGTTTGCTTCAGCGATGAACCCTGGAAACTCTATCAGACTGACATTTCAACGAAAAGAATAGACAGCTCTGGCAAAATTTGACACCTTAAAACTCCTAAATAAAAATAATAGACTGCAAGAAGACAACTGCTCAAAGTGTACTATAAAAGAACCATCATCATATCCCGATTTTTTAAGAGCAATAATATCCTATGTTTGGTTTCCCTCATAATAGAAGTAAAACCGTGGGTCCTAAGTAATAGATTTACGACACGTAAAAGGTCACCAGACCTGAAATAAGAGACCTCTGATCAAATGTAACGTCTTTTCCATTCCCATCAAATGTATTACGACGCAAATTACCCTACGTGACAAATACATTCTTGAAATGTACTCTATATGTGTATGTGTTCGAATCCCGACTCAAGCATTCATTTTTCTTTTCATATCATATATATATATATATATATCCTCTTCCATTTCAAAACTATTCTAGGTCCCGTCTAACTGACCATTAATTAGGATTACAGAAAAATGAATTGTAGAAATATTAGAAATTAGAGATTCGCCGCAGTAACCTACATTAACATATCTTAATATTCATAATTCTTCATACACATGTACCGAGCGATTTCAATATCTATGGGGTCTTCACAATATCTATGGGGGACTTCACAATTTAGGTACACAATAATAAGATATATATTTACTTTCGATCCCACGGCATATGATATAATTTTGGAAATCACTTCTCAGTCATATTGGGGATTATCGGTCATTGGTATTATTTAAATCTAAATTGATGTATTAAGGTCTACATAATGAAAATTTTACATCTATAAAACTTATAGTCAGTATTTTTGTATGTATAATATATACAAAAATTCATCTTGGATGTAAATTATAACTTTGCATAATATATTGAATTTAACAAAATTCATGTTTTGTCATTCTTTGTTCTGTTAGTATTCAAATTATAACCTACTACATTTGCATTACGCATTATTTATCCTATTCTTTAAAATTATTTTAAATTATATTAAGTAATTTAAATGTTTTATTTTATTTTTCACTGTTTTAGTGGAAGGGAAGTCATTTTTGAACTGTGACAGCTTAAATAGAGATTTATTATTATTATTATTATTATTATTATCATTATCATCATTATCATTATCATCATTATCATTATTATTATTATTATTATTATTATTATTATTATTATTATTATTATTATTATTATTATTATTATTATTATTATTATTATTATTATTATTATTATTATTAAGCGTCTAGTAGGTCGGCGAAGAATGAGGTGGGGGAAAAATTATTTACGATTTAGGGAGATTAATTATACGAGAGATGATTGAAAACATTAGCGCAAGATAGGGATGTATGGAGAGCTTATCTCTGAGTGGCTATGAACGAATTTCCGGGTCCGATTGTGTTAGTGAGTTATTTATTATTATTATTATTATTAGTTTTTTATTATACTTATTAAAGAAAAATAATTATCATTATATTATATAATTATTATTATATTGCGTTATTATATTAATATAAATATAAATAATAAGAATAAAAATAATAATATAATATACATCCCTAGTAATTTTGCGCGAAGGCAGGTCTTTCACTGCAATCATAGCATTTTCATGCTATGCTTACAACTTTACTAGGGAATTGTAGGTGTGATAGCTTCCCGTTGCTTTCCACCGGATGATGATGCTATGATGATAATGATAAGGATGATGATCGTGATGATGGCCATATGATTTTGGGGACCGTTTGGGCCTTAAAGTTTTCCTGACGTTTGTCTTACAGGTGAGGAAAAACCCCGATAAAAACCTCACCCAGAAAAACTGCCCCGACCGGGGATCGAACCCGGGCCCATGCGTGACAAGGCAACACGCTACCTCGAGACCACAACGGTGCACTTAATATAATATATAGAATATAATGTTATAATTATAATAATAATAGTAATAATAATAATAATAATAATAATAATAATTATTATTATTATTACTTACTTACTTACTTACTTACTCACTGGCACTATCGAACCCGTAGGTTCATGGCCGCGGACATAAGCTCTCCATACATCCCTATCCTGAGCTAATGCTTTCCAATCATTCCCTGTATAATCTACTTCCCTCAAATCATAGTTAATGTTGTTCTCCCACCTCATTCTTGGCCTACCAACTGGGCGTTTTCCCTCTGGCTTTCCTACAAGAAGCTTCCATGCACGTCTTTCATTCCCCATACGTGCAACATGTCCTGCCCATCGCAGTCTACGAGACTTAACTGTTCTTATTATATCTGGCTTCCTATAAAGACCATGTAGTTCATTGTTATGTAGTCTTCTCCATTCACCTGTCTGTTCATCTCTCTTTGGTCCAAAAATTTTCCTAAGAACTTTATTCTCAAATACTCGTAATCTCCTTTCCTCCCTTAAAGTAAGAGTCCATGTTTCGCACCCATATAATATAACTGGTAGAATAATAGTTTTATATATTTTCAGCTTAACGTTTTTTGAAAGGAGTTGGGACATCAAAAGTCTCTGCAATGCATAATAGCATGCATTTCCAGAATTGAGCCTATGTTTAATTTCTTTGTGCATCTCATTCCTATTTGTGATTATTGTTCCTAGGTATTTGAATTCAGCCACTTCCTCAAAATTTCCCTCATTTGTCATTAGCTGTCCATTTCCATTATATACTGAATTTCTACGTGTGACCATATATTTAGTTTTACTGATATTTACTTCCAGTCCTAATTTCTTAGTGTTACTCAATAGTGTGTGCGTGTTGGCCTTTAGTATCTCCTCGCTATCGGCCAATAGTACTACATCATCAGCATAAACTAACAGCTTATTAATACCATTGAGTTGTAAGCCTTCCTCATTCTCTAAAGATTTAATGGCATGCTCTAGTACAAAATTAAATAGTAGAGGAGATAGTGCATCTCCTTGCTTCAACCCATTCTGGATTTCAAAAGTGTCTGAAAACTGTTTGCCTACACGCACCCTACTCTTTGAGCCATTTAGACACATTCGTATAAGTCTAACCAACTTTTTAGGAATTCCGAACTCCAGCAGGATACTATATAACTTCTCCCTCTTAATTGAATCATATGCTTTTTTGAAGTCTACATATAGTTGATGTACAGTACCATTATATTCCCATTTCTTCTCTAAAATCTGTCTTATACTGAAAATCTGATCTGTTGTAGACCTGTTTCTTCTAAATGCACATTGATGATCTCCTAGAATGTCATCAATATAGGGAGTAAGTCTGCTTACTAATATATTTGTTAGAATTTTGTACGAAGTTGAAAGTAATGAGATGCCCCTGTAGTTGTTGCAATCAGTTTTATCTCCTTTCTTATAAATTGGTACGATAATTGATTCCTTCCATTCATCTGGAAGAGCTTCTTTTTCCCAAATCATACTAAGCAACCAGCGTATCTTGTCCATCAATTTTTCTCCCCCTGATTTTATCAGTTCTGCTGGGATCTCATCTGAACCTGATGCTTTATACATCTTCAATTTTTCAATCGCCATTTCAACCTCTAATGCACTTGGCTCTGCGACTAGCATTTCTGCTGTCTGTAACTTATCCTCCTCAATGTCCTGTTCTGTATGTACATTTAATAGCTGATTAAAGTAACCTTTCCATCTATTTAATATACTCCTAGAATCTGCAATCATATCCCCATTTTCATTCCGAATTATGTTTGTTCTAGCCTGAAACCCCTTCTTCTCTATACTAATTCCCTGATATAATTCTCTAATGTTCCTATTTTTTGCATTCATTTCAAGATCATTAATCTTCTCTCTCAAATATTCCCTCTTTTTACTCTTTAGTAACTTGGTGGTTTCCCGTCTAACACTACCCAATTGCTCTAAATTTACCTCATTTGGCTCGTGTAACCATTTCCTTTTTGCTAGCTTTCTTTTCTTTACAATGTCGGCACATTCCTCATCAAACCATTTCTTGTTTTGCCTCTTTTTTAAACAACCAATGCTTTCTGATGCTGACAATTTAATAGTATCTCTTATAGCCTCCCATTCTTTATTTATATCAGTTTCTTCTTCGTTTGCCACATTGTCATCTGAAGATTCCAGTACTTCAAATCTATTAGCTATTTTTGATTTGGTATTCTTGCTGCATTTCATCATTTTTCAAGTTTTTTAATTCATATTTTACAGAATCATCTTTAGTGTTCGTTCCTCTCATAAGCGATAGCCGTTGTCTGATTTTCACTCTGACCAGATGATGATCCGAATTGCAGTCTGTCCCTCTAACTGATCTAACATCAATGATGCTACTGTGCACAGCGTTTATCCACTAATACATGATCTATCTGGTTCCGAGTTTCTCCATCTGGGGACGTCCAGGTGTATTTATGAATATCCTTATGCTGAAATGTTGTGCTCTTAAGAATGAGATTCTTTGATGTGGCAAATGTGACTAATCTAACCCCGTTGTCGTTACTATCTTCATGAAGACTGAATTTGCCTATTGTTGGTTTGAATATATCTTCCTGCCCCACCTTTTGCATTAAAATCTCCTAAGACAATTTTCATATGATATCGTGAAAGGCTATCAAATAAGCATTCTAATTCTTCATAGAACTCATCCTTGATCTTGTCATCTTTATCTTCTGTGGGGGCATGTACATTTACAATTATAAAATCATGTCGTTTACCCTTTAGAATTATAGTATGATATCCTATCACTAACAAATTTAATATCTCGGATAGCGGATAGGATCCTCCTTCTGACTAAAAAAACCCGTTCCAAATGCAGGTCTTTCTGCCACCCCCATAGTATAATGCAAAGCTTCCTGATTCCTGACTACCTTCTCCTGGCCACCTAACTTCCTGTAAAGCGACTATATCCAAGGGCGATTTATCCAATTCCTGCGTTAATATCTCTAGTGCCCCGCTATTGTATAAAGTCCTAACATTCCATGTTCCTAGGAACATGTCCCTGTGTTTGAGCCTTTGGCATGGGTTCCCTGAAGTAGTCCCCGCCCGGAGAACCGAATGGGGGACTATTTGACCTCCGGAAAATTTTACCCCAGTAGAACCCATGTCCGCATTTCTTGACGGTTGTATTTTTACGGTGAAAGATCGTCACTCTTTCGACCAAGGTACTTATTTCGTCTGGCTTATCACCTTCGACCAGTCCGGCATGGGTAACCCTATCGGCAGCAATGCTACCGCCGGCATAGCTCTCAGGATCATTTAAGCACACAAGCCACTCCACCACGATAAGGTAAAGATACCATGGAGGTATTATTATTATTATTATTATTATTATTATTATTATTATTATTATTATTATTATTATTATTATTATTAATATTCTGCTCTAATTTGTCGCCAGACGTTCCTGTCTAAATCATCTTCTTCCCTCAAATCTCTGACGACAAATCACTTTGGGTTGATGGAGAAACACTGAATTGTGGAATATTCCTAAATAAAAAAATCTCCTCCCTCCCTTAAAGTAAGAGTAATTTTTCAACATAGTATTTTTTTTCTAAACTTATCAATTCTATGGCAATATTTATATATACGACCAGACAAAAATGACTTTATAAAATAATGTCTGGTTCTAGACACTTTATAAAAATAATGGTGCGAGAGGGGATGTCTGAAAAGAGTTGTGTGTTGATGATGCCTAGCGTGACAGAAAATCTTGAGTTTACCAAGCAATACGGAGAAGTGTATCACCGTTACACCCGTGAAATGTAAACACTTTTCATTCCAAAGCAATTATTTAACTTCCATTCTCCAGACCACTTCATATTCTCAGAACAGTACTTTTCCTGCAGGAACTACATACCCATCGCTCTACTTACCTCATTTGCCAATAACTCGGATAAACCATTACAAATATTCAAACATTGCCAAACTACTCGCTTTTCTTAAATTTTCAAGATTTTTTTTCTGTAGAAGAGATTCAGTTTGACTAAGAACTTAAACTTGTTAATTATGGATGTGAAATTAGAATTATCAAGCAACATAGACCGTGCAAAGTTATATAATAACAATAATAATAATAATAATAATAATAATAATAATAATAATAATAATAATAATAATGACCAACCTTCACGGATTAGGTCTTTGCCTGTTCCGATCTCACATTTGTTCAGCCTAGCGCTTTCTTGGTCTTCCCACCGATCTTTTTCCTACAGGATTATGCATCAGTGCTATCTTTGATATCCTATCCTCTGTCATTCTTTGCAGATGATCTATCCAATTGTTCCTGTGTCCTTCTATTTGTTGAAGAAGTGGTTATTCTTTTAGTACCTCTCTGATATTCTCATTTCTAATATGTTCTAGTAAAATTAATGGTAAGTTTCCGTTGAGGTATTAGTTCCGAAAGGCCTACAGAGTTTTAAAGCAACTTAAGTTGAGGAGACGGACCTACAAGATAGCTATTTTATAGTTTTTAACCGTACATTATATTACTGTAATATATTCTTCTCTTGTACAACCTTTCACAGCCCGTAGGAATATCATTTCCGCTGCCTGAAGTTTAATTTTTTCCCCTTATAATAATAATAATAATAATAATAATAATAATAATAATAATAATAATAATAATAATAATAATTATTATTATTATTATTATTATTATTAATATTATTATAACAATAATAACAGTAATAACAACAATAATAACGATCATCATCATCTTCATTCATGGATTAGGTCTGTTGACCCGTTCCGACTTCAGCCCATCTCGTTCTAGGTCTGCCCACATCTCGGGTGCCTTTAGGTTTGTATTTTGTTATTTGTTTTGGATATCTATCTTCATTCATTCTGTCTATGTGTTGCTTCCATTTTTGTCTATATGTATCCATTTTATCAGTTATTGCAAATATTTCAAGTTCCTGTCTTATTTCTGTGTTCTTGATTCTGTCTTCCTTAGTGCACCCTTTAACAGATCTCAAAAATTTCATTTCTGCCGCCGTTATCCTACTTAGGTCTTGTTTTTTATGTATCAGGCTTCTGAACCATAGAGCAGTACCGGTACTGCCAACATTTTATAAAATTTCAGTTGGGTCTCTCTTCTTGTTTTGTTATTTAGTGTTCGTTTTATCGTACCACATATTCCCTGGAATTTTGCTATTTTATTATTTATATCATTATCATAATTAAATGAAATGTCACATCCTAGATAATTGAGATGGTTCACCTGTTCTATGATTTGTTTCCTATTACTATTTTCGATCTGATTTGATTTTTTCCTTGGAATGCCATTACCTTAGTTTTTTCTATGGATATTTTGAGATTATATTGTTCACGTATATTATGTAGTTTAAAAATATTCCTCTGAAGTTCGTCTTCTGTATTTGCTATTATTACCTGGTCATCAGCGTATAATAATGTTTTCAAGTAGTGTGTTTTATCTAATTTTATTCCTTTATTTGTTTCTTCGTTCCATTTTTTATTATATCATTGATGTATAGGTTAAATAAAACTGGAGAGATACTGCATCCTTGTTTAACTCCTTGATTAGTATGAATTTTATTTTTACTTACTTCATTTCTAGTTTTTATAACAAAATTTGTGTTCCAGTACAAACTCTTTATAGCTGCTATTAAGTGTTTCGGAATTCCTTTTTCTTTTAAAATTGTCCAGAGTTTTCCTCTGTCTACTTTATCAAATGCCTTGACAAAATCAATAAAAGCTATGTGTGTTTCCATGTTATATTCTCTTCTTTTGTTTATAAATTCTTTTATCGTAAATATATTATCCATACATGAACGCCCTGGCCTGAATCCACTTTGTTCTTCTGTTAACTTTACCTCTGTTATTTGTTTTAACCTAAATGTTAAGATTCTTGAGTATATTTTATAGCCTGCAGTTAAAATGCTTATTCCTCTGTAGTTGTTGCAGTCTTTACGTTCTCCTTTCTTAAAAATAGATTGTACTATTGCTGTCGTCCAGGTTTCTGGTATTCTTGCTTGTTTCCAACATAAATTTAAAAAATGTAATAATCTCAGTTTAAAAAAAATTCCTCCATATTTTATTAATTCCATATTAATTCCGTCTATTCCAGCTGCCTTTCTGTTCTTTGTTGTTTTCAGTACTTCTTCTAATTCTTCCATTGTTATCATATCTATTCCTATCTCACACTCATATATGTATAATAACGATAATAACGATAATAATTATAATAATAAAAATTGATATGCATTTTTGTTTTCCTTAGCTTGATTTCGGAACCTGAGTGGTCTATTTATTACCCTTATCATATCTAATTTTGAGGTTCGCAGATTCGAATCCTGTCATGTTAGAAGATTTTTAAGGGCGTAAATTCCTGCGCATCGCTTCCTTAGGAAGAGAGGTAAATCCGTGAGTTCATTACACGTAAAAGAACATAAAGACTAATATAAGACCCTTTAAGCAAAATTTATTGTTTATTTCACGATGAGATGTTATTTGCAACGCTAATAACGTGAGAAGTAGGCCCTAGTTAAAGAGAGCCGTTAAATAAAATCTTATTAATTATTTTCGCAACATAAACTAGTCATGCATTAATATTTATTTTTTTATTAATTTTTTTTTCAAATGCCCCAGGTTTGTCTTTCGACATTCCTGGTTTCTCTCCTGGCATGGCGTACTTGTAACCCACTTCTGAGGTTGGGGCGCCTGGAAGGCGGGGTTACGTTGCCCCGATGATATGATGGGTGATGATGATAATGGTGCGCCAGGAGAGTCCCTAATCCTAAGCTTAACCCAAGATGAATATGAATGATGATGATTGCGATGGCCATATGATTTCGGGGACCGTTTGGGCCTTAAAGTTTTCCTGACATTTGTCTTACAGGTGAGGAAAAACCCCAATAAAAACCTCTCCCAGAAAAACTGTCCCGACCGGGGATGACAAGGCAGCACGCTACCCCGAGACCACAGCGGTGGACTGCACTGTGATTTATAAGTATATAAAAATTATGTCTACATTTGCTTTTTTTTTTCTGCCCCTTAAGGATTGGACCGGTAGACCCGTTTGGAGACTAAACTGCTATGTGGTCGTAATACATCTGTTCGTCCTCCTACTTTGAACCCTAATATTTGACTTGAATATCTGGAAGTCAACATTCTAAAAACAATTTTATATTGTTCTATATTTTATGCAATAGTGAATTCCCTCTCATTGCGTTCCTTCATTCTCATTCAACAACTTAATTCTCACCATCCCACGTAGGGATTTGAAATACATAATTTGTTCCCTGCATTTATTTTGATATTTTTCTACGTCTTCAACAAGAAAGGCTTCTCCTAATTGCGTACTTGTATTCTCAATCCTCAACTTTTCTCTTCTAGTCACCCATGTGAGAACGTACATAATTTGATTCCTCCATTTATTTTGGTATTATTCTTTGTCTTTCACCAAAGAGACTTCCCCTAATTGTGTTCTTTTAATCTCATTCCTCAGCCTATCTCTTATAGTCATCCCTCATAACACTAACTCAATGACACTATCGAACCCGTAGGTTCATGCCCGCACGGACATAAGTTCTCCATGCATCCCTATCCTGAGCTAATGTTTTCCAATCATCCCTTGTATAATCTACTTCCCTCAAGCAATGGTTAATATTATTCTCTCACCTCATTCTTGGTCTACCAACTGGAGGTTTTCCTTCTGGTTTTCTTAAAGTTTTCATGCCCCTCTTTTATTTCCCATTCGTGCATATGTTCTGCCCATCGCAGTATAATAATTTAAAATACATAATTTCTGCTGCTTCGAGTTGCTCGCAATATTTTCCATGTTTCACTAGCATATTTAATAGTTGGTTTTAACCCTACATTATATAATCTTTTCAGTCTTTTTCTTCAGCTGTAAGACAAATATCAGGAAACTTTAAGGTCTAACCGAACATCATCTGGCCACCATAATCATCATTATCATATTCGCATTTTTAGGTACAAATGTGTGTGAATAGTATGTTGGAAAGAATATTGTATTGTCTCGGAAGAGGCCCTGATGTTGAGCTGATCCATCACTCGGGGAGATCCTCCATGTCCTGTGTGGACAAAAAAGAATGTATGTGATTCATTGTTAAAATTCTTCTCCCGACAGGTCTTGTCACTGTAAGGCCCGGGTGGCGTGTGGGACATGAAAGTACCTATAAGGCGAGAAATGAAATTTAAGTAAATGGCATGACATGGCATAATATTATCTTAATATGATATCCTTCCTCATTCTTGTGCCATTTTCCCTTTTATGGAGCCATTGTGGTTATTGAATTTTCTTACATTCTCTTCTAAATCCATAATAATTTATATTCAAGAATCGTTACTGTCTGGATACTTAAAATTTGACATCTGTTCATCTTAATTACTATCATCATCATCATAGTACATTCACGAATTTAGGCCATTTGTTGACCTGTTTCGGCCTCAAGAGAAACACCATCCAAAAGTCTTTTGAGTGGACGTCCTGGTCTTCTTCTTCCTGCAGGTTGATATCTCAACATTTGTTTGGGTATTCTGTGATCTTCTATTCGATGAACATGTTGCATCCATCTTGACTTATAATCAGAAATTTTGTTTTCTAAAGGTTCCATGCGTAATTCTTCTAAGATGTCTTCATTTTTTGGTGATCTAGTAGTGTGTATCCTGCAGTCCTCCTAAGGTATCTCATTTCAGCAGATGTAAGTCTCTGTATATCCTTCTGTTTCAACGTCCATACTTCCCTAACATACAAAAGAGTTGGAAGAGCCAGTGTTTTATACCCTTTTAATCTTGAATGCTTTTGGACTAACTGTGGCTTGAAGATAGAATTTATTAACCCTAAAATTCTTAAATCTTAATTACTAATTTTATTAAAATCTTAATTTAATTGATTAAATCCTGGATCTGACCTGTGATGAGAACTTAACTGAGAGGTTAACATAAAACCAGATCATATATTTAGTTCCATTAATGTTTGGTTTGGCCTTAATTGTACTTGTTACTACTCATTCTTATGTTTACTTCTACCAAAAAAACTTCTTTTTCTTCAAAATAAACAATAATCTATATTTACATTAATACTGTATTATGAAATCATCTTTCAGTTGTTAATAATATTGACATATTAATATAATATTTAAAGCAGATTACTAACTTGTTTATTTTCATTTGCGTAAGAGAGTATTTTTTATTTTATTATTTGTAGATTTTATAACGATATTTTTTTAATAATTGATATTTTTATTGTAATCCCACATTCGGCATTAATAAGATTCATGATAAGTTCCGTTGAGGTATTATTCAAAATTAAAATATAAAATTATGAAACCCCCTCTACCAGATTTTCAGTGGAACACCTGTTTTGAACCCTGATGATGATGGGACTAGTCCCGAAAGCGCTATAGATAAATAACTAATAAAGTTGTGGAGACAGATTTTTTAGGTAAATATTTCATAATCAATTGAGTTGATGTTTACTTGATTAAAATCTATATTTATTAATTAAACAAAAATAAAACGTAGTTTTATTTGATTTTCAAATAAAACTACGTTTTATTTTTATTTAATTAATAAATATTTCATAATTTTATATTTTAATTGTAATCCCATATTGCAAAAATAGTATAAATCTGTTAACCCTTAAATTGGCAATCCATTCTATAGAATACGTCAATTGGTTTATTTTATTTAATATTTTTAATAAAACAGGAGACAACGAACGAGTACAAATTACTTTTTTTGTTCAATGCAACCATGTTGTCATTTCGACATTCTGGTATTCTCTCCTGACATGACATGACATTATTGTAACCCACTTCTGAGGTTGGGGCGCCTGGGAGACAGATTTATGCTGCCCCGATGATATATGATGGGAGATGATAGTGGTAACAATGCGCCAGGAGAGGCCTTAATCCTAAACTTAATGAATATGTTTATGATGGTAGTGATGGCCAGATGATGTTCGGGGATCATTTGGGCCATAACGTTAAACGTGTGTTGAATTACACAGTGTAACCAATAATAATAGTTACGTACGATATCGTTTTCAGTGCGGTCCGCCACATTCAAATAACTGACACGAGAAATTAGTGCTTTCAAATTTCACGCATACTGTATACGTTATACGTATCAGACCTTCCTACTATCCCCTACATCCATACCGCATCATTCGCCGATGATACCTGTTTCTTTTACCAGACTACCTTCAAATCTCTTCCTAATCGAATCCATGTATTCCAAACCGCTCTCAACCGTATCTATATTTGGTTCCAGTTATGGAACATAAAGATAAATACGACAAAAACCCAGGCGATCCTTTTCACTAAATCAACCTGACGGTCACCCATCCAACTAACCTTGGGAACGCAAAATCTTCGCCTAGAACCTTCAGTGAAGTATGTTGGGGTCCATCTGGACCCCAAGCGTACGTTCAAAATTCATATTCGACATCTACAACATAAAACAAATGCAGCAATTGCAATGTTATACCCATTTTTCAGGTCGAATACATTGTCACGTAAGATCAAGCTTTTACTGTATAAAAGCGTGATCCGCAGCATGCTACTGTACGGATGTGAGGCCTGGAGCATCCTCGCAAAACAGCATAAACGAAGAATACAAATTAAACAGAATAAGTGTTTGAAAATAATTTTTCAAGCACCGCGTTTCACAAGGATGACAGACCTACACAACGTAGCGCAACTTCCCCATATTGATGCCATGATAACTGAAAATGTAAGCAAGATGCACAAATTTACATCTTTGCATACAAGTAGGGGCTACGCAGTATTGGACGCTTGCCCCAGTGGCGTGCTGTACATAGAAACATATTCATCCGATTTACTCCTCATTAAATCCAGCCAGAGATTTGGCGATGTGCTCTCACCTGGAGTAGCGTGGCTCATTCCACAATACTGGTTTTCCGACTCTCGGCTTGAAAGCAATGTGGTTTCTGATGTCCTGCTTCAGATCATCACATCCCTATCTCTGTCCAAATTTCATCACCATTTGCACACAAACGCTAGCGCCGCCAAATAGGCTCGGGTTAAGTGAACTATAACCCCGTAATGATAGCCACTATTAACTTAGCTGCCAAAGAGCCCTAGTGGGTTCTAACATACGCAGCACACTGGGTGAAGCTAGACTTCGCCTTATCCAGTCCAGTCCAGTACTTTGAAATAAATCCTTTAACAAATAAATCCTAGCGCTATAAATAAGAACCTGCCCATCAGGGGCTTACATGGCGCTGCTCCCATGAACGACGCGGGGAGCTTGCGTGCTGCCTATCATGCCATTTCCATCAACAAATATAACACAACCAGTCAACACATAAATCAACCAATTCGAAATTAATATAATTCAAAATTTAACATAGTCGAAATTGACAAAAACAGAACCTTTCGAAATTAACAAATTCTGGCTTTCACAAATAAAACCACTCAATAATCAACTCTCAAAATTACCGGTACTAATGAACATTGTCTAGGAACCCGGGGACCACTTGTATAAGTGGACCGAAGAACTGTCCACCACCTGCACGCGCAGGTCGCAGGACAGCTCGCTCTCTCTCTCAAAAGGGAGAGATGTCAGAGTGCTTTGCCAATTTAAGGACTAAGAACTTTACTTCTGAATATTGATCGGAACGGGAGCTTTTGTACATTCTGCGTAATTTTTCATCCATGCTGTACATCATTAACGTTTTCTTAACAACACTTTCCTCTATGCTTTGTCAGTCATTATTCCATGCAATTTAAGATATTTTACCTACGTTCACAGTATACATTGTCATTAAGTTATATAATATAAAAATGCACAGTATATACAACCATCATTACCATCCCATTAACCATTGTCAGTCCACTGCAGGATGAAGTCTCTCCAACCTTCTCCACGACCATTAATCTTAAGTAATTATTTTCGCCATAACTTCACTTAAATTTCACGGTTTTCGCCAACCTTAATAAGGGCGTAGAAAGAAAAGGCTTTCCCTACAAGAAGTTATTTTTTTCACTGTCGCCGATTTAATATTGTGACTGGTGTTAGCTTAATATATAAAAATTTCGTGTCACGTTGTTTGTCCGCGATGGAATCCTAAACTACTGAACCGATTTTAATAAAATTTTGCACACTGTGTGCAGTTTGATCCAACTTGAGACTTAGGGTAGTTTATAACTAAATTTATAGTCGCATTATTTTTTATTGCAAATTATTTGTTTATTATTTAATAAAGTATTCCATACGATTCTAACAGATGGCGATGTAATTATCTGTGAGTTCCATACGATTCTAACAGATGGCGGTGTAAGGTAATTTTGTAAGGTAATTAGTTTATTATTTAACAAAGAGAGATCCAGATGGCTGTGCTTTTTGTTGCAACCGCGAATTTCAATTGAATTACAAATATTGATTATTTCATAATTTAAGTGTGTTCAGTGTTTATTTTATTTTCAATAATATTAATTTCGTGTGTAAGTATTAGTTTTAAGTAATCTGGCTGAAAGACAGCAACTTAATTAAAATTTTTAACGTACACCTTAGCCACAGCAATGCGTAGCCGGGACTTCTAGTAGTGAATATAGGCCTATATATTCTGCTTGACTACAATTATTCTTTTAACTCCAATACTCGTACAATTAATTTCGATGTGCTTCAAACAACATTTGAAATGTAAAAACGACGTTAATACAAAGTCACAATGTCGTAAATACGTTTCTTTGTTATTAAACCCTGCCAAATCTAGCTGTAGTGTCAATTTCATTTTCAAATATTTCCTTTCAAAGATTTTCATACGGTATCTCCCATAAGTTGAACTTCGTTCCATCTTAATATTTAATTTTAGGAAGTGATATTTTGAGGTTATTTTAATTAAATTATTTTCAGTCTGATCATCACATCTCAAAAGAATTGTTTTGAAACATGTCCAAGAACAAATCAACATTAATATTGAAGTAAGATGATTCCGATTGAGGGTCTTTCCACTTTTCAGCGGTTGCCCTTTTACCAGCCGGCTGCTGGCCCTTCACATCCACATGTGTCAATCACAGAGGTAGATGATCAACAGCCAGTATAGGGGTGACATGTGGTTAGCATGTCGAGTCCCCCAGCCGTTATAGCTGGTTCCTCAACCTGGAGCCGCTACTTATTTTAGCTACCCAATTGCCTCACGATGCTGGGTGGGCACCGGTCCCATACTGGCCGAAATACCATGAGAAAATTTCTTCCCCCATGGAGACTCGAACCAGCGCAAGTCCCGTAGCTCTGCGCCAAGGCTTCCTACCTTAACCGCTCGGCTACGGCGCGGGACTAGTAAGATGATCAGAATGAAAATAATTTAATTTGTTCCATCTCGCTTATCGTTTATATTTGTAGTGAAGCATAATTTTTATAGCATTAAAGCACTATTTAAACATAAACGTAAACCGAGGTTACTTTTCCTCTTAGGATCATTTTCACCAACATAGGTAACGGTATCACGCCAGTTTCCTTTGTATAATGCATAGCTTAAACTGGCTTAATACAATTACCTACGTTCAAGAAACCGACCCTTAGGGCCAGTTTCACCAAGAGAGGTAACTGTATTACACCAGTTTAAGCTATGCATTATACATGGGGAAAACTGGCATAATACTGTTACCTCTGTTGGTGAAATTGCCCTTATTGACATATTTAACAAATTTGGTTAAAAATACTTCAGATGTTCGAGACTTGAGACGACATATACACATATACATTCGCGCGCACACACACACACACACACACACACATAGGCATATATATATATATATATATAATGTTTATTTGTTTAGCAGAGTTTCAAATTTTACAAACGTTAGAGTGATGTCGGTTTACGCCAATTTCCCCTCCATACTTCTCCTTCTTCACTACCCTTTCTCCTTCATTCTGCTTAACACTTCATTCGTCTAAGATTTCATCCTTCTCATTCAATAAATTTTGGGGGATTATATCTATAATTGCTTATTTATGTATCCATCTAATTGTTTCATCATCATCATCATTATCATCATCACTGGTGCAACAACTCATTCCTGAGTCCTGGCCTCCTCAAGAAGCCTCTTCCAATTAGCTTGGTCCTGTGCCTCTCTCCACTAATTTCTCAATCCCAACTCTCTAGCATCTCCATCCACCCCATCCTTCCATTGTAGTTTCGGTCTTCCTCTTTTTCTTCTGCCCTCTGGTTGAGTGGACCATATCCTTTTACATATTTCTGAATCTTCCTTTCTTCTTACATGCCCTATCCATCGTAGTCTGGTTAATTTAATGAATCTACTAATTTCCACATCTTTGAATAATGCATACAACTCCTTATTGAAGCGTTCTCGCCAGACACCATTCTCATATATAGAGCCATACACCCTTCTTAATATTTTTTTTGAAAATATTATAGAGCGCATTCATTGTTTTTCTCCATTATCCATGTTTCACATCCATACATCAAGACGGGTCTTATTATAGTCTTGCATAGTAATATATTTATATATCTTGTCAAGACTTGGCTTTTCATGATTTTTTAAAGCCCATACTAACATTTGTTGGCTATATTTATTCGATTTTTTTATTTCTTGTGTTGTATCAATATCCATTTTTTTTGACTATTACCCCTAAATATCTGAAGTGATCTACTTTTTCAAATATGTATCTTCCTATCTGAACTTTTTTTCCTTTTTTTGTAGAATGATTTCAATCTGAAGTCATATGTAGAATAATTTCAATCTGAAGTCATATATTTCGTCTTTTTTCATTAATTTCCACACCCATATTTTTTTTGCGTTAGATTCAAAGGCGATGAAAGCTTCTATTAGTGCTCGAAAGAACCTTCCAATTATGTAAATTTAATTCTACACTTTTTAGAAATACAATATTAAATAATACATTATAAATACAATTTTGAATACGGTATCTATCCTTTCTCTGATAACCTTGTTCCTTATTCTCTCTCTCTCTCTCTCCTCTCTCTCTCCTCTCCTCTCTCTCTCTCTCTCTCTCTCTCTCTCTCTCTCTCTCTCTCTCTCTCTATCCTATAAATTATGGAAGAACGCCGCCAAAAGACAATTTTTTAAGATAACAATTTGAAATTAATTTTTATTTTAACTGTAATGTTCATTCTTTATATGTTATTGCACTTTTTATCAGCGAATAAAAATGCTAATTTTACAACTATTACGATTCCACAGATCCTCAGATTATTTTCCTTTATGGTTATGTATATTCATCGTAAGCTTAATTATTGTTTCTATTCCAACTTATAAAACCAAATATTTTGACTCATCTCTACTTACGTATTTATTCTTCTCCATTTTATTTTTAAACCAAATTATTGTATTCTTCTCCTAATTTTCGTATCTTGTATACTAAATATTTATAATCTCCTACCACTAATAGCATAATAATAATAATAATAATAATAATAATAATAATAATTATTATTATTATTATTATTATTATTATTATTATTATTATTATTATTATTATTATTATTATTATTATTATTGTTGACATTATTATATAATATATACAACGAAAAAAAAACTATATTTCAAGTTCTGTTACAAAGCATTTTATTATATGTGTCCGAAACCTGGACAGTAAGTAGAAAACAGCCAACAAGCTGCTAGTAGTAGAAATTGATTTTTGAGACGATCGACAAGATTTTCAAGAAGGGATAAGTTCAGAAACAGCACAATAAGGGAAATTATGCAAGTTAAAAACATATTAAGAAAAATAGAAAAAAAAACGTTTAAAATGGTATGGACACCTCATAAGAATGCAAGAAGAGAGAATGCCAAAGAAGATCCTTAATTGGAAAGCTAATGGAAGTAGTGGAAGTGGCAGACCTAGATAACGATGGATGGATGGAGTGAAGAGAAGTATGGAAGCTAGAGATTTGAGGGAAGAATATGCTTTAGACAGGAACCTCTGGCGACAAATCATTTTGGGTTGAAGGAGAAACACCGTATTGTGGAATATTCCTAATTAATAATGTATATTATTATCATCTTACATTTTTCCCACCTTGTCTTCTTATTTGTTTCGTTTTATTTTCTAAAATTACTTACCATTTTCGTTTGTTGTTTTCTTCTGTTTTATTTCACATATTAGGGAACGATGTGCCTGTGACGATCTGAAAATATTCTACCAATCTCTTTCTTGATGTGCTTATTAATTTTTTTCTGTTGGTAATTTATCATTAGATCATGTAAAATCTTATAATGCTGGAATGTTATCTGCTTTATCATCGAATTGGTAGTGTCATCTCAAATTAAAAACAATGTGGGAATTAATATTCTCTCGAAAAACAAACACAAATAAAATTAATTTAACCTTATAAAGTACAAACTAATAATAATAATAATAATAATAATAATAATAATAATAATAATAATAATAATAATAATAATAATAATAATAATAATAATAATAATAATAATAATGTGTACTCGAAACCAAATTTCGGCCGTCCATCAGGATCCTTTTTTTCCACATCCTCGCTCCATATATTCTATAATGTATTATATATACATTCTATAGTATTTATAATTGCTCATAATGACCTTTCTCATTTTATCGAATCTTTTGTATCCGGTCAAAGGTCTCAAAACTCGCATTTTCAATTTTGCTTATGTATTTTATCCTGGTTTAATTTCCAAATGTAATTTTTTGGCTTTGAGATCACTTTATATAGTTTAAAAATGTGTGCGAATTCATTTGTGTAGTTAAATGATTTGGTAAAGTGGAAATAATTGCTTCTTATAAGTTTCAAACTCCTGCATTATGCTATTTTATTATTGTTGATTTTTGTTTACTTACATAATTGTAATATCTGCTAACCTTGCAAATAGTTACAGCTTTATAAATAAGTAGAAGTGGATTTTGGTTCCAGGCCAGCAACTGTAATGCAAATATTTGCATGTACTCGTATTGCAAACTATTACGCAGGAAAATGCTTTTTGCAGGGATCCGAGAGAACTACAGAAGCCAACTGTCCCCAATTCAGCGTCAGTCCGGTTTCATCGGTATGTACAAGCCGCAAGGGATGGGCAAGACCAGAACGACTGCCTCAAACTATATCCGGCCTGCACTGTCAAGACAGAGTGATTATGACGTCACTCGCATCCTGCTCAATATATATTGTGATCACCATGTGTACAGTACTTCGTAAAATATCGATAATTTTCTCCTGTTCTGTTTCCTATAAAGACCTACTTTCCTGCCCCAATTTTTATTACTCGGTGAAGGATCATGGTATTCATCATTTGCAGTATACGAATTGGCGTCTCAAGGTCAGCTTTATTTTTCACAAGGGAACTCTCAACCATTACATGCCGAAACCTACCTGGAAATTTCTCCCAGAGAAGCGTTGTGATGTACCATGACCGTGTCAAAAAAAGTGCCTTTTTAACTGCAAAACACTGAAACCCAGCCCTCATTTAAACTACAGGTAAGTAATACAACTCCTGATTTGGTGAAATGGATAACCCTGACAACCTGCCTACACGCCGCGTCCCGCCTCACTACACTACACTTTACTCACGCAAGGAGTACATCTACTTCGCACAGTGGGTCGCCATTGCTGGATTCAGCCTTCGATTTCTGTGCCTTGCAGTTAAAAACGGCAGACTTTTTTGGGCACTGACTCGATATATCAAAACGCTTCTGTGCAGAAATTTCAAGGTAGGTTTTGGCTTGGAATGGTTGATAGTTTCCTTGTCAGTGTCAACAATGGAACGATATTTATGGATAGACAACGGAAAAAGTACTCTAATAAATTCGGGAAGAAAAATGTTATAATTTTAGGGATATCACTTGAATCCAAAATTAACATGGAGGCGTGAATTTATTTCAATTTTTAGTACTACACTTGTTACAATAATGTTAACTGCTGACGAAAATGTGTAACAGCAGCACAGTGTAGTTTTAACTCATTCATGTAGTCATTAAAACTTACTTTAAAATGATTAAAGCGTGGAATATTTTCCTTCTTACTCTCGCGCATTCAGTTATATTACTGGTTGTTAATGCCATCTGTTGGATAAATGACATAACTTCTACAAGTCTACATTGCTAATTGGTTCTATACCTGCACATTTCATCAAATATTGTTTCAAAAATGTGATGCAGTTTATGTATTACTATGCATCAGATACTGCAGGACTTACATTAGTTGTATGATCGCTGAATAATCAGATTGATTCGCTTATTGTTTAATCCAACAGGTATTAATCAAACATACTTTCGCCTGGTAGCAAAGGTAAGGTTGGTTATAATGAATCTGGATAGGAGAATATTTTGATGTTTTATGTACTGAAATATATTTTCAGATTGTATATATTCCGTACGTTTTAATAGGCTATTTCTAAACAGAAGTGTGATCTTGAGTGAAATACGAACTTGTCAATTGAGTGAATAGAATACAAATGATTCATCGTGAATTATTGTGAATAAGTGCATAAGGTTAATGTTAAATATATTTAAAACAATGTTATGCAATCAACCTTTATTTTAATATTTTATCAAAATTGAAGTGAATGAAGGTAGAAAAGAAAAATAGATTTAACTTAATTTATTTAATAATGTTAACTTTCAAAGTGTACATTATAGCAAATAGTATAGATGTATTGATAAATATGGAGTTATTGATAAACATATCTGGTAAGAAAATTCCCATTTTTGTATTAAAAATATCTAATAACCATAAGAATTATATAGCATATGAACAGAAAATAAAATGAACATGGATTAAGGGGCGATGTTTAAAAATTTAGAATTAGTTTCAATAATTTTTAATTTTGGAAATTGAATATAATTCATAAAAAATTATAATATGAAAATGTGTCAGAGAAATACCGTAGTTATATTGTCGAGTCTGTAAATTAATTAATTTTAATATTTATTTAAATATATAAATGTAACCTGCTTACTTTAAGTGCCAACATTACATCTATGTAATTGTAATTTATTTTTATCATGAGAACAGATATTGTGTGGATTGTAGAACAAATGACTAGCTTACGTACCGTTATTAAAAAGCAGCCAAAAAGATTTAATATTATTGTAAGCATCTGATTAGTTACTTGGGGAATATATATATATATATATATATATAGATTTGATCAGAAGGAAGGACGAAAAATAGCGAAAATGAATTATTATTTGGAATTTAAATATCCTAAAATGCGTGTTATAAACTTTACCGATAGCGTAATAGTAAGTCTGAATTACGATTGAAACAGATTTGCGAACTTAGTAAAATGTTACTTCATACAAGGCAGTTTTATGCTGCCTCGCTAGCTGACGTCTATAATTTCACGGGGTATAGGATTCCGTCGGTGATGCGAGCACCACATTTCCATAAAGTAACCTAAACTATATCTAACTTCTGATATAAAAACCTAATTAGTAGCCAGAATATCATTTGATGAAAATATTCTCCAAAACTCTATGATGTAGTACCGAATGATGTCAGTAGATGTTGCAATATAAGGGAACAGAATATTGGCCGCTGGAGATATAATTGAAGAGATTGTAGAAGATGATCAATATGTAACCTGTACATATATCATAGTTATTTATGCTACAATAGGCCAAAATAATACTGAACACGAAATGTACAATGTATCCTTTATACAAGAAGCTGACTGAACAAACTATCAAAATGTTCCCTGTATTGAAATTATAACTGAGTGACGTAATTTATTTAAAATTTCCATTCAACGACTTAAGTTAGAATAGTTTACGTGAACAAGATACCTATTCTATTGAATACATTGCATTCCATTCCAATACATTGCATTGTTATTATTATTAATAGCTCTACATTCCTATATTTGTAATTTTATTATGATCATTTAATGGATGACTTGAATGAATGAGATAGTGGATTGATGTATTAAATGTAAGATAATTTTTTTCAGGCCTGGTATTTGAATTTTTTTCTGGAATTATAGGCCTACCTATTGGCGCTAAGATCACTTCCAAGTATTTTATGATGAGCTTGAAATTCTCAAATTTAAATTCCATTCGTTTTATGTATCTTCTTTAGTTGTATCGTAGTTGAAAGCTCTGTTTTTTTTAATTAGTGAATGTTTATTTTGTAAAAATATGTAATATTTATTTATCTGATTATTTATTTATTTATTTATTGTAATTAGTAATTTGTAATAAATAGTACTATGACTGTTGTTTCAGTTTTCTTATAATATTACTATTACCCATGAAGTGTGAAGGATAGAGGAGTAATAATGTAAGTAAAATCATGTTATACCATACTACGTCATACTATTTCATATGTTTACGTTATTAAAATGAGTGTGAAAAATGAAATACACTAAAACCTGTCTATGAAGGAACATGGCGGTTCCTTAAATATATTTCCGTCTTGGCAGTTTTCCTTCTTATAAAGGTTTCCCAAATTAGAAACTTGAATTTTCTCACGCAGTGTAAGGGTGTTACATGTACGCTTTAAGGACATAACGTATTGACTGAAATACAGACAAAATAGTGTATGTAACATAGCTCAGTTTGCACGGCAATACAAAAAACTCTATACACGAAAGCGAGAAAGAACTCAACTACAAGGAGACTGAAGAGTTTCCCAAATCCCTCGCAGGTAACGTAAGCAGGCAAGGAAAAGCGAGGGATTCCCCGCTGTCACACATGAGCAAGGGTATCCCCGCAATACAATGGCAACACAAGAATGTAAAAGGTATAATGCAGAAAGCGTCGTATGCAGAATGTTCACGTGTGGTCATTAATACTGTAATTAGAATGTGCTTAAGAATAATTTTCCGTTTTACTGAGGTAAAAATTAACTGTTGGTACTTTAAAAACCATTCTGTTTCCGCGTTATGAAGGTTTTCGGCTTATACAGGACGATTTTACATATAAAATCGTACCGTTCTGGAGATTTTTTTTCTGTCTCTACAGGTTTCCTTCTTATAAAGGTTCCGCCTAAGACAGGTTTTACTGTATTACACTTCTCAAACCCTTTATCACACTCAACTTTCGCCAACATAAAAACTAAAATAAGGCGTGGTATGACGACTTTTAAAGTAAGCAATATTAACAATGCTATATATAGACTATAATATTATATAAGCAACTAAATTGGTATGAGCATATACGACGAATGCAAGAAAAGTTACTCACCTGGAAGAAGAAAAAAAGGAAGACCTTGATTCTCATGGATGCAAGAAATAAGAAGAACTGGAATGAGAAGAAGGGGACTGGGTGATATGCAGTGGATGGATAGGGAAGAGTGGAGAAGGAAAAATATACTTTAGGCACAGAACGATGTAATATTGAAAATCTGTATATAAATAAAAATAATGTATATATATATATATATATACGTTCCCGAAGCAGTAATTTCAGACCCATCCCCTTTAATTAGGCATTGCTTATTCTTAAATCCATTTCCCGACACATTACTAAAATTGAAAATAGATACATATAGACAAAAATGGAAGCAACACATAGGCAGAATGAATGAAGATAGATATCCAAAACAAATAACAAAATACAAACCTAAAGGCACCCGAGATGTGGGCAGACCTAGAAAGAGATGGGCTGAAGTCGGAACGGGTCAACAGACCTAATCCATGAATGCAGATGATGATGATTACTAAAATTGAAAGTTTTCATTTTTTGTCCAATGCCACCAGGTTGCCTTTTATAACATTTCTTGCTTTCTTCCCTGGCAATAGCGAAAATGCAATTCTTAGGTTGGGGTACCTGGAAGGCGGAGTTACGTTACCCCGATGTTGTAACGGGTGTTAATGATAACCTTAACTTAAACTTAACCTAAATTCAAGACCATGGGCAATAACAGGAATAATTCCCTTAAAGGAAAAATTCCTATGGTTTGACCGGGGATCTCATAAGTGTAGTCAGAAACGCTGACCACTAGCCCATTAGGCTGATCGAAAGTTTTAAATGTAGATCAAACAGCTCACATACCATACATAAAAGCATGTTTTTTTACGGCGAAACTTGAATGAAGCGCTCCCAATTAATCATAAGAATTGTTTAATAAGATCTGCTGTGTATAATATTTCAGTTAAAACATATTAACTATCTTTCCTGCCTGGCCTCCGAAATAATTCAACGAACGATTGTAGTAAATTGTCCAAATATATCACAGCATATATATTTAATGTGATATTTAATTGGCGACCCTGGAGTGAGCGAGCACCTTCATAGTCCAGCAGATGTCTTATTTAGGCTTAATGTTACTAATTTAATCGAAGATAACAACTTCAACATAGTATAAACAAATAATAGTTTAAAAAACTAAAACAACACGCTTTATTAGAAAACCGAACTAAAAAATGAAAAATAATTTTAATTTCCAACACGCTTGGGGGGATAAAATTAAAGTGGTCAACAAAAAAATCATCTCCAACACGTGTACAATAAAACTAGAGTTATCTACAAAAAAATAATAATTTTTACCATCAAAAGCGTGGGGTGCTTTTATGGTCTTTGCGTTTTCTTCTTGGAGACTTTACTTTTACCAATATCTGTTTATTATCAAATATATTAATTGATATAGAGCACCACACGCTTTTGATGGTGAAATTATTTTTTTTGTAGATAACTCCAGTTTTATTCTAGATGTATTGGAGATGATTTTTTTGTTGACCACTTTAATTTTATCCCAAGCGTGTTGGGAATTGAAATTATTTTTTCATTTTTTAGTTTGGGTTTCTAATAAAGCGTGTTGTTTTAGTTTTCTCAACTATTATTTATTTTTTATTTTTAAATTTGGTTTTGTAAAAATGTAAGTATATTTAAATTAGATATTATTGTAGTATGAGCTAAAAGTAATATTTTTCTAAAAAAACTCCTCCGAGCCGGATTTGAACCAGCGACCTATGGATTACTGAAATTATATACCACTACAGTCCACCGCTCTACGAACTGAGCTTACTAGAGGATATAATATTAATTTCTTACAACGATGGTCTAAAAGTCTATAAGTCCGGAACCTATTATATATTTATAAAATTATTGTATTGTCATTGGTCCTTTACGAGTATACAAAGTTTCAAGTCAATCCAATGTTTTTAAGTGGGTGAAAATCGTCTTGGAAGATTCCGTTACATAGATAGATACAGGTCAAGCTAATATAAAGCGTGTAAAAATATATAGTACGATACAATAATGGAAAACATTTACGTATTCGTTGAAAAATTATGCTATCGTCTATCAAATTGGGCATTAGCTTTGAAATCTTGCTAAAAACAATACCTTTAACCTTTGTACCGATATGCACTATTTCTACTCTACGATCTGTACATCATTGTAAGGTTTTTAATTTTTAGCTAGAGCTGGTGTTTCAATTAATTGAAGTCACAGGGGAATTATAAATACTATTATCAATTCGTTCCAACTCAGCGTCGGCTCCAGGGATGAGATGAGGTCCCTATATTTGTTGAGAATTTGTGAGCAAGGGTGCCGGCCGATCACACCTGACGCACTGTTACAGGGACGGATGAAAGAAATGGGTGAGATGAGAACGGAGAAATGGTGGAGTGAAATTTGTGGCAGGAGAAAATGGGAGAAACCCAATCTGCCCAAGCTCCGTTTCGTCAAATACGAGAGCTACATGAAGTGCCCGAGACTAGGTCTGAAGACCCCATCGATGAGAGGCAAATGGGAATTAGTAAATAAAAATTCTGCTTTTAAACTTTAGTATAGCAATTTTATGTGAGTTGTTGATAGCAAATATCCAAATAATGTATTCTTATGGGCCACAAGAGAAGTAAGGATAAACGTTTTGAAAAATAATACCATTTATAAAATAATGTAATATTGATAACGTCATTGCTTTAGAAGCAGCAGACCCCGGTTTCATTCCCGGTCAGGATAAATTACCTGGATGAGTATTTCCCTGTTTTTTTTTTTTTTTCCTCACGTGTTAACACAAATTTCAGTAAATTTTAAAGTCAAAATAGTAACCGACACACCATTTGGAAATTAAAATTATCGATATAATTATCGTCTTGTTTAAATATGAATGCCGAGTGAACGGTGTGTGTTGTCTTAAAATCGTTCATGTTGTCTCAGAGGTGGCCATGACATTAATATGATTACTCATCCAGGCAGGCATTCCATGTCCTTGTGTAATCGAAAATGTATTTGTGATCTAAAGTCATAAAATCTTCTCCCGACTGATCGTGTCCCGGATAACATGGGGTAGGGCTACGTAATACAGAAGTAGGCCCACCTACAAAGTGAGAGATTAAATTGAAGTAAAGAAAGAAGTAATGTGGAACGTAAATCACTTTATTTGCATTTTTTGTTAATGGGGAATATCATAATATTTCTTGTGATCTGTTTGAGTCTCGGTAAGTTATGTTACTGTACTTTAGCTATGACGTGAATGGTTAACCAGCGAACCATCTCTCTCCACAGGCAAAGTGCGTCGTAGTTGATCATTTCTTCAGTCTTGCTTGGACATCTGTACTGGAAGACAGCACAAGACCTCGTCCTGCAACAAAATAAACCATTTCAACACTGTAAGCATTAAACTGTTTGTAACATTAGAGTAAGTATTAAATTATATTGTATTGTAAGCCTATGTTTTCCCTTTACAGAGATTTAGGCGCTCTCCCCCTACAGGGAAGAATTTGAACCATTCTAATTTAGTTACACTTGTTTTCGTACAGATGTCATTTTGAGTGGTCCGTGGTCAGCGTTCCGCCTCATACTGACATCTAGGAAACCTAGGTAATACTAGGACGGGAAAATTCGGTAAATTTTGCTTAGAGGACTTTTCATTCAGGCTTAAGGATTTTTTACGAGCCTGAAAATCTTCAGACTCGGGACCCACTGCTTAAAGTCCCTCCCGGAGGACTTGCTCCTTGGATTTTTCCATCCTAAAAAATTCATTGACCCCGGCCGGGTTTGAACCCACGAACCTTGGGACCAGAGGCAAGGAGCATAACCAGTAGTCCACCGCGACCGTTAGAGAATTTCAAGATTACGAGTATTTGAGAATAAAGTTCATAAAACAATTTGTGGACCAAAGAGAGACGAACAGACAAGTGAATGCAGAAGACTACATGACATGTTTTATATGATCTTTGTGGGAAAAACAAATATAATAATATCAGTTAAGTCTAGCAGACTGTAATGGGAAGGACACATAACACGAATTGGGAATAAAAAAGGACATAGCAACTTCTTATAGGAAAAGCAGAATGCAAGTGGCAAGAAGGTAAGCCAAGAATGAGGCGGGAGAATAATATTAATCACGATTTGAGGGAGGTGAATTATACTTACTTAATAACAGGCTTTCCACTTTACAGCAGTTTGCCTTTGATTCCTGCTTTCCAGAGATTCCTATCTTCCCATTGTCCATCTTCCATACCCCTCTTCATCATGGCATCATATATTCCCTCATACCATGCTCTTCTACTTCTCCCCCTCTTCCTTCTGCCTGGTACAATCCAGTCCAACACCTGTTTAGGCCACGGGTCTTCCGATATCCTTGTACATGTCCATACCACTGTAGAGCTCTCTTTCTTATCCTTTCGATAACAGTTTCTTGTGCATCCATTTCTTGTCTGATATATGTATTTCGAATATGTTGCAGCCTGGATATTCTCATACTTCTCCGTAATCCATCCATTTCTGTAGCCAAGATTCATTTCTGCATCCTTTCATTTATTGTCCAGGTTTCTGACCCACATGTAAGTATAGTTTCTATTATTGTCTGTATAATCTCTTTTTTTGTTTTTCTGGTCGAATTTCTATTCCATAAAAGACCATTCAGGGATCTAATCGCCTTATTTGCACAATTTACTCTGTTAATACTAATTTTTTTCACAAGTACCAGATTTATCTATTATAGATCCAGGAGGTGAATTATACAGACTATTTAACTCATGCCCCAAATGGGAGTCAATGACCAATCACGTTTCAATGATTTCTGTTTTACAACCAATCAGAGTCGTGTTTCACGAAATATTTATCAGTGTTATAATTACCATATTAAAGAAAGCTCCTCCTTTTGAATATTCTGAAATAGTATGATCTAGTTGCAGTGATAAACAAATGAAGCAGATGAAGCGTACCAATCGTTTCTCATTTGTTTTCAAACATCGCCGTTTACATTAGATATATAATATTTTAAAATAACTACAGTTAAATAATGATTTGTGAGTAAACAGCTTAATTGTATTCGTTAAATAGTCCTAACAAATGCCACTCTTGATTTCCAAATTCTCTAGATAAATTCACTCCTCACTTTCGTTAGTCGTGAATTTAGCGAGAATTTGGAAATCACTCGTGGCATTACTTGCGTTGGTAATTTAGGCTCGTGCCGCAATGGGGCAAGTCAATGACCAATCGCGTTGCAATGAATTTTTTCATGAATTTTGTTTTACAATCAATCATCAGTCGTGTTTCACCTCGATTATTTTATCTACTTCCTGTTTATCCTATTAAAGAAAGTTCCTCCTTCTCTAATATTCTGAACAGGTCACAGTAGTATTTTTGGCAGTGACTGACTCCTTAACAAATACGTTGAATATAGCAAATAATGAAGAGATTCCTTCGACCTACACATTTGATAATTGTGTGTTCAATAATTGTATTTTTAAATACTGATTTTACTGAGTTGTTTCCTAATAATATCAGAAGAAACAGCACAAGGGAAATTATGCAAGTTGAAAAAAAACATATTAGGAAAAATAGAATAAAACGTTTGAAATGGTATGGACATCTCATAAGAATGGAAGGTGAGAGAATACCAAAGAAGATCCTTAATTGGAAAGGTGATGAAAGAAGTGGAAAGAGGCAGGCCTAGAGAACGAAGGATGGATGGATGGGTTGAAGAGAAGTATGGAAGCTAGAGAATTGAGGGAAGAAGATGCTTTAGACAGAAATCTCTGGCGAGAAATCATTTTGGGTTGAAGGAGAAACACTGTATTGTAGAATATTCCTACATAAAAATAAATCAAAATTACTGTTAAATTATCGTGTGCTGAGAACTCCACTTTTTTTTAAATTTAGAAGAGCTCAATTAAGTTTAGGATAGCTATTACCCAATTCACAATAATAACACTTTTTGAAGAAAGATGTTTAACACTTTCTCATCATAAAATGTAAAAATAAATAAAAAGTGGATATAGTAGGCTACAATCTGGGGGAATTTTTTGCCACCATGCTGTCAATATATATTCAAATAAAAAAACTGAAGAATACACATTATTGTTGTAGTATGTGAAAAAATACCTGAGGGAAATATTTATGTTGATCCCCCCCCCACCAAAAAATTAAGAAATTGCCTTAAAATGAAGTGAGAAGTTGAGCTCAAAGTAACCTTTAAACAACGTAAGTATTTACAATGTAGAATGAGTATTAGTCATTGCTCAGAGAGGGTAGCCAACTTTTCACAAAAACCCGCTAATAAACAAGTGAATGCTAAACTAATCTGTTGTATACTAACTCGCCCATTTTCTGACCCTAACTTGCCCACTAATGTAGATGGATTCTTGGGATAGAACCCCCTTATATGTGAGCAAACATGTTGGCAATTGACACTAGCGGGAACATGTGTTTTCACATTGGCCAACCTAACGTTAAAGTCACATATTCTCCGTTCGAATATTGACTGGTTGGTGGCATAGAATAAACCAATCTGTTTCTAAGCATCCGTTATGCCGAAAAAATAATAATAAATTATTGTTGAAAACGATAACACTGTAAATTTTTGTTTGCATAAATATAGGGTAAGCTACTACTCTTATTTAGTGTTTCACAACCAGGGGACGTGCTTACTTAGTTACATGCCTTGGGGGGATGATTACATTTAATTATCCTGAATTTTAAACGCTAAATGGTTAATATAACATTTACATAAATTTAATTTCGTGATTTATAAATGGCAGGGAAAATTAGGTTCTGTATTTAATGTGTACTAATAGTGAATACGAATTAATTACTTCATAATTAAACAGTAATGGACTTGTAAATGCAATCTGAACAATTGTTTTTATATAAATAAATGAAAAGATAAAATCATGTCAATTTATATACCGATAGTTTTGTAAGTATGAAAAAAAAAAGATCGCAAAATTGTAATCCAATGTCTTCTAATTCATAGGAAACCAGATCTAATTAGAAACGCTAAGCCCCGTAGACAGCGATGGGTAGGTCATGTGGCATGGGCGGGGAATGAAAAAGGGGCTTGGGAACTTCTTGTGGGAAAACTAGAAGGAAAACGCCCCAGTTGCTAGACCAAGAATGAGATGGGAGAATATCGTTAACTATGATTTGAGGGAAGTATATTATACATGGGATGATTGGAAAACATCGCAGGATAGGAATGTGTGGAGAGCTTGTGTATGGGCGGCCATGAACCTACGCGTGAATTTGTTAGTTAGTTAGAACATATTTAAATGAGGAGATAAAAATCATGTTATTTTATATGCTGATAGTGTTCTAAATATGAAAAAATGCAAATTCAAAACCTAAAATGTTAATATAATGTTTATTCCAATAAACGTGAGATACGTAAAGGTTGAGTGATCAGCTAATTACCGTCTAAAATAAGGTTGTGAGCAACTACTTTAGAAATTTGCTATTTTTCAGGAAGAAAATCAGTTATGCCCTACTCCGCGGTGCTATTTACCTCGACCCAGGCGAGGCTAACGAGTGCAGGACCCCGTAGGGAAAACACCGCGGAGTGAAGCGTATTTGATCACACTGACGAAAGGCCGATGAGAGGCTTGATCAACTTGTGGTGCGAGCAATTGACGTCATACTGGGTACTCAAATCAAATAATTACATAATGAGATATATTTTAATAATTATTTGTATGTGCCGTATCAAAATTCAAAACTGATTCAGATACCAAAACTCAAACATATAATAAAATTAACGAAACTATTAAACGCCATGATCCCTATTAGGTTCGTCTTCCGGGCATATAGGCCGTGGTCCAGTCGTTCTTCTACTCGACGTTTCGTCTACTGCTGCGGTAGACATCATCAGGAGATACTGCGTGCTCTCTGTGAACTCCTCAACAGTCGGCTGCAGACTGGCTGGTCGTTGGAAACTCCCTCCCTATTTATAGGCACGCCCCTGGTGGAGAGGCGGTTTTCTGCGCGGTCCGTGTTGCGTGCTGTTTTGTCCAGGCTGTCGCTAGCAGAAGTCATAGGCTTCGTTGTCGTATTGTGCAGTGCCGGGATCCAGATTTTGTTTATCTTCATGGTTTCTTCTTTTTTGTTAAAGGAATTTAAAATTCCAATACCATGGTATTGGAATTTTAAATTCCTTTAACAAAAAAGAAGAAACCATGAAGATAAACAAAATCTGGATCCCGGCACTGCACAATACGACAACGAAGCCTATGACTTCTGCTAGCGACAGCCTGGACAAAACAGCACGCAACACGGACCGCGCAGAATACCGCCTCTCCACCAGGGGCGTGCCTATAAATAGGGAGGGAGTTTCCAACGACCAGCCAGTCTGCAGCCGACTGTTGAGGAGTTCACAGAGAGCACGCAGTATCTCCTGATTGATGATGTCTACCGCAGCAATAGATGAAACGTCGAGTAGAAGAACGACTGGACCACGGCCTATATGCCCGGAAGACGAACCTAATAGCCTCTGGTCTTGAGAATGACAGCTTGGCTGTAGAAACTAGTTGACCATTTTAAATATTTATTGGTGAAATGGGCATATTGACTGTATATATATTTTAATATTGTATCACCAAGAAGATCAATTGTGTACTAAACCTAATAGGGATCAAGACGCCGGCCGTGAAAGCCTACAGTTATATTAAACGCCACTTTAGGAAACATATGAATTCTTTTACAAAATTACGAATTTACAATATCGCAGCAAAAGCAGTTTTAAAATTCGGTAGTGAAGTGCGGATTCTGAGAAAGAGGGATACACAAAGAGTAGAAGCAGCATAAATTAAATTTCTCAGACATATAATGGAAGTAATACATTTGGATCGTATAAGAAGTGAATCTATCAGGCAAAAATTAAATGTAATGAATAGAGCGCAGGAAATTAAAGAATACCAACAAAATTGGTTACAGCATATAAGAAGAATGACCAAGGACAGAATCTCTTGGCAGGCTTTAAACTACAAACCGAGGGGTAAACGAGGCATTGGATGACCACTGACAAGATGAAGACTGCCGACTCATCTGGAGAAAACAGGAACAGGCTAATAAAAAGCCTAAATCTTAACTGTTCATGATGATGATTGTATGTTCCAGCGTAACTCTGGAAAGCTTGCAGCAGTTTTAACCAAACTATATATATATATATATATCTCATCATCATCAATGGCAGTCATGGATTAGGCCATTGGCCTGTTCCGCTTCAGGAAAGAAATTGATCCCTCCATCTCTTCTTAGGTCTTCCTGGGTCTCTTCGCCCTGTGGGTCTGTAGTTCAATAGCTGCAGAGGTAGTCTATTGTTTGGCATTCTCAGAAGGTGTTCATGCCAAGTATTTTGATATTTTTGAATAATTTCAGTTATTGCTGGTGTTTTGAGAGCTTTGCGGATATCTTCATTACGTATGTGATCATAAAGCGTATAACCCGCTAAAGGTCTTAATAACTTCATTTCTGCAGCTACTATCCTATTTAATTTACCTGTAGTAAGAGTCCAGGTTTCAGAACCATAAAGTAGAGTTGGAAGAGCCATTGTTTTATAAAATTTTAGAATATATATATATTACTTACAATCTTGAAAGGGCCCTGTGATGAACAAGAAATCTTAGCACCTGTAGGGGATGAGAAGGGGTGAAATGTAAATGTAATCGAAAGTGACCGACATTAGTGGTCGAATCTACACTTTTAATAACACTCTCGATGCCATTAAATAAAAGTTCAGCCTCCATTGGTATGTGGGTGAGAAGGGGTGAAAAATAAAATCCAAAATTAGTCTCGAATTCAAAGTTTTCGGTGTCGCTAAACTGAATGATGAAAAGTAAATTGCGATAAATAAATACCGACCAACGCCTCGTAATCAGCTAAAATTTGTTAAAGATTTTAATAACCAGGCCGATCACGAATATCAAATATTACATTAAAAACCAATTGTTCCAAATATTGTTACAAGTTACTATGTTTTAAGAGCATCAGTAAAATAAAGTGAAATATCTTCCTGAACGTTCGATTTTTCTTAATTAATAAAAAGTAAAACAAAAGTTAAACCCTCAACATGTGCCCGTAATACTTTGAGAATGATAAGATTAGATGAAACTCCTATTACTTATGGCCTGTGTTAAACCGTGCGTCCCACTCCCAGCCGGGCCGGCAGACGACATGCACGCTCCGAACGGTCTACTCATAACCTCATGCTGACTCATCGCTCGGAGCATGCTTTGTCATCAGCCGGCCCGGCTGGGAGTGGGACACACGGTACGATTATGTCGGCTGACAAGACCTGCTGCACCATCATGGGGTCAGATGGAATTAAATGGGACGAAGTGGATGACATGAATTTACAGACATTCTAGAATGTTAACTAATTGGCATTATCGAAGCATAGGTTCAGGGCTGCGCGGACATATGCTCTCCATACATCCCTATCTAGAGCTGCTGTTTTCCAATCATTTCCCGTATAATCTACTTCCTTCATATCATGGTTAATATTATTCTTAAACACGATTTGAAGGAAGTATATTATATAGGAGTGATTGGAAAACATTAGCTCAGGTGTTGGCAGGGAAATCCCGTTCAACCCCCCAGAAAAACTTGTCCTGGTTCTATTCTTCCATCATGAATCCTGCATGGAGTGATCGAGACACGATTTTGAGAACTAGAGTTGGAGGGCGACATGCGCTACTCAGTCGCTTCCCTCCTGATGTAATTAGAAACAAAATCATATTTGTTCTATATTTCTAATGAGTAAAAAATCGAAATAAAACACTGGTAAGAATCTAAAATAAAAACGAGATATTTTAAAGATTGGCTCTTATTTTACTTTCATGAAATTTCTTATCATTGTTGCTGAAATACAATAAAACTCGCTGTTTGATATGGAAATTAACGTTAGAATAATGTTGTGGTTACTAGATATTGCTCTAACCATAAATGCATATCATATTCCATGATGCAGCCGTTAATTTGAAATTATAATTGGACCCCTAGTACATTCAGCAATTCCTAGTACTATAATGTAAATTGGTTAGACTAGATATAAGGCTGATCAAATAAAACAAATATAAGTACAAATGGGACTAACCTCATGGGCTAGTAGTTAGCGTTTCTGACTACAATTCATGAAGTCCCGGGTTCGATTCCCGGTCACAACATAGGGATTTTTCCTTAACGATTCCTGTGTTTGTCTACTGCAATTTAGGTTAAATTTAGATTAAGGGCTCTCCTAAAGTAGGGGCACGTCGTAGCGTAGTGGTTAAGGCACTGAGCTACAAGCTGGAGGGTGGAGGGTTCAAGTCCAGTAGGGGTCAGGATTTTTAAACTGACCCAAACCCTCTGGCGGCACTATGGTCCTGGGGTCGACTCAGCCTCTAACTGAAATGAGTACCAGACGCTTGTTCTGGGGTAAAGGCGGCCGTCACGCAGGGCTGACAACCCGGCTGACATAAAGTGCCGATTGTCTAGAAAAAGTGGGAGCCTTAACCTCCTACTACCCAAAGGGCCTCTGGGCCTGTTGTGGGATCACTTTACTTTACTCTCCTAAAGTTTCATTATAATTTATCATAAGTAATGGCACTAGTCATTTCCAAATTATCGATAAATTCACTGCTCACGAAGTGAGGAATGAATTTATCTAGAAAATTTGGAAATCAAAAGTGGCATTTGTTCGACTATTTAACGAATAAAACTAAGCCGTTAACTCATAAATCATTATTTCAATATAGATATTTTAAAATATTTATGTATTTAATGTAAACGGTGATGTTTGAAAACAAATGAGAAACGTTTGTTATATTTCACTTGTTCATCACTGCAACCAGAGCATATTATTTATTACCAAAGGATCGCTATATTGTTAGAATGCACCCTAGTGGAGAAAAAATGAAACACATCAAACTGTATATTCATAAATTTCTGATGTCTTATGATGTAAATATGTCAAATACATATATTTTTCGAGAACGTTATTATGTGGGAAATAATTCGTTTAAGAAAGTGCAAACAATGGTTTCTTTTTTGTGGTATAATCAATTGCTACAAAGGTTTTTATATTATATCCTGCAAGCACTATCTGTTTACATTCGTCCACTATATATACAATCTGGTAGCCGTATTTCTTAGAGAGTCAGTCACTGCAAAATAATGCTCTGGCCTATTCAGACTGTTAGAAAGGAGGAACGTTCTTTAATATGATAAACTTATTTGATAAATTCCAGGTGAAACACGACTGTGATTGGTTGTAAATCAAAATTCATTGAAACGCGATTTGTTCATTAACTCCCATTTGTGGCATGAGTTAAATAGTCAGAGTAACCTATATCCGCCTTTCTGGAGTCCCAACCTATTAAATGGATAAAAATTCCGCTAATTCCAGGGGAGAAAGACATAAATGTCATAAAAGACAACCTGATGACATTTAACAAAAAATTATGAATTATATATCCTATTCAAGAACTTATTTTATGATCTATGGTTAAATTGCCTTTCTTTTTACTTTGCCTTATTTATCTTCTATCTTTTAGGCACTTTTACATATCCATGTCACACGAGCCTTAACTCTTAAATTCGTAATGTATCATTTTAGATATATCAGTTGGTTTAGTTATATTTAATATTTTAAATGAATCATAAGAAAACGAACAAAAATAAATCACTTAATGTGTGTCTAATAATATCAGTTATACAAGATTCCGTTCTTACTGCGGTCCGCCACATTCAAATATCTAACAGAAGAAATTTGTGTTTTGCCAAACCTATGCCGCGAGACACGCGAAGGCTAAGTGGTTAAACTCCATAATGAACAGCTCAATGGAATTCGGCCGCCAAGGAACCACAACAGGTTCCCAGGAAAACGGCACACTGGGCAATGCCAGTCCATCACTCACTCAGTCAGTCAGTGTTTTGCCAATTAAAGGGTTAAAGTGACACGATCTGTCTGGAGGGGACTTTAAATTCTGGATAACATGTACACCTTTTTTTTGTCATTACTACGACATGGAGGGTCTGTGTATGAATAACCAGCTCATTGCCAGGAGCAATTCCGAGAAAACAATAACATTTGACAATATCCACCATTCATTCATACATTTATACTAGACAAAGTTAATACGATAGGGATGAATATGATGGCCAGAGAGTTTCCGGCGACCATTTGGGCCTGAACGTTTCCTCATATGTGTCGTAAATGCGAGGAAAACAAAGAAAAACCTCATACAGGAAACTTGTCCAGCCAAGGATCGAAACCGGTCCTGCTGCTTTGAAGCAACGACGTTACCATTAGACCACAGCGGTGGTCTGATCATATGATCATAACATTTAAATATACTATTTAAAGATAGTCTACGGCTGTGGACTCGAGGTAGCGTGCTGCCTTGTCATGCAGCGGCCCAGGTTCGATTCTCGGTCGGGAAAGGTTCCTAGGTGAGGTTTTTTCAGGGTTTTTCCGCGCCTGTAAAACAAATGTCAGGAAGATAAGGTCCCAATGGTCCCCGAAAATCATCCGGTCTTTCATCATTGTCCTTATCATTATCATCATTTCACTGGTGCAGAAAGCAACGGGAAGCAACTCGCCTATAATTCACTAGTAATGCTGCAAAGCATAGAATGAAAAAATGCTATGATTGCAGTGAAAGACCTGCTCTCGGGCGGAACACTATAGGTAGTTAGATATAAAGATAGCTAATATTTAATTTTCTGAACGTGTACAGTCAATTTCTAAGTGATGAATAAAATACGCACTTTGCAGTTCAGATTGTACATGATGAAACATTCAGTACTGTACGCGGCGTCTGACTCAAGCATTCAGTTTCTGGTTAGACAACCAGATAGCCGTGGAGATATGCAGTCAGCATTAAGTAGTCTCGCAGATGGAAAAAGAAATTGGTAAATTATTCATGTAAATTTAACGATTTCTAGTCGTCGTCTCTTATCTTTATCTTAAATAGGGGTTATCTATCTCGCAATTGTTACATTATTTACGCGTATACTGCTATTATTGTTTCAATACAAGTTCATTCAGCGAAAGAATTTCAATAATGAAAGGCACTCTTTGTTCACCCCTACTTGTTACGCTGGATTTATTGATCAAGATATTATCTAATGTATCAAATGTTCATTCAATATTAATATTAGTGTAAATTGTGATTGCTATATTCTAATGTAGCACATGTTTGTCCTGATGAGTGTGAAAAGAAGGCCACGTGGCCTCAACTCCACCAGGCTAAATAAATAAATAAATACAGCATTGCATGAACGGCTAGAGTCACACACTCTGTACTTCTAGAGTAAAAGTGTCATAAAACGCCAGATATATTTGCTTTGTGTTTCTAAAGTATTTTTTAAATATAATTTGAGTGATTGTTACGTATAATGGACCACTGCTACTGTCTCTGGGCCAAATCGTTGTCTCAGACACAGTGAGCCAGGGTTGGATCCCGGTCCGAAAAGTTTCATAAGTGAGGTTTTCCTCGGGGTTTTTCCTCGTCTTTAATACGAATATCTGATAGGTTAATTGACAAATAGCCCTCGAACGTAATTTGGCCATGATAATTACACTATAATATTCACTTTGTCTATTATGCATGAGTGAATTGCGTGTCTTCAAAATGTTCGTGTTGTCTCTGGATATGGCCTGGAATGACCCTCAATACAGGATCCTATCCATGTCCTTGTGTGGTCAAAAAAAAAATATATATATATGATCTAGAATTAAAAATCCTCTCTGTGTCTGAAAGGCCGGGCAGGCTGGGGTAATTACAAAATACCTACAAAGAGAGAGGTTCAATTAAAAAATATATATATAATATATAATGATGTCTCATTTGTCATTAAGTGCCCATTTCCATTATATAATGTATTTTTATGTGTGACCATAATGTAGTCTTAATGATGTTTACTTCCAAGCCCAATTTCTATTGAGTAACACTAAGAAACTAGGTCTGGAAGTAAACATCAGTCAAACTGAACATATGGTCACACACAGAAATGCATATAATACGTAAAAATGAATGTTTGTATGTTTGGTTGTTTGTTCAACTTTATGCGAGGCCATCCCGTTGATCCGATTGTGATGGGGCTTTTTGCAAAATGTTCAGGAGATTCCCGGGATGAACATAGGTTATAAGACAGTTGTGATACTCAGCTCCTACACTCTTTAAAATCGCCCTTTGTAGTGGAAAACGTGAAAAAAAAGTAGCTCTTAGGACGCTTAAATGACTTACGCTGCCTAAACCATAACAAATACACAAAATGAATGTACACAGAATTGAATATCTCAAAAAGCTCTACAATAAAGGCAGCGACGGCATATGTTTAACTCTTACAATAAAACACAATAACCATGTTTGTCTTTCATTGATGCCAAGAAGATCGAGGCAAGCATAGCAGCACATGGCGGGTATTCTTTTACGGAAAATTTGCAATAACGAATTTTGACTTTTAGCTCATTTATGCCAAGAAGATGGAGATAAGTAGATCCCCGGGCAACACCGTGTAATCAGCACGGGGAATCTCAAAATAATTACGATATACATTTATAATTATTTTTCATTTTACTTATTCAACTAATCATAAGAAGTATGCCTACGTTAATTTTTGTCTTTCAGCTCATTTATGCCAAGAAGATCGTGATGAGTAGATTCCCGGACAACACCATGTAAACAGCACGGGGTATCTAAAAGTAATTACGATATAAATCCCTTCTCACACTTATTTAACTAAGCATAAAACACATTAATTTTCGTATTTCAGCCCATTTATGTCAAGAAGATCGGGATAAGTAGATTCCCGGGCAACGCCGGGTAATTATCAGGTGGTATCTAAAAATATAAATTTATAATTATTTTTCCTTGTACTTATTCAACTAAACATAAAAAGCACATTAATTTTCATTTATTTAGGCGTAGCAGCGCACGCCGGGCATTAGTTAGTTATATAATGAAAATGGATAGTTAATGACACAGAATGAAATTTTGAAGAAGTGGCTGGATTAAAATACTTATTGTAGTAATAATAATTACGAATAGGAATCAGGTGCACAAAGAAATTAAACATAGGCCCAATTCTGAAAATGCATGCTATTGTGCATTATAGGGCCTCTTGCCGTCCCAAATTCTCTCAATAAACTTTAAACTGAAAATATATAATACTGTTATTTTTCAAGTGTAGTATATGGATGCGAAATATGAACTCTTACTTTAAGGGGAGTACAAAATATTACAAGTATTTGAGAATAAAGTTCTTTTGAACATATTTGAACCAAAGAGAGATGAACAGACAGGTGAATGAAGGCGGCTACATAACCGTGAGCTACATGATATTCATAGATAAACAGATGTAATAAGAACAGTTTAATCTCGTAGACTATGATGGGGAGGACATGAGGTACGAATGGGCAATGCAAATGGAGTATGCAAATTTCTTGTAGGAAAACCAGAGGGAAAGCGCCCAGTTGATATACCAAGAATGGGGTGAAGAATAACAATAACCATTATTTGAGGAAGGTGGATTATATGGGGATGGTTGAAAAATATTAGCTCAGGATTGGGATGTATGGAGAGATTATGTCCGCACGGCCATTAGTCTACAAGTTTGAAAGTGCATGTGAGTTAGTTAGTTAATGAAGTAGGCCTATATGATAAAATGTGTGCTAGTAATACAAATCTAATACATTTTTTTGTTGGCTAACGGCAAGGAAAACCAGAAAATACTGAGTCAGATTGTTGGCAAATGTATACAATTTTCTTACGTAAGGTGCACTAGAGACGTATGGAAATATTTCTTGTCTGGATGATGCGGACGGATGTTGTTGACATCGCTTTATCGATTGCACAGTTGTGCAGAATCGCGTTGTAAACACATGTGCTTTACCGACCACAGCTTGCGATCTCTCTCGTTATGTAAATGCGTTTGTTTCTCTTTCAGTTTGAGTCTGATTTTCTTCAAATGTCCTGCAGCTGTTGTAACTAGGGGCCTTCTGAGAGCATATCCTTTACTTGTACGAGTACTGTGTGTCTTTCACGGGTAGTAAGAAACCCAGAGATCAGTCTTCAGATTTTCCTTATTGCACTTTGTACAATTATCACTACCCGTATAATCCACCCTACCGATGGTATCTTTATCTTGTTCATACGACAAGTGCTTGCGTGCATAAATGGCTTTGCGAGCTATAGGGGCGGTATCATAGCTCCTTAAAGAGTTACCGGAGATGTTAAAGGCAATAAACCAAATTAAAATATGATATCTCGGTAGAAATAGTGGCTATCGTTCATTGTAAAAATACAATCATCAAGAAATGCGGACGTGGGTTCTACTGAAATTAAATTATCCGGAGATAAAATAGTCCACGTCTCTTGGTAGGGATTACTTTAGGGGATCCATGGCAAAGACAGTTACGTCTCTTAGACTTTGGTAGGCAGGACATGTGGGATGAAAGAGGGGCATGCTTGGTAGGAAAACCAGAAGAAAGGCCTCCAGTAGGTAGGCTGTGAATGAATTGAGCATAAAATTTGATGCTAGAGGCAGTTTCAGGAAAACTATGAAACAACTTTACCTTAATATATTTACATCAGTGGGCAGACCTAGAAAGAGATGGGCTGAAGTCGGAACGGGTCAACAGACCTAATCCATGAATGCAGATGATGATGATATTTACATCAGATTCAAAATATTCATCAAGAATGTAAAATGATTTTTGATAAGCCACTGTTTTACTAATAGTTTAATTATATTAGTATAAAACATGTGCAATTCTGAGCACAACTTATTAAACATATTTACAAAATTATATTTCTCTAATATCTAGCATCATTTTTTACTTTTATTTAGTCTAGTTTAAGGAATTCATTACATTGACAATTTAACACATGCCCCAAATGGTAGTCCATGACCAATCATGTTTCAATGAATTTTATTTTACAGCCAATCACAGTCGTGTTACATCTCGCTCTTTAACGAATTTTCTTTACCAGCTCCTGCTTTTGTGGCGAAGTAAGCTCCTCCTTTTAATAATCTGCACAGGTCAGAGCATTATTTATCAGTGTCTCTTCAACAAATACTTTGAATATAGCAAATAATGAACAGATTCTCTCGAACTACATTTGATAATTGTATGTTCAAAAATTGTGTTTTTAAATAATGATTTTACTGAGTTGTTTACTAAAAAAATTAGTACCTATAATGTTGGTTATAATATACAGTTTGATGTGTTTCATTTTTTTTTTCCACTAGGGTGCATTCTTACAATATTGCCATCCTATTTGGCAATACATAATATGATCAAGTTGCAGTGAATAAACAAATGAAACATAAGCACACATTTCTGATTTATTTTCAAATATCGCCGTTTACGTTAAATATATTAATATTTTAAAATACCGGTAACTATATTTAAATAATGATATTTTAGTAAACAGCTTAATTTTATTCGTTAAATAGTCCTAACAAATTCCACTCTTGATTTCCAAATTCTCTAGATAAATTCACGAGTATCGATGATTTGGAAATCACTCGTGACATTATTTATGATAATTAGATCTCGTGGAATAGTTATGAGCGTCCAACATAACATAGAAACAGCTAAAATTGTTTTTGACTCTAATTAAAAATTGGAAGAATGTACGAATTAATTACTTAGAATTGTCTCCACTATAGACAATGTTCTACACTAAGCATCATAAGACGTGTTTGTGTTGTGACTATGGATCTAATTATTGTGTTTGTGTGTGATGTCACTCCGAATGGTCATGATACATACACGATGGTAGTTGGAGAATGTTGTGTAGCCGTGTTAGGGTTTGTTGTTTGAACTCATTGACCATTTACAGTTGGAACAGATGTTGACACCCGAGCAAATTTTACATCAGTAACATTAATTATTGCCGTTCCTACTGGAATTAAAAATTTTAGTTGATTATCCTCAGTATATTTGTGTATCTGCGTTGACGATTATACGGGCAGCTACCTTGTATTAAACTGTTAGTAGTTGTTACAGATGTGTTGAAGTTGCGTGTCCCCAGGATGGGAAACGTATAGTATAATAAATCTGATCAGTGTATTACAAAGAGCTATTTTATGTACAGCTAGGTGCTTACAAGAAGGCGAGCAGGGCCTGAAGAGAGGGAGGGTGTTATCGCTGTGAATCCCCGGTGCACTCGGTACTACGTTAGTTATTCATTAACCTTGTGCTCTTTCCTTGTACAGTCGTATTATGGGCCCATATCCTGTGGTTACTAATATTGTTTTATTTTCATTATAGTGTTTATAAATATTGTATTTATTCGTCCATGTGTTTAGGTTACTAAAATTGTTTCATTTTCATTACAGTGTTTATAAAGATTGTGTTTTATTCGTCCAGAAACGCGACTGACATTTTCAGGACACGTAGTACTAAGATGCATGCGATAGAAATACAATGACTCTATTTCTGTCCAACGTAAGATGCACACTTTGACATTTAACTTCTGAATGTATTACTCCGCGTAGCACGTATAAGAGTGCAGGCGAACTCTTTCAGTTGTTTGTTACAAACAGATAAATTAATGCACAACAATCGTTTTAATTTTTAATATTGCACGTTGTATTAACATTTACATTGGTACGTCGAAAACTAATTACATTATAATGGTTAATATTACACAAATTAATTCAAGTCAAACATTTAAATTAAAATAGCTGAACTTATAGTAATAAAATAAAACACCTCTGCCCATTGTAATGAACTGTACACTTAAAAAAAATTCCACCACTCTTAAAACAGGTTTAGGTCTTTTCCTCTTTTTTGTTGGGCGTTTTGATATTAGCAGTTTCTTTTTGTTCCATGCGAACATGTACAACACTTCTCTCCGACACATTCTGCAGTTAATTAAACACGATATAATTTGTTCACTACAGTGCCAAGATTATGCTCCATAAACTTACAAAATATATTTAATACTGTTTTTCACCATTCTTTAACAATTTCCCTTTGTGCTTCTAATAAATTTGTTCACACATTTTATAACCGAGTTAAGTTAACATAAGCTACCAGACAGCCGCCATATTTGTAACTGACATTCAACTTCTTCTCAAGAATCGTTCAGTTTCAAACAAATGCAAATTTTTAGTTAGTTTCCGACCTTCGAAGAAATATGTAGGTACATATTGTATTCTAATTAACTATAGTTAACATAAATAGCTTTAAATACGTAATTATATTAATAGACTACATGATCTATTTTTTTGCTTCCGCTGAACTGTGCTTTGGTCATGAACGAATCGCAGTAACTGCAGCAGTCGTGTGATTCGGGATTACCCGCCCATTTATTTTCCTGAAGTGTCTTTCTTAGGCTGGATAGAAAACAGTATACTTTACATTCGCCATCTCATCAGCTCGTAGCTGAATGTATTAATTATTACGTTTATTGTGCTCAATATATTTTGATATTCTACTTGGTGCTTAGTATTTTATATCATTAATTTTATATTGGTATGTGCATTTTTTGTCTAATATTACTCCTAGATATTTGAGTCAGACTTTATTTTGGAATTGTTTCTTGTTTGTTTTGAGAGCTGTTGATGGCGGTTTTCTGCTTGCTAATATGATAATTTATAGCTGTGGATACCGGGTATCTAGTGACGTTGAGATTGATCTGCGAATATTCAATGAGATGACATGCTGCGGGCTCTCTTGACTCCAAATTATTGTTCCAATGTAGGCCTATTTGGATTCTGCCACTTCTTCAAAATTACCCTAATTTGTCATTAACTGTCAATTTCTCTTATATAATGAATTACCATATGTGACCATATATTTAGTTTGTTTACTTCCAGTCCCAGTTTGTTAGTGTTATAGAATGTGAGTGTTGACCTTTCTATGATATCGCCTAATCGTACTTCTGCTTTCATCATGGCCATGTACTAACAACTTATTACTACCATTGAGTGAACGCCTTCATTACCCTCTAAAGATTGTATGGCATGTTGCTATGATGGATTGTCTACTCGATACAATACCTTCTGAATGCAACTGAAATATTATAATTAACTACTAAAATAGAAAATTGAACAGCAGAGGGGATAGTGTTTCAACCAATTGTTAATTTCTAAAGTATCTGTAAAAAGTTTATTATTAATAACAAGAGACCGGATTATGTGTAACATAATAAGCTCTAAATATGCATGAAAAATGCTTAAAATATGCATGAAAAAGTCAATATATGCAATACCAAATAATAAAAAAACATAATTACTAGTTTATTAGATACTTTATTTATAAATTAGCATAATAATTTGTATTTTTATTATATATTAATTATATAATAATTAGTATATTTATTATCTATTTATGGACGTTGAAACAGAAGGATATACAAGACTTAGATCTGCTGAAATGAGATACCTTCGGATGACTGCAGGATACACACTACTAGATCACAAAAAAAAAGACATCTTAGAAGAATTACACATGGAATCTTTAGATAACAAAATTTCTGATTATAAGTCAAGATGGATGCAACATGTTCATCAAATGGAAGATCACACAATACCCAAACAAATGTTAAGATATCAACCTGCAGGAAGAAGAAGACCTGGACGTCCACTCAAAGACTTTTGGATGGAGTTTCTCTTGAGGCCGAAACAGGTCAACAAATGGTGTAAATTTGTGAATGTACTATGATGATGATGATGAGTTATTAATATTATCGTTGTTAAATGTTAAATTATCAATCAGTATCAGGCAAAAGTATTGTTCACAAATTAAAATATTCTACATTTTGCTGCTATTGTAAACACAAACGATCAGGTACTGTTCCAAATGTGTCGGTAGTAAGGTTGTGTCTTCGATCGCTCAAAATATGTTTATAAACAGAAAAGGACCGTTTTACGTCAACTGAAGTAATTGGGCAGTATTTCAATTTGGTTACTATTTTGGCACTTATTATTTCTGGTGAAAGCTCGCCCGTCCCATTTATAAAACTATTAATTTGAAGCAAAGGTTCAAAGCCTGGGTATCGTTCAAAATGTTTTCAAACTTTTCCTTAAGCTTGCTTGGGAATATCTCCGGCAATAAGGAGTTCGGTTGACATATTTTATTCATTAAGTGAATAGATTCAATCAACTCCAAATCTTGAGTTTCAAGCTTTTTAATAGTTGCAGGTGTATGGGAAAAATGAGTGCTAATCACAGCTGTTTTTTTTTAAATACTGGAATCGTTAAATTCTTCCTTGCACTGATAAACTGCCAAAGCCTCTGCATTATCGAAATCATTTACTACACTTTTGACGCCTCGAAAAGTTAATTGTAAAATAACACCGATTTTTAAAATATTGTAAATATAGCGCGAAAATATGCGTTATCACCACTTTTTTAGTTAAATATGCAATAACAGGTGAAAAGAGTCTAAATATGTAAATGCATATGCAACATGCAAATGCATATAATCCGGTCTCTATTAACAACATATTTCAATTATATATTTCAATTTAAAAATACAAGGTGTCATCATAGAGCTTATAAGGTTTAAGACAATATTGACCTTAATCTGACTTAGAATTCATTGCCAGTCTCCTCATTGGTATAGTACTTGAAGCATAATCATTCACTCAGCCTCTCCTAAATTAAGAAATTAAAATAATTAATTAATCGGGACGTGTATTATTATCATGTTAAATCACTATAGGATGAAATAATCATCGAAGATATACGAAATGTATATGCAATCAAATCGTGAGAACACGAGGGATTTGATTTTTTATAATAAAATAAATTAAATTAAAGAAGTTGGTAGGATTAGAAATAAAGTATCAGTTGGTTATTACGGAAATAATTTAGCACCTACATGGTACCGCCATTGTCAAGTGACAGATATTTGAAGCGGTGACAAAAGGGTTGAAATTTGAGGAAATCCATTGTACTAGCGGATTACCAGACGTTTCTTTGTAGACCAGCAATCTAAGATCTTAAACCGAGATTCGCTGACAGGTTATGAACAAGGAATTGATGTAGGGCTTAGAAACTACAGCGTGGAGTAAACAACTCCTAATAAGGAACCAGACAAACTGCGAGAGCGCCAAGCTAGCAAACAAGCGGGAAAAAGTCACTGACCTAAACATAGTTATATAATAAAACTTAGACCGAAAATTCCCAGAGTACGAACTTATGATAAAACTGTATTTTAGAATGGACGTATTCGGCCAGGAAACTTGGTGAAATCTTGTCCAATCAAAAGACGGCGATCCCTTCTTTGGTCATAAGGAATCGTTGGCAGCCAATATAGTAAAGGGTTATATCACGACAAGGTAATGACCTCATGACGACACGATTACAGAGAGAAGGTTAACGAAGATTTCTTTATATCCAACTAAATTATGTTAAGTTAGTTCTGCGTTCTCCGCAACTCACCTATAAAAGTTAGTTCTGCGTAACTCACCGAGGCGGGAGTTCTCCACAACTCACCGATAAAAGTTAGTTTTGCGCAACTCATCGAGGCGGGAGTTCTCCGCAACTCACCGATAAAAGTTAGTTCTGCGCAACTTATCGAGGTCGGAGTTCTCCGCAACTCACCTACAAAAGTTAGTTCTGCGTAACTCATCGTGCGGGAGTTCTCCGCAACTCACCGATAAAAGTTAGTTCTGCGCAACTCATCGAGGTCGGAGTTCTCCGCAACTCACCTACAAAAGTTAGTTCTGCGTAACTCACCGAGGCGGGAGTTCTCCGCTACTCATCGACATAGTTCTTAAATAGCACAATGGCCATCAATTAGCAAAATTAGGTGAAACGTAACTTCGCGAATTTCACACTTAGAAATAATTCGGTCGTGATAGACTCTCGGAGATTCCAGTCTGAACTCTAGACGCGTTCCTGCGGTCAGTACCTTGTTCGACATTAAATGTGTCTATAATTATACGTGTAACAAGTGTCCACATTGATTAATAAAACATATTTATTAAAATTCATCTAGCGTAGTCTTGCGCCGGCCAGCTCCTTGTCATCCCTGTTGGAAGAACCTCAGCTTTACCTATCTTTCAATCTGAGCATACCCAAATTCTCACACATGGAGAATTCCTTTGATACTCCTGGCGCCCAAACATCCCTTATTAACCTATACACCTAAGACAGAAGAAGGAACACCCTTAATTATTCCTCCTACATACTATCTTCTGTACCATTTGTATTGTATTAAAACTTTAATTTGTGAATATTTTACATATGCTGTACGCATTACTGGTACTCATGTCAGCCAAGCTTCTCTCAAAAATGTTAAGGGGGCTCATACACCAGCACGAGGACACATGCACACATACCATTACTTTACAATAAATAAAAAACTATAAAACATACAATTATGAAAATGTGCACACAGATAGTATACACTATTGGATTTCGTTTGATATTAAAATTGTTATTATTGAAGCAAAAGTTTTGTAATTGCAGGAAAATAAAATTTGGAACAATTTCAGTTTCTTATATATCATATCATACATTATTACTTAAAAACAAATAACCTGACTAGCATAAACAATTTTTTAAAATAAATATAACACCCTAATAAAGCTTGTGAACTATTACGATGTGCCCAGATTTATTGGTTTAGAGAAAAAAATGTTTTATTAATATTTTTTTTAAAATAATTTTTACACTATATATTCCCCATTACCTATCCTTAATATTCAAAAGATTGCAATGATTTAGTAAGCCGGATACAGACTAAGTAGATGAGCGTGTGTGCAAAATTTCATGCAAATTGAACCATTAGGTTTTGAGTTATTGCGTTTTATGTTCTTAAAATTCTAACTTTCGGGAAAACGATGTTAAAGTTTACAGATGTTTCTACTTACAGTCTGTACTAGAAAGCTCCTTCAACATATGTTGTGCCCTCCTTTTCACTTCTCCTGCCATTTTCCTCAAGTCTTAGTCATCTTCTAGTTCTCCTGGACTCCTTCGAGGATTCTTATAGGCGTTTATCAGCAGATGTTATGCGCAGGACATCACGATGCCTAAAAGCAGCCTTGGCATATTTTCCTACATTCACTCCAAACTCTTCTAAAACTTTTAATCTGCTTGTATCCCCATCATTGAATGTTGCGGCCCTTCAAGCATCTTCTTAGAAGTTCTGTTTCTGAAAGGTTTTTGAAGGCAGGTCTTATGGCATTCATAACAGCCATTGGTATTGGATGTGGATGTTTATATGCTGCTTCTCTACCCTCTGCCTGGGCTTGTTGATATCCACACCACGACATTGCGCCCAATGGATACATATAGTACTGGGATTGGAGTCTGTTGAAGCTTCATGGTACCAGGTAGCCCATATTGCCTTCCTCACATTGTCAAGGTTCTCTTTATTTTCCCTAATGTCAAATAAATGCACGAAATATAAAACCAGGAAACTGATTAAAAGATAGGAAAAACTTCAACTAGTTGAACGTAGACCATCTGCCACGCCCATCCACAGCGCACATTGGCATTTAACATTATATATCTCGACAAAAACAGAAGATATCACAAAATTTCAGAAATATGTACTTTAAAGTATGCTCTTTCAAATGAGACCAAAAACAAAAAATTGAAAATTTTGAACTGTTATGGTGTATGAGTCCCCTTAAGTTAAAGTATATTAAACTACGATTCTTCGAATTATGTAGGTGTGAAATATGGTCTCTACTTTAAGAGATGAGAAAAGAACAGAGATATTTGAGAAAATAGTGTTTAGGAAAATGTTTGGACCAAAGAGAGATGAAAAAACAGCTGGATGGAAAAAAAAAACTAGTTAGTGAGATACATCATCGCTTTTATGACAACTTTACTTTTTCCTCGTTGTAACAAATGTTATCATTAGAAGAGAAACAGTAGCAAATGTTTAAATATGTAAAACGTTTTAACAGTAATCCTCTTTCCGTTGTACGTGAGACCGGAGTAGGTAGTGTCAAATATTCATAAAATGTCAATCCTGGAAGGAAAGAGACATATGCAAGCTGCATGGAATTTACAAAATCCATAAAGCCATAAAGTGACAAACCTTTTAACGGAAATTCCACTATAGCTTCTGGTTCTTATATACAGCGTGATTTTTAAGTGGTTTTCTTATTAATATGTCTTGGTGATGATAAGTAATGTTAAAATATATTATCACTATAAATCCAGTCACCAAGCAATACAAAAAAATTAAATTTTTTATTCATTGTTTGGTGACTGGGTTTTTAATGGTAAAATGTTTTACATTTTATAGGAAACCAGATATAATAAGAAGAGTTAAGTCTCGTAGACTGCGATGGGCAGGGCATATGGCACAAATTGGGAATGAAAGAGGGGCATGGAAGTTTCTTGTAGGAAACCAGAGGCAAAACACCCAGTTGATAGCCCAAGAATGGGGTGGGAGAATAATATTAACCATGATTTGAGGGAAGTAGATTATACAGCGATGATTGGAAAATATTAGCTCAGGATAGGTACGTGTGGAGAGCTTATGTTCGCGCGGCCATGAAACTATCGGTTCAATAGTGCCAGTGAGCTAGTAATTTAATACGTTTTACATGTTTCTCTTGGTCGGCCGCGGTGGATTAGTGGTTATGCTTATTGCCTCTAGTCCCGAGGGTCGCGGGTTCAAACCCAGCCGGGTCGATGAATTTTTTAGGATGGAAAAATCCAAGGAGCAAGTCCTCCGGAAGGGACTTTAAGCCGTGGGTCCCGAGTCTGAAGATTTTCAGGCTAGTAAAAGATCCTTAAGCCTGAATGAAAGGCCTCTAAGCAAAATTTACCGAATTTTCCCGTCCTAGTACTACTTTGGTTTCCTAGATGTCAGTATGAGGCGGAACGCTGACCACGGCATCTATACGAAAACAAGTGTAACTAAATTAGTATGGTTCAAATTCTTCCCTGCATGTTAAGGGAAAACATGGAAATGAATGAATGAATGTTTCTCTTGAGAGAAAAAATCTAATTTTTTCCAAATACATTATCAGTTTCCAAGAAGTCCTTGAGGAACACATGAGTTCCGTAGACCAAAGTTTGAAATACCCGGTATTGATATTTTAATGACTATGTTCATAACCTAGAAGAATATTGGCCTACATTATGAAATCCGCAGGATGAGTGAGTAAGACTTCGTTTGCATGAGGAAAAGTGCACCATTTATAATGTACCCCCGACTTCAACTAAACGAGTCAGTCTAGTGAAATTTTCGCTAGGAATTATCTTAATGTGATCTTAATGAGATTTCAATCCAAACAGTTTGCGTGCCATTACAACATGTCATACTAGTTTAAACTTAAATCAATTATAGAATCGACGATAAACTACTATATAAAATGATACATATATAGTATGATTTAGAAAGCACTCTATCATAATTAATATCATTATTATTTTTTATTGCGGATGAGCCCATGTAGGACTACGCAAAGTACTTAGAGGCGTTTCCTTTGAGCCCAAATTTCTTTCATTCTCTTGTTATGAGCTTGTTTTCTGTCATCTGTCCAAGTTGTTCCAGTTTTTTTCTTCGGTTTGTCCTCTTGGTCAACTTGGCACTTATTCACCTTAATTCTAAATATATCTCTGTTTGGGATATCTTCTTTAGTAATTCCTCCCAATTTTAAGTCCTTTTTGACTTTATCAATCCACTTCATAGTATGCACTGGAGCTTTACTTCTGTTTTCGTAGAATTCCATTATCTATTTTGTAAGCCAATTTGAGTTCATTCGTTTAATATGGCCATAAAATTTTAACCTTATGATAATAATAATACTAATAATAATAATAATAATAATAATAGTAGATATTATATTATTATTATTATTATTATTATTATTATTATTATTATTATTATTATTATTATTATTATTATTATTATTATTATACACATTACGGAATTTCAAAGGGATTTGGTAGATACAGATATGTTGAACCCATAGCCAAAAATATTATTATTATTATTATTATTATTATTATTATTATTATTATTATTATTACGGAATTTCAAAAGAAATTGGTAGACGGAGTTAAGTTGAACTTATGGTCAAAAATATTGTTATTAGGGGCCTATTAGGTAATATACCTCTGTGGTCTCAGGGTAGCGTCGCTGTCTTGTATGCGCAGGTGCCGGGTTCCATCCCCGATCGGTCGGGACAAGTTTTCTGGGTTATTTTATCGGAATGTTTTCTTATCTGTATGACAAATGTCAGGAAACTTTAAGGTCTCATAAGTATTATACTGTTTTATTTGCCTTGTTTAGTATGGATTTGTGAGTGAATGGTGTGGATTGCCTTAAATGTTCGTGCTGTCTCGAAAGACTGTGAGCTGATTCCTCATTCCCGGGAGACAATCATGTTCTTGTGTGGTCAGAAAAGTATGTTATTCAAAGTGTTAAAATCTAAGACTTGGGTTGGGCATTGGACAAGTAAAAATATGTATAAGTGAGAGGTTAAACTAAGAGTAAGAAAGAAATAATTGAATATTACTATTATTATCATTATTATTATTATTATTATTATTATTATTATTATTATTATTATTATTATTATTATTATTATTATTATTATTATTATTATTATTATTATTAGTAGTAGTAGTAGTAGTAGTAGTAGTAGTAGTAGTAGTAGTGTAGTACTATTAAACGTTTCGGGAGTATTAAAGAGAATTAGCAGATAAAATTTAGATTGACTCATGTCCGATAATGCACCTTTCCAGTGCTATATTATAAAACTTTAACTCACTGGCACTCTCGAACCTATAGGTTCATGGCCTAGCGAACATAAAAGCTCTCCATACATCACTATCCTGAGCTAATATTTTCCAATTATCATCTGTATAATCAATTTCCCTTAAATCATGGTCTACGAAATTGGGCGTTTTCCCTCTGGTTTTCCTACAAGAAGTCTCCATTCTCGTCTTTTATGACATGTCTAGCTCATCGCAGTCTACGAGACTTAACTGTTCTTATTATTTCTGGTTTCATATAAAGACCATGTAGCTCATTTTATTCAGTCTTCTCCATTTGCATGTCTGTTCATTTCTCTTTGGTCGAAACATTTTCCTAAGAACTTTATTCTCAAATATTTCTATCATTTTCTCCTCTCTTAAAGTAAGAATCCATGGTGGTCTATATTAATAGTGAGCAAAAGTATTTCAAATATATTACTTAACAATAGTCAATCCATATTTATATTGGGCGATACCGGAAATCACTTGTCTTTAACAATTTATTTACCAGTTAACGAGTCCCAGCGAGTTCTAGCAGGATGTACAGTTCTTGGAAGATGTGCCACTTCTTGTGCATTTAAGGTTGTGCTAACACACTTTTAACTTTCTGTCCGACAAAGTCTCGCCTGAATATATGAGGAAAAAAGAATGGTCGAGGTGGGCAACTCATTGACCCAGGTGAAACTGGAAATTTGATCTTATCATTTAGTATAAATATCAGCTCTTTTCGGGGATCTACTAAGTATTTTTCACCAATTCCTCAAAACTGTAATTTGGCAGTTATGAATCAACTTGTAGATTCAACAGTAAATGAACCTATTAAGGGAAAAACAACAAACCTTCTATATTTCACAACTGAAACTAACGTTCCTAAGAGGGCTTGAATTGTGTGTCCTGATAATGTTAAATTAAATACATTTATGGCCCATTTTTTCTAGAAACGTTTATAAAATGTTATGCATTTGTTTTATTAAACTTACCTAATAGGGTCTGCCAAAGTGACGAAATGTATTTGTTACTATAGAAATAAAGGAATAAAAAATTATATATTATAAAGAAGAAAGTCAAATTTGGGTTTTTATACAATAGTATGAAGAAGGTATAAATGCAGTGTAGTTGAAAAGATTATACGATGTGACGAGGAAATTCAAGAACCAGAATTAAGAGACAGGTCATATAAATGATTTCTCAAGTTGGAGATAAAGCCCTTCAGAATGGTTGTTACTATTTCTGATATGAGATCTTTGCTAATTCCTGTTGTTTCAGGAATGATTCTGTTTTCTGTAGTGTATAGATCCATATCTTGTAATTATATTTGTCTATTCTCACTCTAAATCTCTGTACAGTGTGAATTCAAACTCTACCGAAAAAATTTCACAGGTTTTTACAGGATGTTATGTTAGTTTTTTAATATAATCTTCGGTGGCTCATTACAAAGTAATTTCATTGTTTTCGTTTTGTAGAACTCAACCAATATGGTATCTGTTTTCTCAGAATATGATTGTTTCCAAATTTCACTGTTTAAATTGTTCAAAATGTTAATCGCCATTATCACGACAAACTTCACAGCGACGTCTCATGGACTATGGCACAGCCTCTAGCATCACCATCAATGGCTCCTTCAATTCTAACAAATATAACCATATATGTTTTGACAAGAGTCATATACACCAGGTTTTTTACGTGACCCAGAAAAAAGTCCATGGGTGTCACATCTGGTGACCGAGATAGTCAAGGAACAGGACCACCACGACCTATTCATTACCGGAACTATTCATCGAGATATTCTCAAATATTCACTTAAAATTGGAGGTACTCCCATCATACTATCACATAAGCATGTGAATTATCAGCGGATCTTCCAGAATATGTGCGACTACATGCTCAAGAATTTTTTTCGCATAAATTATTCAGTAATGAGCTAACGGAGACCATGTGCTCCTTACATCAAAACACTCAGGAACATCTCTGTTAATTCTGAGCATATTAGTATAATTACAAAATCAAAATAATTAAAAAAGCGATTTTATTCTTCATTAAAGTTTTTGGAATTAACAGTTTGGATCTTTATCATTGAGCTCTTTAGAAATAACTCTCCGGACTAAAAATAAATTTCTTTCTCTTTAATCCCTGAGTTTTGCGTAAAAGTGAAATTGAGTTCAAAGGGTTTTTTTTTAAAATTTTTGTTAAACCGCTTATTAAATCAAGTACATATCTTTCCCTTAATAAACGTTACTCTTTGAAGGATTTAAAGAAAAGAAAATCCTACCTTTCTTGTCCTTTGAATGATGCCTCTAAGTAAGACAAAAGTCGAGCGCCTTCCACGGTGTTTACCAGTTGTGACGTTAGGTATTGGTAGTTGCCAGAGAAACTGAAATAAAGTATAATATGGAACATGATATCAAATACAAGAGAAATCAAATACCCACCATATTATAGAGGATGTTTGATTTTTTAATTGAAATATTGGTCAAAGAATGGCAAAAAAATATTGCATTAGGAGATATTCTCGAGAGGCATAATTTTGTAATAATAATTACCCTTTTTGTTACATCTTATTTATAGACGCTTTAACATTATAATGTGATATGATCTTCAAGTGTAAAATTAGAAATTGTGTTTCTAATGTGTATTTGTAAAGTGTTTTTAAAGAAGTTGAAAGCGACATGGATGCTTATGATGTCCAGATGGTTTTCAAACTACTTAGACCTTGAATTTTTCTGATATTTGTCTAAAAGTTGAGGAAAAACTCCAGGAAGAACATCATCCAGGAAACTTGTCTCAATGATATAATAGATGGTGTATGACAATGAAGCGCCATCAGAGTCCTTAAACAAAACTTAAACTAAATCCAGAGCATTGGCGACCACAGGAATAATTCCCTTAAACAATCATTGTGTTCTTACCGGGAATCGAACCCGGGATCCTATGAACTATAGTCAGAAGCTCTGACCTATATATATATATATATATATATATATATATATATATATATACACACGGTATATGTGTACGTGTATATGTATGTATGTATTTAGATGTTATAATTATTCTCTTTAAAAATTTGCTTACCTGTTATGGTGGCCACTAGATGCCAGTTGGACGACTTCCCGCTACCTCTTGTGTGAATTGAGAATACTACATATATTTAAAAAATGTATGTTTGTGTTGAAATACTTGAGTAGCTCAGTTGGTTAGAGCGCTAAACGTACAGATTATAGAGACTCAGGTTCAAATCCCGACTCAAGCATTCATTTTTCTTTTCATATCATATGTGTGTGTGTGTGTGTGTGTGTATGCGTGTAAATTTTAGAAGTTAAAATTCGAGTAAATCGTATAATCAGAATATTGCTGTTACAACAATTTTATTACAAAAGTGGAGAAAACAGTAGCTTTATTATATGTAGTCCTATTTGATGCTAAACTTCACTATTTAAAAATTAATTTAGACAGAATGTTTTTCAAAATTAAAAATTGTGTGTAGGCTACATTTGTAAAGCTAATAAGGGAACTGTCAACCATTGCATGCCGAAAACTTTTTTGAAATTTCTTCGAGAGAAGCATTGTGATGTACCACGGCCGTATAAAAGAATTGTCACTTTTAACTGCAAGGCACTAAATCTAGCGCCAAATCTCTCATCTATACTATAGAGAAGTAATACAACTCCTGAATTGGTAGAGTGAATAACCCTCAATACATGTTGTCCGCGCCGCGTCTTATCACACTCCATTCCGCTCTTACTCAAACAGGGACGTCAATCTGCTCCTTACAGCGGATTGCCATTGTTGGATTGTGGCTTCAGAAATTTCTAATCCGCGTAAAGTTTTACAATCATCCATTTTAACATCTTGAGCTGCATCAACTAAACGTCTTGTGAGATATCCAGCATCTGCAGTTTTTAATGCAGTATATTTGTTCTCTATTATATTTAATTAATGTTGGGAAGTAAACATTATGAGGTATATCATTAAAATTCATCGGAGAACATATTGTTTAAACAACTCACCTCATAGGATTCATGCTTCCATGATATCGCGATTTCAAACATAATCATGTTCATTGTCAGCCATAACTCCGACTGATGACGGCCGAAGAATTTCATCAGTCGGAGTTATGGCTGACGATGAACATGATTATGTTTGAAATCGCGATATCATGGAAGCATGAATCCTATGAGGTGAGTTGTTTGAACAATATGTTGTCCGATGAATTTTGTTCTCTATTATTTGTTTCCGTATAAAATGGGTTTTAATTCCACAGGAATTTAAAAATTGAAAATTAATGTAGATATTTCATTATTTAAAATTCCTTTATGAACTTGATCTATTGATTTTTGTACATCTTTTTGACTGATGACATTTTCAAAATCTAATCTAGTAATATAATCAGTATGTTGTAGAATTCTAATATGTTGGATTTCTGTGCCTTGCTGTTAAAAAGACAGATTTTTTTGGGCACGGTCTTGGTAGGGGCACGCCGTAGCGTAGTGGTTAAGGCACTAAGCTACAAGCCGGAGGGTCGAGGGTTCAAGTCCCGTTGGGGTCAGGATTTTTAAACTGACCCAAAACCCTCTGGCGGCACTATGGCCCTGGGGTCGACTCAGCCTCTAACGGAAATGAGTACCAGACGCTTGTTCTGGGGGTAAAGGCGGCCGTCACGCAGGGCTGACAACCCGGCTGACATAAAGTGCCGATTGTCTAGAAAAAGTGGGAGCCTTAACCTCCTACTACCCCAAGGGCCTCCGGGTCTGTTGTGGGATCACTTTTTTTTTTTCTTGGTATACCACAACGTTTTTCAGACTTTTCGAAGTAGGTTTAGTCATGCAATTGTTGGCAGATCCTTAATTAAGAGAAGAAAATGTCAGATAATTATAATCAAATGTATATTTTCCAATTACGAGTTACATTTTACATCTCGTCGCAATCGTCTCCCCTTAAAATGCGCAACCCCACCGTATATTGAAACCGAATCGTCGCAGTTCTGCAAACTACGTCACCGCGCGGACATATAAACTTTTTAGAAGCATTATCCTGAGCTAATATTTTCCAATAATTCTCTGTACAATTCAACTCCCGCTTATGAATAGCCTAAACATCAAATGCGTATAGTGAGTGAAATATCTTTAAACAGAATGTTGGAACAGAATGTTTCACATATCGTTATATGTGATCTGTTACTGTAGAACTTTATAGAAAACTTACTTCCTCACGCCGGATATAAGCAGGGAGAAACTCTAGTCACGTGTTAGATTTACAGAACGCGGTATTCCTAGGAAACGCCTAACGTTATCACATTCAAAATTATAATAGTAAACTAAGCGAAACAATGGATTTTCCGAAAATAAAAATCCTATGAGAATAGACATAATAGAAGTCAAGAAAATGGACATATACATGTGTATAAACATATCGAACAGGTTTCGGTTGTCACTCTCTTTCCTTTCCTCTGTTGATATCCACTTTGATCTCTTTTCTGTAGTAAGCCAGGACTCGTCTTTACATGCTCGTCAGATAAATCACTTCCTCCCTGCACAAAATTAGCTCCACGGGGGATAAATTGCAATTCGCTAGAGAGAAATCAGTATTGAGATAACATATATGTTTTGGACGTATAATTAAAGTTTAAATCGCAAAAAAACGCACAATGTACTATCTTCTGTAGTGTCCGGGAACTTCCATATTCATGTTCATAAGGCTGTCATTTGTCTGTACTCTGTGAAGGTTCATCCAGTCCCCTTAAATTAGTTTTAATGTTTTTACCCATCTGCAACTATCTTTAAAAGAAATTTACCATCGAGGCTTACATTAAAAAACCTGTATGCACTCGCATAGACCTAATATTTCATTGTAGCCATAATGTGACATTGTTTAATTAATGTTTGGAATTACTTTGCAGAAAATTAATTACATGAATGTAAAAATACCTGGGTTATGAAATCTCCTATTTTAAAAATGAAGATCTGTTTAACAAACTTAATAAATTTAATTATATATGTGTCACAATTAAAATAATATTTAAAAAACGCAACAATGGAAACAAAACTAAAATATTATAAAGCAGTGGCAGTCCCCTTACTATTATGTCAACAGCACGTACGGCTTACTGCCCGTGTGACCCATATTTGTAAATAATATTGTAAATATCTTACTTTTTGTCTAATAAAGTCCTACTACTACTACTACTACTATTATTATATGGTAGTGAAATTTGGGTTTTAACCAAAAGAGAAGGGAAGATAATAGAAACAGCTGAAATGAGATTTCTGAAAAGTGTGACTGGCTTCAAACTTCTAGATAAAAGAAGAAGTGAAGATATTTGAAATGAGCTAAATATTTTTAAACTTTTAGATAAAATAGAACAATCTAGAAAAAACTGGAAAGAACATGTTAAAAAAATTAAAGATGATCGGATTCCAAAAATTATACTTAATTACAATCCAAGAGGCGATAGGAACATTGGTAGACCGAAAAAGAGATTGGATTCAACTTTTTGAATGAGAATCTGTGAGACCGGAACAAGCCACATGGGCTTAATCCATGATAGTTGATGATGATGAATGTAAAAAATTTGACTCTTTAAATGACTAAAGTTTTACAAGCGATGTTATATTTAAACAATTGTAGAATAAAATCTCCATAACCGAACAAGTTGGCTCAAGCCATAGCGTTTGAGATCCGTATTCTGGAGGTCTCGGGATCCAACACCAGAACCAAAAAAACCTGACTGAGGATTTGTTCTCGTTGTCTCCTGTCGTCAAGTAAATCCTGTGTTTTAATTTCATTATCACGACTCATTTTATTATATTCATTTCATAGCGTTATTAAAAAATATAATAAAAAATAAACGCGATATGATCTAGATGTTAAAGCATCTAAAGATAAGAGCTAATGTTTTCCAATCATTTCCTGTATAATCTACTTCCCTCATGATGGTTAATGGTATTTTCCCACATCGTTTTCGGTCTACCAACTGGGCTTTTTCCTTCTGGTTTTCCTACAAGAAGCATCTATGCTCCTCTTTCATTTCCCATTCGTGCCACATGTACTGTCCATCGCAGTCTACGAGGCTTAACTGATTTCCTATAAAGATCAAGTAAGTCACTGTTACATAGTCTTCTCCATTCGCTTATCAAATCAATTTTAATTATGTAACGAGTTTTCCTTCTGGTTAATTTTAATTATATGACGAATCATTTCTTGACTAAGCAATTTTAATTTTTACTAACTATCTCTATGAACATTTTTTTGGACATAAGAAGAATTGTGTTTGTAACCTAATGAATAGCATCTGTGACTACATTTAATTATAATTAATTATTTTTGTGACGAATCTGAATTATAAGACGAATTGATAATAATAATAATAATAATAATAATGATTTATTTATTCTGGCAGAGTTAAGGCCATAAGGCCTTCTCTTCCTCTCAATTAGCACAAATACAAATAAATATTTGACAAATATAGATATACACTATACTAATTATAAACAGTTAAAGATACATTATATGTAGCAACGTAAATTTCATGTACGAACAACATTTTATAGGATAATAACAATAATAACACGATAATAATAATAATAATAATAATAATAATAATAATAATATAAATATGATAAATTATACGAGAAACACCAATTAATATATATATATATATACCTTACATTGGGTAATAATGAAGTCGAGGTTAGAGCAAATGTAAATTTAGATTTCTTTTAAAAGATGCCAATGTCCGGCAGCCCCTTATTTCTTGTGGTAGGGAATTCCAGTTGCGAGAAGTGAAGATGGTATATGACATGGAGTGATGTGATGTCCTATTCAAATTTCTGTAAAGTATTGTCACCAACCCTCTTAAATTTACGCCATAAAATCCACCACAAATTTACTTCTCTTCCGAAAGAAGCCATGCTCATGATTATTTAAGTTACATGAGAGGGCCGAGAACAGTCCATTTTTTAAAATATTAGTTAATATCATGCCCACTCTATTAAAAGATATGAACAAGTTGGAAGGATAATGTACTGAGTACTGAATCGTTGCTTTATTTTACTTTTGATTGTATGGACTTTTTTTAACCTGATGCCAGCACGGTACTTTGGTTAATGCCACAAAAAGTTAACTGAGAATAGGAATATTTCATTCAATTTATAACCATAATGTAAAAATATATCATCATCATAGTACATTCACGAATTTAGCCCATTTGTTGACCTGTTTCGGCCTCAAGAGAAACACCATCCAATAATAATAAAGTAATGACATAACAATTTCATAAGCCTGGTGTCAATTAATAAAACAACCAAATGGAGATAGCAGGAATTGTATTTTCTCTCTCTAAAAAAATAAAAAGCGCTTGGTCGAATTCGAACGCACTATCTTATTAATCCCAGTTCACAACTTTACCACTAATATATAACACTTACAAGCAGTAGTTTTACAGTGAAACTATAGATATCAGTAAACGTCAGATCGAGATCCAAAAACATTGCCTTCTCCGAGTGTTAACGAAAACACTCGAACGGAACTTTTTTTGAAGATAGTGGCCAATTTCATTTTTGTCAGCAATAAACTATGTTTAAAGAATTGTTTAGAGACCAGAAAACCAGGAAAAACATGATACATCTTCTATAAATGTCTTGCTATTGTTGTTATTATATGTTTTCTCCAATCATTGACAATTGCCAATCGCCACTGCATTAAAATAAGTTAATAAATTATTCAAAGCGCTTGTAAAAATTATAAAACATTATTTATTAATTTTCTTATTATTTAATAAAAATTATAAGCTGTGATACAAAGTGTTCATTGTTTCTATAGGCCTATGTTTAAATGAAATACATAAAAACATGTTTATTAGTGGATGTAGCCTACGATTGCAAGTCGGTATTTTCAAACCATTGGTTGCCATAAATCCAAGATTGAAATATCATTAAGGTAATTACTCGATTCTATTCTCTCTCCTACCCTAACTACAGGTAGGCTCATTACGCTTCTAAAAAGTGCATAAAATACTTATATTTGTCATAAAAACATAAAAGCGCACATTCAAAGTACATTGCCTGAATGTGTTTGCCATACATGTTAAATTATACATATGACTGTTTTGTATAACGACATATTTACATAAAACATTTCATTTTTTTCTCTTTATATTCGCAAGAGGAAAACAAGTTAAATATTGTGTATCAATTTGTAATCAGGTTTCATCTGATTTGATTGCATCGTATTGAATTTAATATTATGAGAATTGATTTGGCGAGTTCCTGTTACACAAGGAAATGTCAGGGACGGTAATGACAAATCACAAATTACTTTCGCAATATCGTTTATTGAGACTTCTCTAATATTAATGGATGTTTAGGAAAATCGGATGGAAAAGAACATGTTTTTCCTTTCTTAAAACAATTATTTACCTAGAAAATGTTTTGATGTTTCGCTGCTGTAACTTTTGTCATTTTGAAATATACCAGACATTAATCTTTTCAGAATGAATAGTTGGAAAGAGCTGTGTTAAATTGGTAACTTCTGGTTTGGCAGAGAATCAAACATTTGTTGGAATAGGAAGGAAAGGGAATGGACAAATAACTTCTTTATAGAAAAACAATAATGAATCACCAAATATAAAAAAATAACTTCATTTACCATAGGACTGTAACATGAAATAATATATATTAGAAAAGTATTCACAGTTAAATATCATACCAAATAGTTACTTCTTAATCCTCAAAGTTTTATAACCATTTATCATTCCACGTTAAATTTGTTAGCAGTGAAAGAAGATAATACATAATCAACTTTTATAAGATTCATGATGTGTTCCGTTGAGGTATTATTCAAAATCAAAATAAAAAATTATGGAATATTCATCTGAAAAGTCCGTCTCCTCAACTTAATTGATTATTTAACTGTAGCGCTTTCGGGACTTGTCCCATCATCGGCAGGATTCAAAACTGGTACATGAATCTTTTAAAAGTTGATTATGCAGCCAGTCAGGCTAAAATTAAACAGACCAGTTTTGAATCCTGCCGATGATGGGACAAGTCCCGAAAGCGCTACAGTTAAATAATTAATTAAGTTGAGGAGATGGACCTTTCAGGTGAATATTCCATAATTTTATATTTTAATTTTAGATAATACATAACCATGCAGTTATTATTATGTAATCAACTGATTTGGTGTTTATTTGATGAAAATTCATTTTTTAATGAAATTAGAAGTTTTATGATTTTATAATCATTTATTTTAATCAAAATTCATGTCAGCTGTTTCAAAACACTGTATCTTCTTCAGATGAATGCCACAAATACAAATAAATTTTCTCATATACCGGTATATATATATACTTTCAGTTTTATATTATACTTTCATGTTACGGCCCTATGGTAAATTAAGTTAATTTGTTTTGACATTTGGCGATTCATTATTGTTTTTCTGTCAAGAAGTGATTTGTCTGTTCCCCTTTCTTCCTATTCCAACAAAAATAATAACACTGGTCAACATGATTTTTGGATCATGAGTACCAATATTTGTACTTAATGCAGTTTTTTATCGTGTGTTAATACATGTATTCGGAATTTCTCCATCGCCCACAGTTTTTTTTATTTCAATTTCAATTAATGGATTTAAATAATTATTTTCTTTAATAAACATATTTTCCGTCCATTTGTCCATTGTAAAATAAAACCAAATGAGCTAACTCAGGAGATTCAGCTATGGAAAAGAGATATCAAGGCAAATGCAATCCTAATATGCTGGCCGATTATTATTAGACCATCAAAAGGGATGCTCCACAGGCGAAATATAGCAGAAAATCGTCATTTATTACTTTCTAGGTGAGTCCGAATGTTCGAATATTGTGTAGTTACGAATGTAGAAAATATTAAAGTGTTTGAAATTATAAATTCCTGTTCTCTCGGAAACCTTGCGTGATGGAGAAAAACCGGTATCATATTTGAATTCAGGAGAAAAAAATACTATCAGAATCACATATTTTTCTTTCTGAGACAAAAAAAAAGTATTTTTTGTTGCTCATTGTAATTGATTCTCTGCCAAAACGGAAATTATTAATTGAATAGAACTCTCCAATTATTCATTCTGAAAAGATTAATATCAGATGTATTTCAAAATGGCAAAATTTACAGTAACGAAATCTCAAAAGGTTTCCTGGATAAATAATTGTTTGAGAATGGGAAAATATGTTCATTTCTGTCCGATTTTCTTAAACATCCATTAATTTTAGAGAAGTCGCAATGAAAGATATTGCGATAGTAATTTGTGATTTGTCATTCTCGATCCAGACTTTTCCTTGTGTAACAGGAACTCGTCAAATCAATTCTCAGAATATTGAATGCAATACGACGTAGCCAATTCAGTTGAAACACGATTACAAATTGATACACAATATTTAACTTGTTTTCCTTTTGCGGATATAAACAAAAAAAAGTGTAAATATGTAAATATTGTGTTTTATAAACAGTCACATGTATCATATAACATGTATGGCAAACACATTCATGCAATGTCATTTTAATGTGCATTTTTTTTACTGATAACTAGAATTATTTTTATGCACTTGTTAGCAGAATAATGAGTCCAACTGTAGTTAGGGTAGGAGACATATACATCTGTGGAAGATTCAGTGGATCGAAACAGATGCCAAGAATATTGATTGATTAAAATAAATATTTATGAAAATCTCAAAATGTTTATATTTTTATCGATAACATTATTAAACACAATGAGTAAGGTATCTGAAAAAATTATATGTAAGCGCCTTAATCACAATCTAAAACAATTAAATGTAATTCGGGATGAACAGAACGGATTCCGTCCAAAACATAGCACAGTAATCCAGCTAATGAGACTTGTTGAACATATCACTAGAGGGTTCAACGAAAATCGTGTCACGATTGGATTATACTTAGATATAAAGCAAGCCTTCGACAGAGTGTGGCATCACGGCCTACTACGGAAAATGGTCGAAACAGGATTAGATGACGGAATAATTCATTTAATAGCTAAATATATAAACAATAGGCAATTCGAAGTTGCTTTCCATAACTCAAAATCCGCCCTGCGGCCCGTCTATAGTGGAGTGCCACAAGGCAGTATTCTAGGACCTATAATTTTCAATATATACATAAATGATATTCCACATGACAATAGACATAACAACACTCATCTATATATGTATGCAGATGACACTCTAATCACTAGTCAATCCTCCCGAACAATACACGCGTCTAGACAGATTCAAAATAATCTTAATATTCTCGAACCATGGTTGGAAAAATGGAGAATAAAAATAAACGTAGATAAATGCCAAGCAGTTCTTTATACAAAAAGGTATTCTCAATATCGATACATGCCCCCACAATTAAGTCTTTATGGACACAATATCGAGTGGAAAAACGAAGCCATTTATTTAGGTGTAACACTCGACAAAAAACTACTGTTTAAACAACATATCCAAAATACCTTAGGCAAAGCGTATGGGACATTGAAGCTGCTATACCCTATTTTAAATAACCATAACAAAATTCGAATAAAACACAGGGCTAACAATCTACAAGGCACTATTAAGGCCAGTACTCACGTACGCAAGCCCCATATGGGGACACGCCGCTAGAACTCACATAAAGAAACTGCAAGTTTTTCAAAACAAATTATTATATATGATTACAAAACTACCGCGTGTAACACCGGTTGACATATTACACGATCAAACGGGTGTAGAAACAATTGAGGAGTATATTAAACGCATGGCTCTTAAATTTTATAATACATGTGAAGGCCATGATAATCCACTCGTGGCATCGCTGGGAACCTATGAAACAGCCAACAACAAACACAAGCGTCCAAAATGGATCCTGGACAACACTTGACCGGTGAAAGCTGATAGGGCACACACACACACACACACACACACACACACACACACACACACACACACACACAGAAACACATTACACAATTATTCAATTACAATTACAACATTAGCATATAATGTACATTAATAAAATATATTAACACAACAAATTAAAAACTAATAACTAATCTTACTGCTACAGGTCATCCCACCAGTTCCAGAGAAACTGACATCACCTGACAACTACAGATAGAACAGCAACAACTGAAGAATACAAAAAAATAAATAAAAAATGCACGTTACCATAATTGTATGATTAATTGTAATAATCTGAAATGTACGCACATTATATTTAAATAAAGAGAAGCCTGGATGCCCTCCCAATATAGAGTCATCCGAAAGCCAAACTTGGCAAGATCCCGCGTGATCGACTATTCCGATTGAGGTTTTAAGCGGTTTCCCTCAATCCAAAGAGCAAATGCTGGAATTGAACCCCAAAAGGTTCGCTTCCGACTTCACTCTGCTAATTAACTTCAAAATTAAATTCAAAATTTAAACCGGGGCTAATGTATTTTACAGGAACCCGGGGTTCTACCTATTAAGGAGGACCAAAATGGATCGCTCACCGCCAACACTTAAGTGATGGCCGCAGAGCTTTCCATCTATCTATCTATTTAAAGAAAGGTTTGTAGACCAAGAATGAGGTGGGAGAATAACGTTAACTATGATATGAGGGAAGTATATTCTGCAGGAAATTATTGTAAAACATTAGCTCAGGAAAGGGATGTATGGAGAGCTTATGTCCGCGCGGCCATGAACCTACGGGTATGATAGTGCCAATTAGTATTATTATTATTATTATTATTATTATTATTATTATTATTATTATTATTATTATTATTATTATAATTATGGTACGGACATGTCCATCGAATGAAAGAGGATCGGCTACCAAAATATGTTTTGGAATGGAAACCTGAGGGAAGACGAGGCAGAGGAAGCCCTAAAACTTCCTGGAGTCATGGAATATATATACATGAAGGAGAAACATCTACAACCAGGAGATTGGATGTACCGACAAAATTGGATATTGGGAATCGGACGATGTCAAATACATTAATCAACCGATGATCTATCTATCTGTATATCTATCTATCTATCTATCTATTATTATTATTATTATTATTATTATTATTATTATTATTATTATTATTATTATTATTATTATTAAGTCCACCGCTGTGGTCTCGAGGTAGCCTGCTACCTTCTCACGCAGCGGGCCCGGGGTCGATTCTAGGTCGGGACAGGCTCCTGGGTGAGACAAATGTCAGGAAGCTTAGGGCCCAACGGTACCCGAAAATCATCCGGCCATCACCATCATCCATATCAATATCATCATCATCCTTCACCGGTGTGGAAAGCAACGGGAAACTACCATACCTATAATTCCCTAGTAAATCTGCAAAGCAAAGCATGAAAATGCTATGATTGCAGTGAAATACCTGTCCTAGGGCAGAATTACTATGGATGGATCATTATTAAAATGCCAAAATCAGCAATAAAATAAGCCAGTGAAACAAATTATTGGAAGAACGTGACAAACAGCGACTCGAAGCAACACAAATTAATAAAGTTTCCCGAACTTTGTGTGGGGTGACTGGAAGAAATAGGTTGAATAATGGGGTTATAAGGGCACAATTACGGGAAGGCCGTATTGTAGAAGACAAAGAAAAATATTAAAACAAATGGAGAGAACATGTTCTTAGGATGTTACCTTCAAGATATTTACGACAAGAATTATATTACAGAGCAAGATTACGAAAATACTGTACATGGGACGAAAAATACGGGATGACCAATTTATCTTCAGAACAGATCTAGCGGCCTAATCTTGATAAACAAAACATTATTATTATTATTATTATTATTATTATTATTATTATTATTATTACTTTTATTATATTAGTATTTATTTTAGGTCGCTTAACATTCTAGGTCTCTTTTCGATCATAAGAGTTTTAATAAATTTGAATATTAAAATGTTAATGATTAAAAAGCATATATGATATAAAGAATGCTCTTTTTCTTCTTTTTATTCCTCATTTCATGGTTTAGACTCTAGATATATTCCGTCATAAAATTCTTCCATTTGAAGGGTTGTCCTATGTCTCTTCGACCTTCTGACTTCTAAACTTTTGAAATTCATATTGATGCACCGTTGAGGTTATGTAATAAGATGTTAATTATATAATTTTATCTGGTAAATCAGTCGTCCTCACCTAAATTATTAAACTTCTTTAAGTTATTCTAATATGGAGGCCTTTCGAAAACAATGTTTCATCTTCTGCGTTTTAACTGAAACTGATGGAGACATAGAGATTCTAAAAGAAGCAAGGAATAAAGGCCAGCTCAACGAGAACATAACCGCAGACATAAATCCGTTATACAACCTATAATATATTATAACGCCATCAGTTCCAGTTAAAACGCAGAAGATGAAACATTGTTTTCGAAAGGCCTCCATAATACAATAACTTGAAGAAGTTTAATAATTTAGTTGAGGACCACTGATTTGCCAGGTAAAAATTATATAATTAACATCTTCTGACTTATAATTGTAAATTAGTTTTGGAATTATACTCTTGCCCTTTATTTCAATGTGAGTATTCCATGTGATACGATATTATTATATTTGTATACTTATTAAAACAAACACTATCGTAGGCCTATATCTTCGTTTCGTGATTCAGGTTATTGTAACCTTTAGTTCTTCTTAAAAATTGCATCTCTTCACTTTGTATTTTGTTTGTACGAACCCACGCTTTACTTCTATATAACAGGAAGAACTGTAATCGTTGTTTTATAAAAAATCATTCTCGTTTCTTTTCTGGTATTATTTTTAAGGTCAGCCGCGGTGGACTAGTGGTTATGCTCCTTGCCACTGGACCCTAGGGTCGCGGGTTCAAACCCTGCCGTGGTCGATGGGTTTTTTAGACGGAAATATCCAAGGAGCAACTCCTCCGGGAGGGACTTTAAGCCGTGAGTCCCTAGTCTGAAGATTTTCAGGCTCGTAAAAAATCCTTAAGCCTGAATGAAGAGGCCTCTAAGCGAATTTTCTCGTCCTAGTACTACCTTGGTTTCCTAGATGTCAGTATGAGGCGGAACGCTGACCACGGACCACTCAAAATGACACCTATACGAAAACAAGTGTAACTAAATTAGTATGGTTCAAATTCTTCCCTGTAGGGGGTGAGCGCCTAAAAAACTCTGTAAAGGGAAAACATGGGCTTACAATACAATTTTTTTTATATTTAATGCCCCAGGTTGTCATTTCGACATTTATGGTGTTCTCTCCTGGCATTGGCATTATTGTAACCCACTTCTGAGATTGATCCGCCTGGAAGGTGGGGTTACGCTGCCTTGATGATATGATGGGTGATGATGATGATAGTGATGCGCCTTAAACCTAAACTTAATCTAAGGCGAATATGAATTATGATGACCATATGATGTTCGAGGATAGTTTGGACCTTAAAGATTTCTGATATTTGTCTTATAAAAACACCCTCAGCGAGAAAAAACGACCCGACCGAGACTCAACTCGAGCCCACTGCTTCACAAGGCAGCACGCTACCGTGAGACCACAGCGGTGGACATATTATGTTATTATTATTGTTATTATTATTATTATTATTATTATTATTATATTATTATTATTATTATTATTCTCAGTCATCCTTGTTAAGTGTCCTTTCCAGTTTGTTCTGTATTTCACTATTGTTGTGTTTAATTCCTCTACTTTTAGTTGTTGTCTTATTTCTGTGTTATGTTTTTTGTCTGTTCTTTGATATACTGCTATTGGTCTAAGGAATTTCATTTCAGCTGCTTGTATTCTGGTAGATTGTTGTGTTGTCACTGTCCATGTTTCGGATCCATAAGTATAGTAGGAACTGCCATTGTCTTGTGTAATTTCATTATAGAGTCTTTCCTGGCTTTATTTTTCAAAGTTCTTTTGTGCTCCGTATTATAAGCAAGAAGCATATTCAGTCGGCATCTTCGTACATCACAACTGTAATAATAGGGGCTTCTTCTCGTCTCTCGACCTGGTATTAAACCAGATACGAGTAGAGGTTTTACATTTTGGATTAATATAATATTTGTTTTGTAGGTTTTACATCTTTCGGCTACGTCACTCTACTCCACATGTGACATTCCAATTTCCATCGTTTAATCTTTTCCATCGTGCTGCTTAGAACACCATGAATCCACGTTACTTTTGCCATCTTCTTCTACCAAGCGGCACTCATTCTAGTATTTTTATTGGGAATCTGTCTTCTGTCATTCATTCTTACATTATCATACCATCTTTTTTATTAATCCATAATATTTGAGATAGAACTTTCTTCTTCTTCTTCCTTCCAAGTATTAGGCCAAGGCCTGTTACGATCCTATAGAAATATTTCCCTCCAGCGTTTCATAGGACGGCCCAGTGATCTTCGTCCTCTTGGTATATAATTATAAACAGCTTTGGGGATCCGATTTTAACTCATTCTTTCTAGATGATGTTTCCAATATAGTTGGTACTGTTTAATATATTCCAAAATTGGCGTAGTCTTCAATTCTTTTAAGATATCGGTGTTCCTTTTCCGATCCCATCTGGTGTAACCATCTGTTCTGCGCATGAATCTCATTTCACAAGCCGTTATTCTGCTTTCATGTTGTATTTTTAGTGTCCATGCTTCACTACCATAGGTCAACACTGGTCTATTCAAAGTGTTATATAAACGTAATCTGGTGTTTTTTTGTACAAGGGATAGTTTCATAACTTGATTAATAATTCCCAAACTTTTATTATAACTAGTAATTTTTTCAGGGATATCCTTTTCATCCCAGATAGAGAGATAATATCCAAGATATTTAAATTGATTAGATCTCTCTAAAATTTTATTCTGGAGACAGATTTTACTTTGAATGGGGTCCTTCCCATGAACTTTAATCTTATTTAATTACATTTTTATAATTTATCTCTTCTGGAAATTCTGGCTCTACGCCTACAAAAATCAATTTCTGTGTAATTCAAAATATTTATTGCTCATTAATATGAAAATGAAGTTCTTAGGAACATTTTTCATCTAAAGAGAGATGAGGAGACAGCCGAATGGAGAACTCATAACAGTGAGCCGCATGACATAATAAGAACGGTTAAGTCTTGTAGACTGCGATGGGCAGGACATGTGGTACGAATGGGGGATGAAACAGGGGCATGGAAGCTTTATGTAGGAAAATCAGAAGGCAAACGCCCAGTTGGTAGATCAAGAATGAAATGGGAGAATAATATTAACCATGATTTCAAGGAAGTAGATTATACAGGGAACGTTTGGAAAATATTGGCTCAGGATAGGGATTATGGAGAGCTTATGTCCGCGCAGCCATGAACCTATGGAGTCAATAGTGCCAGCGTGTTGATTAATAATGGTTCTTTAATTCCCGTTTTTCTTTGTACTCATCATTGTACTATGTTTTTGTTTTAGAACGTACATTTCGATCCCATAAATATTATTTAATTTTGGTATCATACATTTACCCTTATTTGTTCCCTCATTCATTTCAGCATCATGACTTCCGCCTGCATTTATTTTTATCCTATTATTACTATAATAATAATAATAGTAATAATAATAATAATAATAATAATAATAATAATAATAATAATAATGCGATGGGCAGGACATGTTGCACGTATGGGGGGAGCGCCTAAATCTCTGTAAAGGGAAAACAAGGCTTACAATACAAACAATTATTTTTTAAGATCTGTGAATTGTCCCACATATTCTGAAACCTACTTAAGAAACACACTATTAACACTCAAATTCATACTAAACATGATGAGTACGATATTGATGATTATTATGGTCAGATGACATCCGGGGACCGTTTGGACTTTAACGTTTCCGGATATTTGACTCATAAATGAGAAAAATCCCCGAAAAAACAATTACCCAGGAATGTGTATCGACTGGGGATGGAATCAAGGTCCGCGGCGTACGAGGCAAATGCGTTATCCGGAGCGATGCAACTTTTATAAAAACATGTCTTTTTTTTCTTACAATGGGTTAGAGGAACAAAGTCCCAACTAAAATCACGGTTTCATAATTTGTTTTGTCCATAAAAATTGTAAATTTTGTCAATTACTTAATAAAACTATTGATCATTATTATCATATCAGTCCACCGCTGTGGTCTCGAGGTAGAGTGCTGATTTGTCACGCAGCGGGCCCGGGTTCGATTCCCGGTCGGGACAGGCTCCTGGGTGAGGCGTTTTTCGGGGTTTTTCCTCACCTGTAAGACAAATGTCAGGAAGCTTAGGGCGCAACGGTCCCCGAAAAACATCCGGCCATCATCATCATCCTTATCATTATCACCATCATCCTTCACCGATGTGGAAATCAACGGGAAGCTACCACACCTAATTCTCTAGTAAAGCTGCAAAACATAGCATGAAAATGCTATGATTGCAGTGAAAGACTTGCGCTCGGGCAGAATTACTATAGGTGGATTATCATATCATCATCATAGTACATTCACGAATTTAGGCCATTTGTTGACCTGTTTCGGCCTCAAGAGAAATACCATTCAAAAGTCTTTTGAGTGGACGTCCTAGTCTTCTTCTATCTGCAGGTTGATATCTTAATATTTGTTTGGGTTGGTTATAATAATAATAATAATAATAATAATAATAATATTATTATTATATTATTATTATTATTATTATTATTAGGCCCCTATTATTATTTTTTTTCCTTTCTTTCCCTTGTCAACTTTGTATTGTGTAGCCTATATCTAATATGTACCATTAATCAACATGTAGATAATACATTTTTTATCATTATATGTATAATTTAACCTTGGTGAAGTGAAAGAGAAGACCTTACGTCTTAATTCCATCAGGTAAAATAAATAAATAAAATTATATTCCAATGGGAAGTGCTATAAAATAATTGTTGATACCTTTTTATGTACCATTTCTAGGTCTCATTTGGTCATTCTCTTCTCCTCATACCCTGTGGTTCCATTCCAGGGTTCGCGTTAAGATATATTTCAACGGAATGGTCCGTCATAAAGATGAAACTAACTAACCCACTCACACCCCGTAGGTTCATGGCCGCGCGGATATAAACTCTCCATACATCCCTATCCTGAGCTAATGTTTTCTAATCGTCCTCTGTATAACCTACAACCTTCAAATCATGTTTGTTATTCTCTCAGCTCATTCTTGATCTACCAACTGGTCGTCTTGCATCTGTTTTTCCTACAAGAACTTCCATAACGTTGACACTATATTCTTTATTTTTGAATCATATGTTTTCTATTTGTAACTTCTTTGTAGGTTTGTTGTAGCACTATCTGGGAAGCGCCATAAACAATTTTGTTGAATCATGAGATACAATGAATGAACTACCAGATGCTTTAGTCTATAACTTTTTCCCACGATGTATTGCGAGTTATTCTATAAAATATCATCCAAACCTGACTTTCAGGTAAGAAGATTAAATGGAATGATATGAATGGTAATATTATCTTCTTTTATTTTTTTCTTTCCCTTTTTGTTTTATGTTCTCACGCTTCGAGGCTTACAGAGGCACTGAATGTCTCCTAGTTGATAAGAAAATGTTTGCGCTTTTGTGTTTGGCTATTTGGTAAGCATTCACAGATAAAAAGAGAATAAAAATGTTGTTTAATGGACTATAAAGCCAATGGAGAAGACAACAATGAGCTACACGATATATTCAGGAAACGAGATAGCCTTTAATAAGAACACTTATGTCAAGTAGACTGCGATGGACAGGGCATGTGGGACGAATGGGGAATGAAAGAGGGGCATGGAAGCACCTTATAGAAAAAGTAGACGGAAAACGCCCGGTTAGTAGACCAAGAATGAGGTAGGAGAATAACATTAATTAGGATTTGAGGGAAGTAGATTATACAGGGGATGATTGGATAACTGCTCAGGATAGGGATGTGTGGAGAGATTATGTCCGCGCTGCCATGAACCTATGTTCTTTATTCCAAATCCTTTCACATCTGTGAGTACACAATTCCACCATCTTTTTCTTGGTCTTCCTCTTAATCTAGTTCCATCTGGATTGTTGTTGAAGATAATCTTCACTTTCCTTGTAGTATCCAACCTTGTTATATGTCCTAAACATATCAATCTTTGACATCTTGTATATATTTCCAAATCCAATTAATTATACAATTCATATCTCTCATCGTTGTATTTGGCTCTCCATCCATCTTGTTTCAATTGTTCCGAAAATCCTTCTCAAGATTTTCCTTTCAAATGCTGCTAATTGTTTGGATATATTTTTATTTAAGACCCATATTTTGGTACCATATGTTATAATGGATCTCATTCAAGTTTTATAAATCTTAATTTTGATTTCTCTAGATATTACTTTATTTTAAGCAATTGTTAAGAGTGAATAATATGTTCAGTTAGTTAGATATATTCTTCATTGTTCCTCACTCTTTATATCATTATTTTCTGTCAATATTGACCCGGGATAAAAATTCATTTACCTTTTCAAACTTATATGTACCAATTTTGACTTCCATTACTTGCACTTTTAAGCTACAAAACGGTATAAACATAATCACAATAAAGTATATAACAAAACATGTAAAAAGTCTTTAAATTGTTATATTGTCACCACTGATTAATTTTCCCTATAAATATTAATATATGAAAGTGAAAATTGGACAGAAGAAAAACAGAAATTGCAAAAATAAAGTTCTTACCTTCAGTAGCAAGTGTGACAATTTTGTACAGAAAAAGAAATGAAGATATTAGGAAATACGTAAATATTTTTAATTTAACAAATAGAATTGACAACATGAGAAACAACTGGTATGAACATGTCAAAAGAATGCCTACAGACAGAATCCCTCAGCTGTTATTAAGTACAAACCAATAGGATATTGAATTGTTGGACGCCCATTTAGTAGATGGGAAGAAGATTAATTAAATAACACTTGATGTGAAAACACGTCAAAAGGCCTAATTTTATGAATCAGAAGACGAAGAGAAGAAGAAGGGATACAAGCCTTCTCCTACGAAATATTCATAAGTACTGCCACGAGTGATTTCCAAATTATCTAGAGAATTTGGAAATCAAGAGTGGCATTTGTTAGGACTATTTAACGAATAAAATTAAGCTGTTTACTCACAAATCATTATTTAAATATAGTTATTTTAAAATATTTATATATTTAATGTAAACGGCGATGTTTGAAAACAAATGAGAAACGATTTGTATGCTTCATTTGCTTCTTTTGTCCATCACTGCAACCAGATCATAATATTTATTGCCAAAGGAACGCAATATTGTAAGAATGCACTCTAGTGGAGAAAAAATGAAACGCATCAAACTGTTTATTAATTCATTATGATGTCCTATGATGTAAATATGACAATTATATTTTTCTGGCAAAAATACATTTAGGAAAGTGCAAAGAGTGGTTTCTTTTTTTGGTGGTATAATAAATTGCTACAAATGTTTTTATATTAACTCCCACAATGTGTTGACATTCATGCACTATATATACAATCTGGTAGCAGTAGTTATTGGCGAGTCAGTCACTGCAAAATAATGCTATGACCTATTCAGAATGTTAAAAAGGAGGTGCTTTCTTTATTATGATAAACTTTAGTTGGTAAATTCTAGTTGAAACACGATTGTGATTGGCTGTAAATAAAAAATCATTGTAACGTGATTGGTCATTGACTCCCATTTTGGGCATGAGTTAAATAGTCATTTCAACTTCCATCAAATGATTCTAATGAATTATTTCCTAATCCTGAAGGGGACTAAAGAAGCTAGGCTTGAAAGGACCGCCAATTGTTTTCTCTATTACAGGCATAAGTTCATTTACGGGCCGTAAATCTGTGACAACAGCATCCATAACTTTACTTCCCTTCAAAAGAAAACTATATTTACAAATTTTAGGTCCTAACACAGTACATCGAACCCGTCAGGTTTGAATCCGCGAACCTCGGAATCAGAAGCGAGAATATTAATAATAGTACGATATTGGTGTGATCAAATTATGAAAAAAGAGAATAAGACAGTTTATTTCCCATTAAAATTCTACAATTGCGCACTATGACGTTAACTTGTGTTGTGGTGTGATAACGTTGTGGTCTACTTTGATCTTACAATGGGTTTAGCAGCATGTGGGGCAAGAGAAAAAAAGATAAATGGAAGTGCAAAACAATGCACAATTAAACTGAAATCTGTGACGTAAGCATACCACTGAGTTAACATTCTTTATTTTCTTTACAATGCTAGACTAAATAACATATCATTCACATTTTTATTATTTTTTTATTTCATCTCGAGTTAAAAATAAAAGTGTTTACTTATTCAAGCGTTTATTCCCGCGCTCGAATTTTTCTGAATTTGACTTTCTCATAATTCTTTGTCACAGCGAAACAAGTAACGAAAGTGAAAAATTGGAGATGTTAGTACAGATTTAAAAAACTTTTCAACAATTAAATGTGTCCTTTCGAGCCACTGAATTCTCCGATTTATTAGTAGTTTAGAAGGCTATTATTTTTGAACATGGAATTTTAGGGCATTATATAATAGTGGGTCACTATAAATATTTGTTTTGTTCAATGCCACCTGTGTGTCATTCGACATTTCAGGTATTCTCTCCTGGCATTAGCGTATTGTAAACCACTTCTGAGGTTGGGCCTCTAAAAGATTAACTTATTTTTGGTTTACAAGACCAATATTTTACTTAAATTATTAGAACCATTGTTAATGTTAATACCTTTGTATATATGTATTACTTTTTTTTGTGAGATTTGAGTCTTTTCTTCAAACCGAAAGCATTTATTATCTACATTATTAAGATTGGAATTTATTGTACTATCACTTTATCTTATTATATATTTTTTATTTAATTTCTTTTAATTATGAATTATATTTTAGAATAGTTTTTTTACCCCGCCATAAATATTGTTAAACCAGAAACAATTAAAAGAAAAGTGTTCAATTCCGTCCCAAAAGAAGGACTAAATCGAATTAATAAATAAACCCCAGCCGTAACAAGCCCTGGAAGGCGGGGTTACGCTTCCCCAACCATATGATGGGTGATGACGATAGGTAATGATGCGCCAGGAGAGGGCTTAAACTTAAACTTAATCTTAATGTTGTGTGATTCCGGGTTCTGTGGCCGTGGTCCATAGTTGGTGTTGATACCAGACGTTTCGCCCTCAACTGCGGAGGGCATCTTCAGTGGCGAGTGCTTCTAGGCGTGTTTCCTGGTCGGAAGATCTACTTAGAGTGAGCTCTGCTGACGTTGTGGACGTTGTATTGATACTAGTGGTGGGAGCAGGGTGAGTGAGCGTGGCTCTTGCTGATTGGCTAATGGTCGTCTCCTTGTTGTCCCTAGTGTTGATGCATTTATTTTCTAGTGTATGGTACCAGGCCTTAGGCAATTTGATACCTTCCTCTTTTCTGTTAATATTTTCTTTATGCTTGTATATTTCTATACCGAGAGGATACCGAGATACCGAGAGGCTATAGAAATATACAAGCATAAAGAAAATATTAACAGAAAAGAGGAAGGTATCAAATTGCCTAAGGCCTGGTACCATACACTAGAAAATAAATGCATCAACACTAGGGACAACAAGGAGACGACCATTAGCCAATCAGCAAGAGCCACGCTCACTCACCCTGCTCCCACCACTAGTATCAATACAACGTCCACAACGTCAGCAGAGCTCACTCTAAGTAGATCTTCCGACCAGGAAACACGCCTAGAAGCACTCGCCACTGAAGATGCCCTCCGCAGTTGAGGGCGAAACGTCTGGTATCAACACCAACTATGGACCACGGCCACAGAACCCGGAATCACACAACATTATGATTACCGGCCGTGAAAGCCTGCATTCAACTATTAAACTTAATCTAATGAGGTGAATATGATATTGATGATGATGATGGCCAGATGATGTTTGGGGACCGTTTGGGCCTTAAAGTATCCTGATATTTGTCTTACAGGTGATGAAAAACCCCCGAAAAAACCTCACCCAGGAAACTTGTCATGAGCGGGATCGAACCCGGGCCTGCTGCTTGACAAGGCAGCGCGTTACCTCGAGACCACAGCGGTGGACACACTACAAATATTAACGTTGGAATTAGATGGACAGGCGAATGGAGAAGACTACTTAACAGTGAGCTAAAAGATCTTTATAGGAAACCAGATATAATAAGAAGAGTTAAGACTCACAGACTGCGATGGGCAGGACAAGCGGCACGAATGGGAATGAAAAAGGGCATGGAAACTTATTTGCGATTCAATATTTAATTGAAATAAATAAAGTAAAAATATGTTTAAATCCACATCCCTTGTACTGCTTTAAAACTAGACCAGGATCGTGATCATTATAAACCTTACTTATGGTCTATATTTTAGAAGTAACATTTTCCTGAGAAACAATCTAATTCCATGGCGCGACAGCCCTAGACGGGCCTTGGACTACAACCGGCTGCTGACCTCACATCCACGTGTATTATTATACAGATGTGGACGAACATACAGCCAATATAGGGGTGAACAGTGGTCAGCATGGAGACCGCCGAAGAACGCTTCCAGTATCGGTACCAGTCACATGTTCGCGAAATATCAATTTATCCGCAGAACAAAATTTGGGAAACACTTCCTAGCTACTTACCCCCATCATCATATCCAATTATACACGTTTTACCGTTCCTAATTGTCTCTTTTATAATACATGTGAAGGCCATGATAATCCAGTCTTGGCAACGCTGGGTACCTATGAAACAGCCAACAACAAACACAAGCGTGTAAAATGGATCCTGGACAACATTTGACCGGTGAAAGCTGATAGGACACACACACACACACAGAAACACATTACACAATTATAATTACCTCATTGGCATATAAGTGTATCAATAAAATATCTTAATACAACAAATTAAAAACTACAGTTACAGGTTCATCCCACCAGTTCCAGAGAAATTGACATGACCAGACAACTACAGAGAGAATAACAACAATTGAAGAGTGAAATTTAAAAGAAAAATGAACATATTACAATAATTGTACGAATAATTGTAATAACCTGAAATGTACATAGTTTATATTTAAATAAAGAAAGGCCTGATGCCCGGTTTTGGCCCTGGCAATATAGAATCATCCGAAAGCCAAACTTGGCACGATCCCGCGTGATCGCCTATTCGGATTTTCCCCTGTCCAAAGAGCAAATGCTGGAATAGAACCCCAAAAGGTCCGCTTCCGACTTCACTCTACCACCATGTCATAAACTTCAAATTTAAATAGGGACAAATGTATTTTACAGTAACCCGGGGTTCTACCTATAAAGTAAAACCAAAAAGGATCGCACACCGCCACGCTTAAATGATGGCAGCAGAGCTTTCCATCCATCTATCTATCATCTATCTATCTATCTATCTATCTATCTATCTATCTATCTATCTATCTATCTATCTATCTATCTATCTATCTATCGATCTATCTATCTATCTATCTATCTATCTATCTATCTATCTATCTATCTATCTATCTATCTATCTATCTATCTATCTATCTATCTATCTATCTATCTATCTATCTATCTATCTATCTATCTATCTATCTATCTATCTATCTATCTATCTATCTATCTATCTATCTATCTATCTATCTATCTATCTATCTATCTATCTATCTATCTATCTATCTATCTATCTATCGTCTATCTATCTATCTATCTATCTATCTATCTATCTATCTATCTATCTATCTATCTATCTATCTATCTATCTATCTATCTACCTATCTACCTATCTACCTATCTACCTATCTACCTATCTACCTATCTACCTATCTACCTATCTACCTATCTACCTATCTACCTATCTACCTATCTACCTATCTACCTATCTACCTATCTACCTATCTACCTATCTACCTATCTACCTATCTACCTATCTACCTATCTACCTATCTACCTATCTACCTATCTACCTATCTACCTATCTACCTATCTACCTACCTACCTACCTACCTACCTACCTACCTACCTACCTACCTACCTACCTATCTATATCTATCTATATATCTATCTATCTATCTATCTATCTATCTATCTATCTATCTATCTATCTATCTATCTATCTATCTATCTATCTATCTATCTATCTATCTATCTATCTATCTATCTATCTATCTATCTATCTATCTATCTATCTATCTATCTATCTATCTATCTATCTATCTATCTATCTATCTATCTATCTATCTATCTATATATATATCTATATATCTATATATCTATATATCTATCTATCTATCAAAATTGATAAGAACCTTCGTACAGAATTTTTCAATAGATATTTTTTTTTTTGTAGAGAATCTTCTCGTAATGTTTTTCTTCGCACGGATTATAATATAAATGGGGCATGTCGTAGCATGGAAGGTTAAGTTTACAATCTAGATTCGAGGGTTCGAGTCGCGGTGGGAAAATTATTCTTAAATAGAACTGAACCTTCGGGCGGCACCATGGCTCTAGGATCAACTAAGCTTCTAAACGAAATGAGTACCATTCGCTTATTCTGGTGGTAAAGGCGGCCTTTATACAGGATTGACAACCCGGCTGACATTAAGTGCCGATTATCTAGGAAAGTGGAAGCCTTAACGTCCTACTACCACAAAGGCCTTTTAAGCCCTGTAGTGGGGTCATTTTACAATATATAGAAGTAAAATTAGATTTAATCAAATTACTTCAATGGAAATCAGAATTATCTAGTTAAAACTAGTTTTATCAGAAACGGTAATTAACGTCGCATTTATAGTCTGGGCCTTAATGAGCGAACAAAATAATTTACACAGAGACTTCTAATTATGGCTTTCAGAATTCTTATATGCTTTAAATTTATGACACGGGTCCTATAACTTTGCTTCCTTTCCGAACTAATTTATACTCGCAAGTTTACACTCTTAATAATAAATCATCGACTCCGACCGTAATTAAACCCGTGAACCTCGTAATCGAAGACAATTAGTCCACCGGGACTGACTATGTAATTACTAATTATATACTCAGTGATATCGATCTGTCCATCCATCCATAGCAATTCTGTCCGAGGGCAGATCTTTCACTTCAATGCTATGCTTTGCAGCTTTACCAGGGAATTTATAGGTGTGGTAGCTTCCCGTTACTTTCCACACCGGTGAAGGATGATGATAATTATGATTAGAATGATGACCGGATGATTTTCGGGGACCGTTGGGCCCTAAGCTTCCTGACATTTGTCTTACAGGTGAGGAAAAACCCCGAAAAAACCTCACCCAGGAGCCTGTCCCGACCGGGAATCGAACCCGGGCCCGCTGCTTGACAAGGCAGCGTCCTACCTCGAGACCATAGCGGTGGACACTCAGTGATATAGAACAATTCAATATTGGCTTTTAAGGATTAAAACTTAGCGGATTATGCATGGGTCGTGCACCACACTTTGAAAACATGAAGTTCTGAATAGCAGGTCTGAAGTACACCGCATATTTTTGTTCGGTATTGAATGAATGAGAGAATAAAACACAAATAGTGATTTGACAGGTTTGAGTTCAGAGGATTTGGTGGAAGGGGGGGGGAGTTGGTTGAAACAGAGAGTAGAGGAAATTGACAATCGTAATGACATTAAAGGGCGATAGTGTATTGTCTGTTCTCCGCTCCCAGATGGCATTGTTAACAAGGGAATTTCACTTCAATTGCACCCAACCGATCAACCATAAATCCCTTGTCACATGTTCTCGAATGTTGGAAGTAGTATACTATTCTTTTAAAGAGAGTTCAATTCATAATACTTTAGTTTTCAAAATTATAACAAAACTAGCGTACCCGGCAGACGTTGTCCTGCCCGTACGTTCAATTCCCGTGTCATGACCGGACGATAAAACTATAAATTACTTTTTTAACCATAAAATTCACTAATTAGGACGTAATCAAATATTATTAAATAAGTTCGCAACAAAACCTCTCACATCCATCTGTTCTAGCTCAAGAAACGTGCATGATAACGTCACATTTTTGTCGCGCAGAATTTGTTCATCTACTTACCCCGAACTTCTTGGAATAAATGAGCTGAAAGACTAAAATAAAAACCAAAATGTATCCGTAAAAGCATACGTCATGCCCGAACTTATGCTTTCCTGATACTGGCGGGTTCAGAAAACGTTTTCTCGATATCCGAATTTTCGATAAACCATATACTAAATGATATTTAACATCGAGTTTGACATTTCAATCTTTTCGTTTCGTTATTGTGTGATAGACTACTTTTTCATAAAATTCACTAATTAAGACGTAATTACATATTATTAAATAAGTTCGCAAGAAAACTTCGCACTGCCATCTATTGAGACTCAAGAAGTGTCAATGATGACGTCATATTGTTGTCGCGTGGAATATGTCGATAATGCAAATGACTATACATCTGACATAAATAAAATTCCTATAACCCGATCGCAGCGCTGCCTACAGGATCCAGTTGTGAATCTAAACAAATCCAGAGATCCACTCAAACACATACAAAAAAACAAAAATCGGTCCAGTCGCATAGGATGAGTTCAGTGATAAACACACGCACATATAAAGATAACCGCACTTTCAGAAATCAAAGCTGAGCAAAACATTTCTTCCACTTACTTGTGTTTTGCACTCTTTTAACTTTACTATCTAACCTCTTTTGGTTAGCTCTTGTTTTTTCGACCCCGACGCTATTACGGCATTCGAGGGCTAGGGAGCCTTTCTTTTCTTCCATTTATTCTTTCCTTTATTTTCTTTTCTTCTCCAGAAAAGCCTGACCAGAGGCTAAGATGGCAGCCCCATCACTGGTCTTGCCTTCCTTTGGCCAGCAACCAGTCGAAGGGACTGTTATTATGCTTTCAAGTCATAAGAATATCTATGAACAATTTACTGGTTAAGTGGATGAAAGTTTTAATTCTGCCAACTTAATTAAAACATTATTATTATTATTATTATTATTATTATTATTATTATTATTATTATTATTATTATTATTATTATTATTAGTATTATTATAATCATATTAATAATTTTACTTTTACAATTATTATTATTATGTCCACCGCTGTGGTCTCGAGATAGCGTGCTGCCTTGTCACGCAGCGGGCCCGGGTTCGATCCCCAGTTTTTCTGGGTGAGGTTTTTATCGGGGTTTTTCCTCACCTGTAAGATAAATGTTAGGAAAACTTTAAGGCCCAAACGGTCCCCGAAATCATATGGCCATTATCATCATCACCATTAACATCCTTCACCGGTGTGGAAACCAACGGGAAGCTACCACACCTATAATTCCCTAGTAAAGCTGCAAGCATAGCATGAAAATGCTATGATTGCAGTGAAGGACCTGCCTTCGGGCAGAATTACTATGGATGGATGGATTGATCCATATTTGGTTCGTCTTCCGGGCTTATAGGCCGTGGTCTGGTTGTCTTCTTACTCGACGTTTCGTCTACTGCTGCGGTAGACATCATCAGGAGATACTGCGTGCTCTCTGTGAACTCCTCAACAGTCGGCTGCAGACTGGCTGGTCGTTGGAAACTGTCTCTCTATTTATAGCTAAACCCCGGGTGGTGGGGGTTTTGATGGATTATTATTATTAGTATTATTATTATTACTTATTATATACATATACTTATTACAGTAATATATTATATAAGATATACGAAAATGAGTACCAGACGCTTGTTCTGGGGGTAAAGGCTGCCGTCACGCAGGGCTGACAACCCGGCTGACATCAAGTGCCGATTGTCTAGAAATAGTGGGAGTCTTAACCTTCTACTACCCCAAGGGCCTCCTGAGGCCTGTAGCGGGACTGCTTTACCTTTGCTTATAAGCAAGTAAATTGGTAAGGGCATGTACAACTAATTCAAGAAGAAATGTTACCCAGAAAAAAAAAACACTGGAATAGTGTCCATCTGGAAGAAGAAATAAGAACTGGAGAACAAAAGGACTTGAGGACATGAAGTGAATGGATACCGACGAGTGGAGAAGGAAAATAAAACTTTAGGCTTAGAAAGATGTGTAAACATTGAAAATCTGTGTATAAATAAAACATTGCAAACAGGAATGAGGCGCAGAAAGAAATCAAACGTAGCCCAACTCTGGAAATGCTATTATGAGCCATACTCTTGTCATTAGCAACTAATCTGGATACCTTCTATTTAATTAACAAAAGAAAGGTATATTCCGTGAACCAACAAAATGGTACCAAAAATCCGACTTTCTGGGATTTGGTTAATTTACACAATTCATGCGTGAAACAACTATTTTGTGTTATAAATTTACTTTTTAAGTGAATTTGTTAAAGAATGTTAGCCATGTCAGTAACAGGCCGAGATACTCTTCATATACTTACTTATCTTTGGTTTTTTTGGCATGGGTTCCCTGAAGTAGTCCCCACCCGGAGAACCGAATGGGGGACTATTTGACCTCCGGAAAAGTTTACCCCAGTTGAACCCATGTCCGCATTTCTTGACGGTTGTATTTTTACGGTGAAAGATCGTCACTTCATATACGGAGAAATATATTCTAATGGAAGAAAAATTGTACAGATGATTTTGATTTATTGAGAAAAGTACCTATATACTCCTAAACTCATGGCGCGAAAGGCGTAGAAAGCTCTTGGCCTACCATCCGGCTGCTGGCCTCACATCCACATGTGATCATCACAGAGGTAAACAATCATCCAGCCAGTGTAGGGATGTCACGTGGTCATAGCTGGTTGTCTCAACCTGGAGCCTCCACTTATTGTTGCTACCCACATGCCTTAAGATGCTGGGTTGGACACCATACCCATAATGGCCGAAATTTCAAGAGAAAATTTCTTCCCCCATGTAGACCCAATCAGCGCAAGTCCCGTAGCTCTGCGCAAGGCATCCTACTTTAAGAACTCTGCTACGGCGTGAGACAATTAGGCCTACACCTACAGAAAGTCATTTTTAGGTGTTTGTGTGAGAAAGGGCCCGGTTATTTTCTCGGCAAATCCGTGCGTCCTCTCTACCATTCCCATATGTTTGTCCGTATGTGAATACCGTTTAGGCTGTTCCTCCACTATAATCAACCAAATGCGTATCTCCAATACAAAATATCGTATTGTCATGTAATGAAAGAATGTTATGTAGACCTGGCAACAGTTAATTGCAATTTAATGTTTTATTCAATGTCTCTGTTGTCATTTCGACATTTCTGGCGTTCTCTTCTCACATTGGCGTAATTCGTAACCTACTTCTGAGATTGGGGCTCCTGGAACGCGGGGTTACGTCTGTCCCAATGATATGATGGTTGGTGATGTTGATGGTGCGCCAGGAGAGATTTTAATCCTAAACTTAATCTAAGGCGAATATGAGTAATGGTGTCTGTGATGGTCAGATGATGTTTGGGGACCGATTGGGCCTTAATGCTTGCTGACATTTGTCTTATAAATGAGGAAGAACCCCGAAAAAAACTCACCCAGGAAACTTGTCCCGACCTGGGATCGAATCCGAGCCCGCTGCGTGACAAGACCGCAGGCTACTTCGAGACCACAGCGGTGGACATTCGTTTGATAAATATTTATTCCCTGATATGTATTATTTTATATGACACTACGAAATTAGTAAAACTATATCTCCTATTGAACACGTGTTCAAATGGAAACCAGACTATGGCAAAACAAATAAAACTCCCAACTCCGCTTTCTGCGTTACTATGTCCAATGTTTCGAGATAAGACATTGTCATTCAAACTCCTTTATATCAGTGCTACATAAAAATTGCGTAGTATAGACTCTGGATACATTATTTAAATATTAATCGATCTTCCAGGTCGTTGTGTTAGGACAATTTGGCCTCCCAGTTTAATATGAATAGAATATTAATTGCATGCCAACGCCGCAAACAATAGAAATAAATTATATAGTTTCGAGGAATGCTTTGGTTTTATTAAGCCTGCATATTCAATTGTCGATCGTTAGCAAAGTCAGCATAAACCCTGATATACATGTTAGAGTACAATATAATTATTTTTTTTTAATTTGACATGTTCATTATATCATATTTCCTGTGAACTATTATTTATTTTAAACATTGGAAAACCGTTTTAATTAAAATTTGAAACAAAATACATATATCATTATTGGATAATTTAAACAAAACACTATCATCATTGTATTACATGCATGTGAAAACTGAATTAATAAAGTATTCATGTGAAAACAGTTGAAAGTTAAAAGCATGGCATACCGAAACAAGCGACGCGAGAGATAAAATATTACAATCGATTTGAGATACAAAGTGTCCGTAAAATGGAATATAATAATAATAATAATGTTTTTAATTAAAACTCAAATGGTGAATAGGTATTGGTAAATTGTTTTTTTTTCTCCTTTAAGCTGGCAGTGTCAAAAAATAAAGCTAATAGCCTTCAATGATTATTCGGAAAATTTCTAAACTTAGTTTATAATTATGTACCCTTTTTTATAAAGAATTAGCTAATACCCAAAGCGCGCTGCTACGCCTAAATAAATTAAACGTGTTTTTCTGTTTAGTTGAAATGTAAAAAGAAAAATAATTATAAATTTGCATAGTAATTATTTTTAGATATCCCGTGCTGATTACCCGGCGTAACTCGAGAATTTACTTATGGTATTCCGATCTTCTTGACATCAATGACATGAAAAATAATAATCCTTATTTTGAGTTATCCGTAAGAGAATATCCGCCGTGTGCTGCTATGCTTGCCCGGGAATCTACCTAACCCCATCTTCTTGGCATCAATGAGCAGAAAGACAAAAATGGTTATTCTGAGTTGTTCGGGAAAGATAGGGCCTATATATATATGCTGTCGAGGACTTTTTTGTAGATTTTTTAGATATTCATTTCTCTATACATTAATTTGGTGCGTTTGTTATGGTAAGTCATTTAAGCGTCCAAAAAGCTACTTTTTTAGTGCATCGATACATTTTTTTTAGCTCCGGTCCTATAGCACGTAGGGTAATGTGTTATATACGTTAATTGTCCCCAGAAAAATTCTCTAAATGATGGGAAAAAACCCCATCAAATTGTTCAAGTAGTTTTTGAATTCAAAAAGGACAAACAGACTAACACCATTTTTATATGTAAAGATGGCAAAATATTAGTTTGTACACTATCTCTATTTTATTTTATTTTATTTATTTATTTATTTGTTATACCTGATGGATTTAAGGTCTGTTCTTCCACTTCACCAGGGTTAAATTATACATACAATAAGAATTATGAATTATCTACATGATTAATGATACACAATAGATATCCATCCATCCATAGTAATTCTGCCCGAGGGAGGTCTTTCACTGCAATCATAGCTTTTCCATGCTATGCTTTTCAGCTTTACTAGGGAATTATAGGTGTGGTTGCTTCCCGTTGCTTTCCACACCGGTGAAGGATGATGATGATAAGGATGATCATGATGATGACCGGATGATTTTCGGGGACTGTTGGGTCCTAAGCTTCCTGACATTTGCCTTACAGGTGAGGAAAAACCCCGAACAAAAACCTCACCTAGTAGCCTGTCCCGACCGGGAATCGAACCTGGGCCCGCTACGTGACAAGGCAGCACGCTACCTCGGTGGACACAATAGATGTAGGCTACACAATATAAAGTTGACAAGGGAAAGAAATAAAAATAGTAATAAAAATAACAAAATAAGAATAAAATTTAATTAGATTAATGGCTTCGTAAAAAAAGTTTAAAATATAAAGGAATAATAAAATTATACATGGAACACGGTTACATATATTGTCTAAGGAAATATGAAGTGAGTTTCTTTTTAAACTGTTTTTGAGTTGGGCACTCCTTTGATATACGAGGGGAGGGAATTCCGGAGTCGGGTGGCTGAAGCAAGGAAGGATGAGGAATAGTGAGATGTTTGACGTAGAGGAACAGATAGAGTTAAATTTTACGTACATTCGTCGCAAATATTTCTTTAACAATGGCCTGAGCACATATCAATGTTACACGATCATTTCTCTTCAAAACAAAAGATATATACGTTATGCTTTTGTACTAATGAAATTACATTATTGATGAATTGGATAATGCCTCAATCTGTTACGAGTGTTCCTAGTGAAAAATTATCCCAGATATTTTAGATGAAATTAAATAGATAACACATCTGACGAAAATAATTAATGAAGAAAACAAATTTCAGTGAACATGTTGGTTGCTATAGTAACTTTATAACGTTGCCAAGCTGGAATATTTTTGTTTTTACCATACAATGTGAATGTAACATTTTTAATAATATTAAAATATTGTCAGAACGTTTTAGGATATCTTCATGGAGGTCAGACGAGTGCGGATTACATCAAGAATCAGTATTGGGTCCAATTTTATTTTCTGTATAAATTAATGATATAGCCGACCAGTGCAGCACGGACTGCTGGTAGTGAAGGTTATCCAGTCCATCAAGTGGCAAGTTGTATTACTTCCCTGTAGCTTAAATGAGAGATTTGGCACTGGATTTTAGTGCCTTGCAGTTCAAACCGCAGATTTTTTTATACGGCTCTGGGAGAAATTTCAAGGTACGTTTCGGCATGCAATGATTGATAGTTTCTTTGTTATCGTCAATCAGTAGTGACTCCATAAAACTATAGATTCGACAATATTCTCAGTCAGCTTGGAAATATTATTATTTATCCCTTCTTACCCTCATATGGTCTGATCGGGAACTTAAACGGTATCAGGACTGTCACTATTCAGCTCTGTGACCCCTAAAAGTATGTATTTTAAAGCAATGTTATTCCTTTATCATTATTTCTACATGCCACCCACTCTCACCACGGTAATAATGCTAGGGATCAGTCTTAGTCTTAATGTCATCGGGAATGTTACTACTGAGGTTATATTGACCCAGAAAACTATGGCTTGGACATTAATCAAACTATTTTAGACGTACTTCTTGTCACCCATTCTCACCTCTTATGGGTTCTATGGTTCAAACTTTGGTGTTCATGATGTCTATACTCTCACCAATGAGTATTTTGACCCCAATAACTATTGATTTGACACTAATATCGGTAAATTTTGATTCAATATTTTTCACCCATCTCGCCCTCTAGATGCGTTAGGGGTTAAACCTGGGTTTACGTGACATCTGCACATTAACCCGTCATTTTAGCTACTCCGAAAAATAAGGATCTCGTTCTCTGATGTGATTTTATTTTCCTCGTTTTCCACCCCGTTTGGATACTACGGGTTAAACTTTGTCCATTTAGCATAGCGACCTTGAAAACTATGTATTCGATACTAACATCAGCCACTTTTTGAAATTTTGTTTTTCACCCCTTTTTCCCTAGAGTTGCTAGAGTTCAAACATGGCTTAAACGTCATTAAGACTGTCAACAATCAGATAAACGGCCTCGAAAACCACGGTTTCGATCTTAATCTGGATATTTTGGTCATTTTATGTTTCACCCCTTCTCACTTCTTAAGCTTAAATGACATCGAAACTTTCACCAATTAACTTAGCTACCCCGATTATACATTAATCTCGGTAATTTTTATACATTACTTTTCACCCCCTCACACCCTAGGTATGCTAGGGGTTAAACGTGTTCTTAAGTGACACCTGCACATTCATCAATCAGCTTAAAAACCACGAAATCTATGGATTTGAAACTAATCTCATTCATTTTATATTCATCCCATTTCTCCCGTTTTGGGGTACTAGGGGTTAAACTTTGGCTTAAATGTCATTGTGACCAACAAGCATATCGACCCCGAAAATTATTGATTTCACACTTTTTTAAATATTTTTTTTAACCCTTTCTCACACCTACTCCTAAAGATTGCTAAATGTCAAATATGGGCTTAAACGTCCTCGAATCTGTCATCAATTGGATAAGCGAACCCGAAAACCAACGTTTTGACACTAATCTAAGTCATTTTGGACATTTTACTTTCATCCCTTCTCACCCCCTTAGTATTGCAAGGGTCAAACCTGAATTTAAATGGCACCAGGACTTTCACCAATCAGTTTATCGACCCGAAAACTATGGATTCGTTACCAATCTCTATTATAGCTACTTTTGACATCCTATTTTTCACCCTTTCTCATCATTCATAACCCCATAGGGGTGGTAGAGTCAAATTGTAGCATAAATACCATCTACAATGTCACCATTCTGCTTAGTGACCCCAATAGTTATAAATTTGGCGTTAACCTCAATCAATTTTTCATTGTAGTTTAACTACGAGTATATGATAAAATGTGTACAGTACAGTAATGTCTGAACTGCACAATACTCAGAAATTATAAATTGTATGGACAAAACATAAATGTCAGTTTTAGATATTACCCTTAAGAACCATTTTATATGAAAAACGAGAAAAAGAAAAGCAATGTAGATAAAATCATCTGGTTCTAATCGCGCGATTTGTTCCTAATGATTGATTTACAATTTGTTGTGTTTCCTATTCAGAAGACATTAGGACAACGTGGGTATTTTTTTAAATTTACTTTTCTTCAGGATATTCGTTTATATGATATTTTCAAGTGAACTCTTTGATGCCAGAAGAGGTTTCAATATTACAAATTATCTTAGATTAAACACCGGCAGGATCGCCACTTTAGAGCAGAATAGAAGGACAGAGAGAGAGAACATTCGATATCGTCACAGCAGTGGGCAGCTGTCTTATGCAGTAGCAATTGGTTTACAAAATCTAATACACTAATATAATAATATAGAAAAATAAAACATAAGTTCACTCATACTTCTTCTCACATTGTCCATCCAACCTTGTTTAGGTCTTCCCTTTCTTCTTTTCCTATGTATTGTGCACTCCAAGATCTTAGGGATTCTATCAGGTGACATCTGATAAAATATGATAATATATATATGCGTGATAAGGCAGCACGCTACCTCGAGACCACAGCGGTGGACCATATATATATATATATAATATTATATATATATAATATATAAATCACATATATAACTACTGATTAATAGAAATAAATATAAATAATATGTCCGAAATGGGAAATACTTTACAACATGTGACGCGAAAAAGAAATTTAAGTTCCAATCATACACCATGCGCATGCGCCAACAAACGCGAAGCGGTTTAGAGTATTGAATCACGGAATGCAGCCAACATATACACGATCTTTAACGAACCTAAAAGCTAATCTAACGCAATTTAAATAATCTAACCTGTGAAAGACCAATCTAAAAGCTAACCTAACGCAATTCAAGCACTCTAACCTGTGAAAGAATGCAACGCCCAGAAATAAACAGTAATTTCTGAAATTCTGAAGTATATGTGTACAATTAATTAATATATACTCTATGTTGGCTACACTGGAACATGTCTGTGTTGTGCATATGTTATTCGTTAAAATCAGTATGGCTACCAGGTCTTCAAGCTATGTGTGTAGTTAAAAATCATAGAACAATATATTAATGATCATTAGAAAAATGTAAAAATCATTTTAAATGGTGGAAAATAAGTTGAAAAATGAAACCCTATGAATAAAATTAGACAAGAGTTTATGAAGGAATTTAAAAAGTCGCGTCACAGGTTGTAACGTTTAACCCCGAAATGTTATATGTATATACCTAGTATTCCTGAGCCCATTCTTCTAATTCCATAAATAAAAGTTTTATTGCAAAATCTGTACCCGAAAATATTTCAAGGAACGGCTATGATAATAAACGAAATGTCGACTTCTATAACAATAGAAAAAAATAAATAAAATATGGTACCATACTTAGTATATATATATATGTCCACCGCTGTGGTCTCCAGGTGGCGTGCTGTCTTGGCACGCAGCGGGCCCGGGATCGATTCCCGGTCGGGACAGCCTCCTGGGTGAATTTTTTTCGGGGTTTTTCCTCACCTGTAAGACAAATTTCAGGAATCTTAAGGCCCAACAGTTCCCGAAAATCATCCGGCCATCATCATCATCATTCTTATCGTTATCATCTTTCATCGGTGTGGAAAGCAACGGGAAGCTACCACACCTATAATTCTCTAATAAAGCTGAAAAGCATGAAAATGCTATCATTGCAATGAAAGACCTGCCCTCGGGCAGAATTACTATGGAATGGAGTAGATATATACAAAATGCTAGCGTGCGCGGCTGCTCCCACGTGGATTCCAGTTTCGAATCCTAGCGGTTCAAGAAGGGTATTTGTGGCCCAAACTGGGAATGTATGGTTTTTTTTTGGGAGTTCCCTCGTTAACCAAATTTCATCCCAACGCACTCTCCATTGTCATCCACAAATTCTAAAAATATGTGGTTGCGGGGATCTAGTGGGACGCACCAAACTGCTGCCTTATAATTCCGAACCCGATAGATAAAAAAGACAGGAGGAGCCAAAGATAGGGTTACAGTTCTCCCTCGTGTCCACGGATCCAACCAAAAAAATATATGGGAGAAGAACCTGGTGTATTGGACCCGATAGATGACCTGCAACTTACATAACACTGTAGAGTAGATTTTTATTCCACTCATCTTCATAATTCTGGGATAGCGCAATAGATTTATCAGGTTGCAGTGCGCAGGGTATAACTGCCCGCCCTATCTGAATAAAGAACTGAAAGAACTACAGAGTGATTCAGAAATATGGCTATACGTTTGATCGCATTTTGTGACGAAAATATTATTATAAAGGAAATATGATATCATTGGAAAGGGAATCCTTCAAATTACAACAACAGAACAAAACAAAACAAATCAGTTCTCACGTGCAGCTTGGCGGGTTGATTTTTATGGGCTAGCGTTGAACGCCTCCACAATTCTCTTCGTTGTTTCTGCATCCGTGCTAATGCGAGACCTTCCAGGAGGTTTGATTTTCTGCATGTTTAACGTTTCCAGCAGTCGTTTTCCCCACTTCCCCACAGTCGACGGCTGCAATGCTACATTAAACTCACGTCTTGCCCGTCTTGCTGCCTCACGATCATTAGCATACGTTATTGCCCATGCAGAAATCGTAATTTGCTATTGCATATTCAACGCCATTTTGACTAATGACGTAAGTTCTACACTGTTTTGTTTTATTCCATTGTTGTAATTTGAATATTTGCCTTTCCAGCGGTAATTTCATATTTCCTGTAATGGTAATATTTTCATCACAGAACGCGATCAAACGTATAGCCATATTTATGATTCACTCCGTATATACAAATTAAATATTTTTTGATAAGAGAAATATGATAGGCCTATAACTCGTTATGACAGAAACTGGTTAAAATGTGTGAGAATGAAAAACTGTGAAATTCGAGTAGATGTTTCGGATGTTAAGTATTTATGACGGCCATCCATTTTAAATCTTAGCATAGCGGAAAAGAGTAATGGGCATTGTTAGTGAGAGTGGCAGAGTTATTAAAGTCCGTAATCGAATACCCAGAACGGCATGCACTTCACACAGATATTTATTTTTGTCGTGCAAACGGATGTCACTGATGAAAGAGAGTGGATTTTTATGACTGTCATTTATCAACAACAGAGGTTAATTTTGAAATGGTACAATTGGAATACCTATGCGTTCTAATTACAAACAGGGATGATGTGCAGAAATAAATTAAACATAGCCTTAACTCTGAAAACGCATGCTATATACATCACAAGTACTCTTGTCATTTCAAATTATCTCAAAATATGTTAAACTATATTTGTCTTCTTCTTCTTCTTCATCTTCATCTTCATCACGGTTTAGGCTTATTTACTAGCCTGTTCCGGCTCCAAATTGCTGCTGTTTCAATATTTTCTTTGGTCTGCCCAAACTTCTTCTTCCTCGTGGTGAATCCTTGTGGATTATCGTCTTGGCGTGGTAAGGAGGCTTAGTACCAATGACCCAGACGATTATAACCGGGAAGCCTTGGCTTGCGGTTAGATAAGAGGAGAGGGAACTAAGAATAATCCGCAACGTGGGAGCAACGACCACACTAGAAACTGCAAACGCAGAAGACCACAACGGCAGACTCGACGGACATAGAAATATCGGAACGGCAAAAATGGCGGAAGTGGCATCCCAATCTCTGGGGATGAAATAAGAGACCCAACTCGGGGAAACGAGAGTGAAGTCCTCAACGGCAGAAGGCGGAAGAGGCAACCCTTCTTGTGGGGATAAACGCAAGGAAGCAAGTCCAAAGGCTTTAAGGAGGCAGCCCCTCTAAAGGACTAACCCTGCAGAACGTTAATAGCGTACTTCAAAATACTTACAAGCTCCAAAGAGATAGCCAGACTGTCCAACGGATAACGAAAAACTAAATTTGTTTTAATCCAATACCCCAGGTTGGCATTTTCGACATTTCTGGTGTTCTATCCTGACATTGGCGTAATCGTAACTCACTTATGAGGTTGGGGCGCCTGTAAGGAGGGGTTACGCTGATATGTGTTATGATGATGATAGTAGTGCGCCAGTAGAGTCCTTAATCCTAAATTTAATCTAAGGCGAATATGAATGATGATGATTATGACCATATGAGGTTCGGGGACCGTTCGGGCCTTAATGTTTCCTGCCATATATCTTACAGCTGAGGAGAAACCCCGAAAGAAACCTCACCCAGGAATCTTGTCCTGACCTAGGATCGAACCCGGGCCCGCTGCGTGACAAAGCAACTCGCTACCACGAGATCACATCCAAAACTAAAAATTATAACACGGGATTTTTCCATTCATATTATATGCGTGTTAAACATAGTCTCTGACTTCAAGAGAGGAGAAACGATTGCGAGTATTTCTGAACAAGGACCAAAAAGGGACGAAAAGACAGGTGAATGATGAATAATACAGAAGAGTGAGATAAATTGTCTATGTTGGGAATTGGATGCAAATAAATTGGTAAAGATTGCGATAGGCAGGGCAGGCATGTGGCATGATTGGGAAATGAAGGATGGGTATGGAAACATCTAGAAAAACAACCATAGAGAAAGCAGCCTATAACTTGGAGCATAACATTAACTATTACTTGAAGCAGATGAATTATGCAGAAAAAGGTTGGATGGATAAATAGACCCATATATGAAGAACCTATACATGTCTGCGTGGCAATGCACCCCCAGCGAGAGAACTGATTTAGTTAGTGAATTAATATTGATAACTTACTAGTAGTGATAAGTTATATTAAACCATGAGAAGGATAGGTCTTATCTAAAATAATTTCAATTAACAGTACTTCTTTAATTGGCATGCGTTTCCTTCTTTATTTGATATAAGTTGAGTATGTATTTTTGAAAAAGAATAATCCCGAATTTCTTGGAGCTAATGAATGAATTAATTTATTGTTTTAAAAATATTAACAATGCATTCATACTTAATTTGCCTTTCTTGATAATAAAATAATACATTTTTGGAGAAGAGCTGCCAAAAAAATTTCGAATAGAAAGTATTAGGAAATCAACAGAGTGATGGCATGCAGAAGGAATAATAACGAATAAGATTGAAGTGGTATGGACATGTAAGAATAATGATGGATGGGAGAATGCCAAAGCCTATAAGGAAAATTAAAAGAAGATACAGAAAGGGAAACCGACAGATATATATATATATATATATTTTTTTTTTTAAGAATAAGAATAAATTGTATTTACAAATAAATGTTATACACAGTATTGACACCCGAATGAGCAAGTGCTCGTGCTAGGGTGCAGTTCAGTTACATGAATAATACAAATAGAATATATACATTTAAAGTTAGGTGCCAGTTTCATTTTTAAATAAATTATGGCACATACAAATAAAAAAATAATAATGTATTGGGAATAAGACTTATTCTAACAAGAGAATTAATGGAATGGAGAATTACATACATAAAATAATATAAATCATATAATGTAATGGATTATAACCAATAATACAGAAGAAAGTAATTAGTTATATATTGATTAAAGGTACTATAACATTCAGCAATTAATCAGGAAATTTATTGTAATTGAATAAGACACACAGAACAGAGAATGATTGAGTAATTTAATTTAAAAAATAAATTAATGGTCTATAAATGTTGTAATAGTTTTAATTATTTAGGTAAAAGTAAAGTGATACCATTACACATGTAAGGAGGTTATGGGTAGTAGAGACTTAAGGCTCTAGAAAATTTACACGAGATTGTTAGTCGGGTTGTCAACCCTACCTAATGACCAATTTAATCCTCAGAACAGTCTGGTACTCATTTTGTTAGATGGTTAGATGTTGACTTGATCACAGGGTCAACATGTTGCCAGAATGTTTAGGTCGGTTTGAAAGTCCTGACACACTCGGGACTCGAACGTCTGACTTTCTGGCTTGTAGCGTATTGCTCTAACCAATTACGTTATGATGTCTTCCTTGATTAATTGGTTAAATAGTTGATTAAGATTGTTTGGATGAAAACCTTAGTAATGAGGAAAAGTTTCATAATTGAAATAATAATTAATAAAATAATGATGTTGTACTGCGTATTTGTTAGATAATTTAAGAGCATTAATGACATGTTAATTTTAAAGTACAATTTTATGTATCTATAGCAGCTCAATATGTTAGGGTTGTATTCAAGACTTGCCGTGAATGAGCCGAGTTTTTTTTTTTCAGGGCTCTCCGTATAAAACATAAAGTACTAAACAATAAGATCATTGCTTGGATATTTTAATAAGCAATTAATATATTGATTAAATTATTTCTATATTTCTTGAAATATATACAAGAGGTCTAGCTGAGAGTAGGCTTAAAAAATACAGAGAACCAAACACGCATCCGCTTGATAAGAAGAAACATCCTCAAATTAGTTTCAAGAACGCAAAATAGGAAATTTTATAAATTAATTGCTTATGAAATAGTCCTTAATAATAATAAATGTTAAATAAGAATAGTAACAAATAAAAAAGTATGACGTAATATTTCAGGGATATTCTGATAGAAATCAAAGGGAAATTTATTTCTTATACTACACGTTTAATTTGTTTGTTTCTTGCTTGAAGAGTACAGGTATCTATGTGGCAGTGATACGCATCGATGCTAGCTCAACTATAACGAACCATTAGTGAGTGAACGGACTTGATGTGCGGGTCGAGATTAAATCGTTTTTTTTTCTTCTTTAAAAAAAAATAATTAAGTGTCGGTGTTATTTCTGTGTTACTTCATATATGTGTTACTTCATGTTGATACGTGTGTTTACCGTGTGTAATGTGTATGTATATTGTGTTTTACGAATGAAAATCAGTGTTATGTTGTGGAGGTACAGTGCTATTGTTACAAGATGGATGCTGAGTGGGGGTGAGTATACAATGATTAAGATTGTGTCTGAGCATTTTAATACCAATCATAGATAAAGCATTATAAATTGTGTAATTAAATGATTAATAATCGTCGTATACGACATTATTTCTATATTTAAAACTACTGAGATAAATTAAACATGGATATTTCATTCGCTGCAGTGATGGACGACTTTAGCCGCATTACCAAGGCTGGATTTCGATATTTTGGCGCCCAGAACAATGGGGAAGTTTTTGCCCACTTCTTTACATCCATATGCATGACTAAGCATCCACGAATTTCGTTATGAGACTATATTATAATTTTTAATAGGCCTTAACTATCAAGGCAAATGCACCAAATGGACGGGTTAAAATATGGTTTCGGGGGGGGGGAGGCGTATATCCATACAATGCATTACCTTCCGATGTCGCCTGATAGAACCCGATAGAACACGTGTGGCGAGAGTGATAGCAAATTTACGCTCAAAATGAGCAGGAACATATCATAACCAGTACGAGTTGTGGAATACATAGTAGTTGTTGATGCATGTAAAGAGATGGCATAGGATCAAGAACTTTTCTAGAATCTTGTAGACTACGTGCCGCGGTGATGGCGCGCTGTGACACGCAGGCCATATGTGGTCGAGCTATTACTTTAGTTCCATAGTTTACTTTATTTATTTTCGACTATAGTTTTGTGTTCCAACTCAAAATATGACATTTATTTTATATTAGCTAATTCAAGCTCATTATCGCCTTCATATTTGGGGAAATAAACAATTTCACATAACTAACAGTGTTTTATCTTTGAAAAGGACAAACAATGGCAAATAGAGAAAAAAAATTAGACCGCTGATCGAACTTGTAGATATCGTGTACGAAACGAAAACTCTAGCATTAACCCCAATCATTAAATTGGTGTTTTTCACTGAAAAACAACTTAACGTTACGATGCATCATATACAGTATTATTGTGAAAAGCGCGCCAAACATTGTGCATTTTAAGACCAAGAGTCCGCTGAATATTTTTGAGCGGTAGTGTATGTTTCTACTTTTTCTACTCTATTCCTTGTTTCTTATTTATTATGCGAGATGTTAATGAAGTGACGAAAAAAAATGGGATACTGGCCGTATAAATGCCAGTGTCGATTTCTTAAATTGAACTCTCCCATAATAAGTATTAAGTATTATATTTAACCCTTAAATTGGCGATACAACAATTTATCGTGACAGTTATTTAAATTAATAAAATAGTAGGATCTTCTTGGTGATAAATTTGTAAATTATACATAATTAATAAAAAACTCAAATCACCAAATTAAAATTTAAAAGAGCCAACTTGTTTCGATAGCGAAGCTATCATTTTCAAGACTAGTCAATAATTAAACTAACTCACTGGCATTATCAAACCCGTAGGTTCATGACCGCGCGGACATAAGCTCTCCATATACCCCTATCCTGAGCCAATGTTTTCCAATCATCCCTGTATAATCCATGTCATATACCATCTTCACTTCTCGCAACTGGAATTCCCTACCACAAGAAATAAGGGGCTGCCGGACATTGGCATCTTTTAAAAGAAATCTAAATTTATATTTGTTCTAAACTCGACTTCATTATTATCCAGTGTAAGGTATATATATTAATTGGTGTTTCCGGTATAATGTATCATTTATATTATTATTATAAAAATAATAATAATAATAATAATTATTATTATTATTATTATTATCGTGTCATTATTGTTTTTACCCTATAAAATGTTGTTAGTACATGACATTTACATTGCTACATTATTGTATCTTTAACTGTTTATAATTAGTATAGTGTATATCTATATTTGTCAAATATTTATTTGTATTTGTGCTGGTTGAGTGGAAGAGAGGGCCTTATGGCCTTAACTCTGCCAGAATAAATAAAGTATTATTATTATTATTATTATTATTATTATTATTATTATTATTATTATTATTATTATTATTATTATTATTATTATTATAATCTACTTCCCTCAAACCATAGTTATTAGCCATTCAAAATATCTGTGCAGGCGGAAGAATTACGAAACTCTGTTTGTTGCTACACTTGACGTTACATAAGGCAGTGTATACTGTCTACGTCCCACGTCCCATTCCCCTCTGCACTCATAGATAGCAGTGTCACGTGTTCTATTCCTGCATAAACACGACTGCAGTGCCCTCCGTCAACAACTGCGCTCACTCCTTAAACGGGCAATAATGTTATACTCTCACCTCATTCTTGGTCTACCAACTGGGAGTTTTCCCTCTGGTTTTCCTACAAGAAGCTTCCATGCACGTCTTTCATTCCCCATTCGTGCTGCATGCCCTGCCCATCGCAGTCTACGAGAATTAACTGTTCTCATTATATCTTGCTTCCTATAAAGACCATGTAGTTCACTGTTATGTAGTCTCATACATTCTCCTGTCTGTTCATCTCTCTTTGGTCCACAATAATTAGTCTTGAAATTATGGCTTCGCTATTGAAACTAGTTGGCTCTTTTAAAGTTTAATTTGGTGATTTGGGTTTTTTATTGACTATGTATAATAGTTACTTAAATAATTCGGACCACAAGGAAAACAAAATCATGTAAAACTGTAAGTTCTTATTGTACATTATTGTGTAATCTGACACAAATTTAAGTAATTTCTACTCGTTTGTTTCTCTGCAGTTTTATAACGTTATTTTGACTAGTTACAAAAAGCAGAGGTTTAGTAACGAGATGCTCAAGTTAGAACACGACCGAAGGGAGTTAATAAACCTAATTTTGTAACGTGTTGTCTACCATATTTTATCTACGTTCAGAGTATTTAATACCGGTATATGTTGTACATTTAGTATATTTAATGAAATTTATGTTCAGGGAAAGAGTAATGTGAGCTTTAGAGTGAGAAAAAAAACGCGCAAAATCAACATTGGTGATATATTCAGCAATTTTTGGTTCTAGTTTCATATGTGAATTTAGAGTAAAAATGAGCGGATAAGATTTTTTCACGGTTCATCAGGAAACATTTTAAAATCAGCCCAAGATGCAACTAGTAATATAGGCTACCTCCAGAAAAGTAAAGAAAAGTTTATATATGTGTTATACGAAATTATCATTACATGTATTTTACGTTTTGTTGAACTTGTATTTCTTGTTTTAATAGCGTATTTCGTTAGAATGTCAAGTATAGGTTATGTTTTATTATTAAATAAGTTCTTCTTTGTGATAAAATTGTATTACACAAAGTCAATAAAAAACCTAAATCACCAATTTAAAAAGTTGAGAGTCAACGTGTTTCGTTGCAAAGCTGTCATTATCAAGACTTAATATTGACTCTTTTTGTTATCTAAGACAACGACCTTATTTCCTTTATTGGCATTCAAGTAGAAACAATCCTATCTTCTTAAACATTTAATGTCTTTTCCTATTTGAAATATCATTGCAATCTGATTTTTTTTATCATAAATTGCCAAATTCTTTGACATAGTTAGTTTACGAGAATTTCTAATATGTTGTTTCGTGTATTCATTAAATAGAAATTGGGTCTGGAAGTAAATATCAATAAAACTAAAAATATGGTCATACATAAAAATACATTATATTTTGGAAATGGGCAGCTAATGACAAAGGAGGGAAATTTTGAGGAAGTGGCTGAATTCAAATACCTAGGAACAATAATCACAAACAGGAATGAGATGCACAAGGAAATTAAACATAGGCTCAATTCTGGAAATGCGTGTTATTATGCATTACAGAGACTCTTGACTTCCCAACTCCTTTCAAAAAACGTAAAAATGAAAATATATAAAACTATTATTCTACCAGTTATATTATATGGATGCGAAACATGGACTCTTGCTTTAAGGGAGAAAAGGAGATTACGAGTATTTGAGAATAAAGTTCTTAGGAAATTTTTGGACCAAAGAGAGATGAACAGACAAGTGAATGGAGAAGACTGCATAACAGTGAATTGCATGGTCTTTACAGGAAGCCAGATATGAGAACAGTTAAGTCTCGTAGGCTGCGATGGGCAGGACATGTGGCACGAATGGGGGATGGAAGCTTCTTGTAGGAAAGCCAGAGGGAAAACGCCCAGTTGGTAGACCAAGAATGAGGTGGGAGAATAACATTAACTATGATTTGAGTTGAGGGAAGTAGATTATACAGGAGATTGGAAAACATTGGCTCAGATAGGGATGAATGTAGGGCTTATGTCCGCGCGGCTATGAACCTACGGGTTCGATAGTGCCGGTGAGTTAGTTATGTTCATTAAATGACATAATTGAAGATTCTATACCAGCAATGATATTATATTAAGTGTTGATAATGGTAGCGTCGCTATTGAAACGCGTTGACTCTTAACTTTTTAAAATTGATTGGGTTTTTATTGACTTTATGTAATAGGCCTACTATAGGTTATGTTGCTTAGTAACTACAAACTAAAGCATCACTGATTGTTATAATAGTAGTAGATAAACAATATTAAATAAATTAAATCAATGTTTCGTATAGGCTTAACAGAATGACATCAGGAAAACATATAAATATTTAGAATGTAATCAATTGAGTTGGTGTTTACTTGATGAAAATCCATATTTATTAATTAAATAAAAATAAAACGTAATTTTATTTGATTTTCATATTTATTATATACAATACAACATTGTTGCTTAGATGAGTTGGAACACAATTCATAATTTAACATGTCTGAAGAAGTTACGTACAGTGTACCGAAACAGCTGTCACTGAATTATATAATAAATATGAAAATCAAATAAAACTACATTTTATTTTTATTTAATTAATATTTAGAATGTTTTCGTATGCTAGTATTTGAGTAATGAGTACTTTGGTTTCGGCAATAACTTGCGTTCTATATGCGTCAGGTGACTTGTTTTACGTTTTTGCATCAATGGATAAAAGTAAACACAAGAATTAAACAACAGACTAAATATTCCAGAGCTAGATCAAAACAATCAGAATTGCTGATCCTTAAATCTGCTCTTTCTATTTATATTCTGAAGATGTTAACATTGCTAAGGGCCTGTAGTTCTTGTCTTACTTCATTCATGATTTGTTTTAAGTATACAACATGGAATATAGTAGACTAGATGATACAGATATGTAATCCCACTGTTTAAACGCATCTCCTTTCTTTCGTATCTGTGTGTCTAGGGCGATGCTAGATCAAATGACTTATAATGTCTCCGAGTGGTTTTAATCAAAGCAGTTGCGTGGGAGCATTTATCTGTTGGTCGATAAAACAAAGCAACCTATCCCTCATCCTACGAGTTGGTTCTTACATTATTTCGCTCTCTTATCTATCAAGGATTGAAACAGCAAATTTGCTTACATTCATTTTCTTTTGAGTAGAATAAATATTTTTATTTTAAAACTGAATCTATGCATTGGAGTTAGTAATTACAACATATTCGATTAATATTCAGTTTATCATTTATCTTTCTTTTTTAGCCCATCTTTACATAAACAAAACTTTTTTTTCAGCATTATTTTTATCTAAGCAAGTAACTCACTGGCCGCTCTCCATACATCCCTATCCAGAGCTAATATTTTCCAATCATTCCCTGAATAATCTACTTCCCTCAAACCATAGTGTTATGAATACATAGTCCTTTATGTAGATTTTTTATTGTTTTATAGATTATTTTAATTATTTAAGCAAAGTCTTTTGAAATAGACGTTAGACATTCAAAGTCTGTTGAGATAGAGTTTAGACATGATATAGTTCAGAGCAAAGTTTTGCTTAAGCTAACTGTAAACATCCCTACATTTAGTTCATTGGAATGTTAGTTGGTACAGTTAGGGTGACTTTGAGTATATAACACTTGAGAAGTGAGGGTCTTGTGTCTGTCTGTGTGTGTAAACGGCTGAAGGGTAAGTCACCGACCATTTTCTTAATATGTAGTCCTTAACTTTGTAAAACGAATCAATTACCTTAACTGGTTGGATATAAATTTTCAAAAGGGATATAACATTTTTAATCATGTAGATTAGGTTAGATTTATAAATTCCACAACTCCCTCTTCTCTCAAACCCCAGAAAGTACTGTAGGTTCTAATATAGGTTTAGATTAGAATTAGGGCTAGAATACTAAGGGTTTCTAATTATTTTATACTTTAGAAATAAAATAGTTTAAATTAAGACTCCATTTGTTTATTTCAAAACATGTATACTGTACATCCTCATACTAGCGCTCGGCTAGATAAACGCTACCAGATTTTCCAAGTCCCGAAGGTCCTTTAAGCCTAAGAAATCCAGTGGGTTCATAATACATAGTTAATGTTATTCTCCTACCTCATTCTTGGTCTACCAACTGGGCGTTTTCCCTCAGATTTTCCTACAAGAAGTTTCAATGCAGGTCTTTCATTCCCCATTCGTGCACATGTTCTGCACATCAGTGTCTATGAGACTTAATTGTTCTTATTATATCTGGCTTTCTATAAAGACCATGTAGTCACTGTTAAATAATATTCTCCATTCACCTGTCTGGTCATCTCTCTTTGATCCAAAAATGTTCCTAAGAACTTTATTCTCAAATACTCGTAATCTCATTTCCTCCCTTAAAGTAAGAGTCCAACTGTCTGATCCATATAATGTAACTGTTAAAATAATAGTTTTATACATTTTCAGTTTAAAGTTTTTTGAAATGAGTTGGGACGTTAGGAGATTCTGGAATGCATAATAGCACGAATTTCCAGAATTGAGCCTATGTTTAATTTTCTTGTGCATCCCATTCCTATTTGTGATTATTGCTCCTAGGTACTTGAATTCAGCCACTTGCTCAAAATTTCCCTTATTTGTCATTAGTTGTGCATTTCCATTATATAATGTATTTCTATGCGTGACCATATATTTATTTAGTTTTATTGATATTTACTTCCAGTCCCAATTTCTTAGTGTTATTTTTATATAAGTAACTTGTTAATTATTCTTTTAATATCAATGCTTATAATATATATATTTCCGGGTTCGAATCCCGTCCAGGCATTTATTTTTCTTATCATACCATATATATATTGTAGTGTATGATGTATTATTTTTTGTTGCGTCGTGACTGACAAGGAAACTATCAACCATTGCATTCCGAAATCTACCTTGAAATTTCATTCAGAGAAGCATTGTGATTACCAAGACAGTGTCCACAAATTATCTGCCGTTTTTAACCGCAAGACACATAAATCCAAGCCAAAATCCAGCAATGGCAACCCACTATGCGCAGCTGATGGACTCCTTGTACGAATAAAAAAGGAGGGTAGTGAGGCGGAACTGGCGCGGGCGGCAGGTTTTGAGGAATATCCAATCCGCCAATTCAGGAGTAGTATTACTTCCCGGAGTTTAAATGAGAGATTTGGCGCTGGATTTTAGAGCCTTTCAATTAAAAGCGGCAGATATTTTTCGGTATATCACATCGTTCCTGTAGGAGAAATATCAAAGTTTTCGGCAGGCAATGATTGATAGTTTCCTTACGATTGGGGTAAAGCTACATGATATGCGTTGGTTCGAGTCCCCACGGGGGAAGAAAGTTTGATATGGGGTTTTCAGCCAGTTACAAGTTGAGAAAACAAGCTATAACGTGGGAATCTGACATGCTGACCATGTTACCCCTATTCTGGCTGGATGACTATTCACCTCTGTTAATAGTACATATGGATGTGAGGCCAGCAGCCATTTGGAGTTCAAGTGATTTCTAGGCATGTTGTGTCATGGAGTTTTTTTGTAGTTTCATTTTAGCAACAGAGAGTATTATTTTAGTTTTATGTACCGGTAGGCCTACGTAATTTGTAATAACAAATTTAGTATAAAACTGTAGGAACAAAATGACCGAATATCGATGAGAATAACAGCAGAGGTAAAGCTAAATCATTTGCCTGCGTCGCAGAAATGCATTATCCTCCAGGCATACTCCATTAGATCACATATTCTCCCCAGACCTTGAATCTATCTTTCTTCCCTTCCTCTTCCCGACAGTGTCCATAATCTTGTTGATATTCTTACACCTCGCTCGAATCCCCATCCACGGAATTCCCTTAACCTGTATCCTACCTGTTAGTTGATCTTAAAACTGACTAACACGCCCTTTCATGCATCTCGCGGACGAATTATTTAGCTGTACCTCTGCATGGCAAGGCAAACAGAATATGCTGCAGAAGTGTAGTCAAAGTATAATTGAATACCCCCTGGAATAAGGATGTAGCCTTACTAAACATTCTAAGTGACATTCGATTTTAGATGGAACACACTCCATGCTTTGTTGAGTGGTAATAATGCTGCATACTTAGCAGTAGACCTATACAGTACCAATTGTATATTTATATATTAAATTGGGAAGATTACACAAACAATACTGGATATTTCATTAACTTTAACACCTTAAAATTAATTATAACTTGCATTAAGTTTAGTCATAATTAAATATTTTGATATATTATACTTTTGGCATTTGTTTGGTGCACTGCTTTGTTGGATCTATCTTTTTGTGTGAAATGGCTGAAGTTGATACTGAGATTTTGAGATAAAACATTTGATACAGTCTTTCTACAGCTTCAACAAAATCTTTGCTGATAATATAAACTTTGATACCGGTATTTAATAAATTTTTAATCAGTAGCACAAGCATTATATTTTCCTTTCTAATTTAATACTTTTTTATTTATATATACCGGTACATATTTTCAATGTTTACACGCCTTTCTTTGCCTAAAGTTTAATTCTCCTGCTCCACTCGTCTCTTAATACGAGTACATACAGGGTGAAAATTATTTTAACCGACAAACTCTGGGAGGTTGTAGGGGACACCAAAACAAATGTCTTACCCTAATTCCATTTTTTCCTATGAGGATTATTTAAACCGGTAGAGGGCGTATTACACTCTTCAGCTGTCATGTCTGCAACTGCTGTTCATGGTAGGAATTGTTTTGTCCACCAGTGTAGTAATGAGTTGTATATGTTTACTAATGGGGCGATACACCTGGAGTGAGTACACTGACATGTGTGGGCCGGTGTTGTTGGGGACTGCTTAATTGAGACATATCTCCTACCTAGGCCATTAAACGGCAGGCACTATTACAATTTTCTCGCCAGAGTATTGCCAGAATTGCTGGAAGACGTCCCGCTCCCTACAAGACAACGCACGTGGTTCCAACATGACGGGACGCCGGCACATTTCAGTCGTCGTGTGCGTCGATTCTTGAGTCTCCGATTTTCAGAAAAGTTGATTGGCAGAGGTGGTCTGTACTATGGCCTGCTCGGTCACCAGATATGACCCCTTTGGATTTTTTTATGTGGGGAAAGATGCGCAACCTTGTTTACACAACTCCTGTTGCATCAGAAAAGGATCTGGTTGACCGGATAGTAGCAGCAGCAGGAGCAATTAACGATACTCGTGGAGGTTTTGCCCGTGATAGACAGAACATGATCCGCCGGTGTAACCTTTATTAGCATGTCAGTGGAGACATTTTTGAACCTCTACTGTAATTTAAGTAATTGCGTTGTGTTAATGTGTTGTCTCTTGGTAATAAAAAAAATGCAAAGTGTTTGTTGGTTTAATTAATTTGCCGCTAGAGAAATCTTCCTCTACCGGTTTAATAATCCTCATAGGAAAAAATGACATTAGGGAAAAATATTTGTTTCGGTGTCCCCCACAACCTCCCAGAGTTTGTCGGTTTAAATAATTTTTACCCCGCATAAACGTAAATAGTGTTACATCAAATGTATTGCATTTTGTAACGTTTGACTGGTCAATACAATACGGAATGCATTATATGCAGCCGTGTTTAATTTATTGGCTCTACTTTTTTAATCTTATGAAGAAGTACTATATATAAACCTTGATTGGAACTCTACAAACTAATTTTATGGTATTTTTGAAACAACAATATTGTTATACAATGCTGTCGAATGGAGTGACAATTTGACACATTTAGGGCTTTTTATTTTTTTAATGTTGTGGAAAGCGGCTGTAATTTACAAATAACACAACTGTATGTACTATCGTTAGGTCACTGATTAAAAAAAGTATACGGACTTAAGTAATACTCACTCACACACACACACACACACACACACACACACACACACACACACACACACACACTCACTCACTGGCACTATCGAACCCGTAGGTTCATGGCCGCACGGAAATAAGCCCTCCATGCATCCCTATCCTGAGCTAATGCTTTCCAATCATTCCCTGTATAATATATTTCCCTCAAATCATAGTTACTGTTATTCTCCCACCTCATTCTTGGTCTACCAACTGGGCGTTTTCCCTCTGGTTTTCCTACAAGAAGCTTTCATGAAAGTCTTTCTGTTATGAATACATAGTATTTTATATAGATTTTTAATTGTTTTATAGATTATTTTAATTATTCAAGCAAAGTCTGTTGAAATAGAGTTTAGACATGATATAGTTCAGAGCAAAGTTTTGCTTAAGCTAACTGTAAACAATCCTACATTTAGTTTATTGGAATGTTAGTGAGTACAGTTAGGGTAACTAGAGGTCAAATTGAGTATATAATACTTGAGAAGTGAGGGTCTCGTGTCTGTTGATGTGTGACAACCAGAGGTGTTGATGGGTGAGCAATATTATAAACCCAACTGGATTTCTTAGGCTTAAAGGATCTTCGGGACTTGGAAAATCTGGTAACGTTTATCTAGCCGAGCGTTAGTATGAGGATGTACAGTATACATGTTTTTAAATAAACAAATGGAGTCTTATTTTAAACTATTTTATTACTAAAGTATAAATAATTAGAAACCCTAAGTATTCTAGCCCTAAATCTAATCTAAGCCTATATTAAAAACTACAGTACTTCCTTGGGGGGGTTGAGAAGAGGGAGTTGTGGAATTTATAAATCTAACCTAATCTACATGATTAAAAATATTATATCCCTTTTTAAAAATTTAATATCAAAAATGTTAATTGTACTTGATTCATATCATAAAAGTACAGAATACATATTAAGAAAAATGTAGCTTACTCACCCATCAACACCTCTGGTTGTTACACATCAACAGACACGAGACCCTCACTTCTCAAGTATTATATACTCAATTTGACCTCTAGTTACCCTAACTGTACTCACTAACATTCCAATAAACTAAATGTAGGGATGTTTACAGTTAGCTTAAGCAAAACTTTGCTCTAAACTCTATTTCAACAGACTTTGCTTGAATAATTAAAATAATCTATAAAACAATTAAAAATCTATATAAAAGACTATGTATTCATAACATATTCCCTATACCGTCCGGTGTGAAAGTTGCGTTAGGACACCCTTGCTCGTAAGTTGTATACGCCTTTAATAAAATGTAACTTTATAAAAAATGTTTTATTAAGAGGAGAGGCAAAACTTTCGTTTGAAGTTACTTCTGCACGTTTCTCCATATATTGTAGGTCCTGCAACATAGCTGTCAGGTGTGTACAAAACAAAGAGCTACGATGGAACATAATGGAAACTTATACATAACCTTAATGCAAGTTTGCAGAGTTGTGGTGTTCAAAAGCGATGACTAGAGATGAAACAATTCCTTCATAAACAAATATTAACTTTGTGTTGCCAACTCGGTTATGCTGAAAGTTCCTAATTAAAAAGTCTCTATTTTCAGGAGAAACGCCCTAAATTTTAAATAAACATATAATTTACAATATTTTTCCTCAAAATAAACTATTATTATTATTGTTATTATTATTATTATTATTATTATTATTATTATTATTATTATTACGTTTGAAAATATGATAAAAGGATAATAGGCCTATAATTTTAAAAAGTAGACGCAATATAACCTTAGGAGTTAAATAGATATAAAGAAGACAACAAATAAAACAGGCAGATGCACACTTTTTAGGAAGGTATTCCACTAAACGGGCAAAACAGAAACAAAGCAAGTAATCTCATTTGCAAAAAATAAAAAAAGTGCATCAAATTTAGTTGGAGTTTTTTTTCTTTTCCCGAGTCTCAATTGAAGGCAATAAGTATAAAATGGGGTTCAACTTATTTACTACCTAAGAACAAAATAGAAATAAAAATGAAACTCAGCAGGTCAAAGGTTTGTTCATACAAGGTAATACTGACTACTCTGTTGAAGAGAACGGTTTTTTTATCATTTCTGAGTCCCACTGAAGGTAGTAAACATAAAATGGTTGTGCATTTGTTTAAAAAACGATCTTTACAAGTGGAAACAAACTGTTGTGTGGATATTAAGATGGATTCTGAATTAAAATGAACGAAAGCAAGTTTATATAACTGTAATTGTAGCCCATGTTTTCCCTTTACAGAGATTTAGGCGCTCTCCCTCTACAGGGAAGAATTTGAACCATATTAATTTAGTTACACTTGTTTTCATATAGATGTCATTTTGAGTGGTCCATGGTCAGCGTTCCGCCTCATACTGACAACTAGGAAACCAAGGTAGTACTAGGACGGGAAAATTCGGTAAATTTTGTTTAGAGGCTTAAGGATTTTTTACGAGCCTGAAAATGTTCAGACTCGGGACTCACGGCTTAAAGTCCCTCCCGGAGGATTTGACCTTGGATTTTTCCATCCTAAAAAATCCATCGACCCCGGCCGGGTTTGAACCCGCGACCCTCGGGACTAGAGGCTAGGAGCATAACCACTAGTCCACCGCGGCCAAATAAAAATATTAAATTTATCGAAGTTCTCGAGAAAAATAACATTTATGAAATCTTAGTTAACAATTTGAAGATGTTTTACGAATTTTGAAGGAATTAAGCAATTGAGATGGTACTCATGAGACAATTTGAACATAATATTATGTAACTTATCTTTATCGATCCTATAAAGTAGATACAGAAAATAACATAACCAGGAAAAAAAATATATATATATATTAATGCCTTATATCCGCAATGTTTGTTTTATCGAAATTGAATTTAGCAAATAGGAATCAATCGATGAAGGAAGGTAGTGTTTGTTAACCAGCAAATACATTAAGAGTAGGAGTTCACTTGAAACCAAAATTTAAAAATAGCTCTGGTGGTTACATTGTTCTATTTTTCGCAACGAAATTCAACATATTCCATTGAAACAAAACGATGGAAGTATTCTCAGAAACTTGGCTAAATTCGACCATTATAATTGAAGGTTTTTTCTTCATAGTTAAATATGGGAAATAACATTATGAGGTTCTTAATTCGTAAATTAATGAGTCATTTTTTAACATAATGAGAGAGAGCCTTCTCTCGATAACTAGTTCTCGTGTTTGAAGAAACATAAAATATGAGGTAAGATGTTTACAAAATGACTCATTCATTTAGGAATTGGTTTACTTGAAACCTGAAATTAATAAATCACTCTAGCAGCTACCATGTTTGCTTCATGGCAGTGTATATGTGTACCATGCAATTTAATTAATCCTTAAATTGGCAATGTATACCATAACATAAACCATATGTATACCATAACACATATCAGTTAATATATTATTTAATATTATTAATATATAATAGAAGTTAAGAGGGAGAAGTTATATAGTATCCTGTTGGAGTTCGAAATTCCTAAAAAAGTTGGACTTATACGAATGTGTCTAAATGGCACAAAGAGTAGAGTGCGTGTAGGCAAACAGTTTTCGGACACTTTTGAAATCCAGAATGGGTTGAAGCAAGGAGATACACTATCTCCTCTACTATTTAATTTTGTACTACAGCATGTCATCAAATCTTTAGAGAATGAAGAAGGCCTACAACTCAATGGTATTAATGAGCTGTTAGTTTATGCTGATGATGTAGTACATCGGGCGAAAGCAAGGAGATACTAAAGTCTAACAGGCACACATTACTGACTAGCATTAAGAAATTGGTACTGGAAGTAAATATCAATAAAACTAAATATATTGTCACACATAAAAATACATTATATAATGGAAATGGACAATTAATGACAAATGAGGGAAATTTTGAGGAAGTGGCTGAATTCAAATACCTAGGAACAATAATCACGAACAGGAATAAGATGCACAAAAAATTAAACATAGACTCAATTCTGGAAATGCGTTCTGTTATGCATTACAGAGACTCTTGACATCCCAACTCCTTTGAGAAAACGTTAAACTGAAAATATATACAACTATAATTCTACCAGTTATATTATATGGATGCGAAACATGGACTCTTACTTTAAGGGAGGAAAGGAGATTACGGGTGTTTGAGAATTAAGTTCTTGGAACATGCTTGGACCAAAGAGAGATGAACAGACAGGTGAATGGAGAAAACTTCATAACAGTGAACTACATGGTATAGGAAGCCAGATATAATAAGAACAGTTAAATCACGAAGACTGCTATGGGCAGGGCATGTGGCACGAATTTGGGATGAAAGAAGTGCATGGAAGCTTATTGTAGGTAAACCAGAGGGAAAACGCCCAGTTGGTAGACCAAGAATGAGGTGGGAGAATAGCATTAACTATGATTTGAGGGAAGTAGATTATACAGGTGATGATTGGAAAACATTGGCTCAGGGTAGGGATGTATGGAGAGCTTATGTCCGCTCGGCCATGAACCTATGGGTTCGATAGTGACAGTGAATTAGTTAATATATAATAGAAAAATGAATAGGAAATCGTTTAAATTTGAGTCAAATTATACGACATGCAGTAGATATTAATTTATGGTTACGCAAGGTTTATTTTTACTATGAGAGCAACACCTTTAAATAAGCTGGCGTAAGAAATTGAGTTTCTCCAATTTAAGGATTAACACTTTTTGAAGTTTTACAAATTTTATAATTTTTTTATAATACCAACATCGTAGAGAATTGTAATGTAAGATCCGATTTTTTTTTTAATTTATAGGTTTTTTTACGCTATAAAAATAGTTTTCATAGGTTTTGATAAAATAGGTCAGAATTTTTGGGATATATATCGGTTTATTGTTTGGAAAATCTCGGACACATCCTGAATTTTACGCATTTAACATTCCTAGGCTCAAGTGCCCTGCATTAAATAAACATTCTTAGGCAATGATCGGACAAGATATATTAATAGAAAGCTTAATATATTTCAACATATTTGCGGTACTATTAGAAGAACATTAGCAAAGAAAGTTCATAAAAACACTCCTAAAGTTTTAGGTATTCCTGTTCTGTTGTATGGCTCGGAATGTTGGACTCTCGCCAAAAGTTTAACAAAAAGACTGGAAGCAGCCGAGATGAAATTCCTACTATATGTGACAGGATGTACTTTTTTGGACAAATGGAGGAATGAAGATATTCGTAAGGAATTGCAAATAAATAGTGTGATAAAAATAGAAGAATATAGAAATAAATATTTTGAACCTGTTAGTAAGTTATAATGAGTTAAGAGCGGATACCTTATAGGATGTTAAATTAGAATCCACAAGGACATACAAGTCGTGGACGACCATTTAAAAGAGCAACTATAATATGGAGCCGGAACAGATCAGAAATGGTCTAAACCGTGACGATAGATGATGATGATGATGATAAGATTCTCAAAGCTTTACTGTTTGAACCTTAAAAATATATATGAAAATTTGGTATATATGCTAGGCACTTCCCGGTAACACTTCATTCCTCGGAACACACTTTGGATATCTTTCACTGTCTTAAAGGATTAGCTGCGAATTACCAGTACTATATTTTCCTTTACAAAACGTGCTTTCACAAAGTAACGCAAGAGTGGCGAAGCTGTACGACAATCATATGAACTGCCTCATCCCCCCTTAATTTTACTCACAACCAGTAGAAGCAGTTCCATTTGAATCATAATGACGTAATTGTAGAATACAATAGCCTATATTATTAAAAATTAATATAAAAAATTATGGAATATTCACCTGAAAGGTCCGTCTCCTCAACTTAATTATTTAACTGTAGCGCTTTCGGGACTTATCCCATCATCGGCAGGATTCAAAGCTGATGTTTCACTGAAGATCTGGTAGAGGGGGTTACATGTATTGGGTTCGTTTTCGTTGATCAGGTTGTCGTTGTTGTGACCCCCTCTACCAGATCTTCAGTGAAACGCCAGTTTTGAATCCTGCCGATGATGGGACAAGTCCCGAAATCGCTACAGTTAAATAATTACTTAAGTTGAGGAGACGGACATTTCAGGTGAATAATCGATAATTTTTTATATTAATTTTGAATAATACCTCAACGGAACACATCATGAATTTTATCTTCTTCTTCTTCTTCTTCCTTCCAAGTATTAGGCCGAGGCCTGTTACGATCCTATAGAAAATTTTCCCTCCAGCGTTTGAGGGAAATTCTCGTATAAGACTTGAAAACATAATAATAGTCCCTTCGATTGGTTGCTGGCCAAAGGAAGGCAAGACCAGTGATGGGGCTGCCATCTTATAGCCTCTGGTCAGGCTTTTCTGGAGAAGAAAAGAAAATAAAGGAAAGAAGAAATTGAAGAAAGGAAAGACTCCCTAGCCCTCGGATGCCCTAATAGCGTCGGCGTCAAAAAAACAAGAGTTAACCAAGAGAGGTTAGATAGTAAAGTTAAAAGAGTGCGAAACACAAGTAAGTGGAAGAAATGTTTTGCACAGCTTGGGCACCTTGTGGTCGCCATCCACATATCCCCTAGATGAGGACCCCTGAGGGGCATGAATTTTATTAAAGTTGAATATATTATTAATTAGAGGATAGTGGCATGACATTGGCGGCAACCAGACACAAGTAATTAGACACTCGCCCTGCTCTTCATTAAGTCCCAAGTTTGCGTCTGAGTCACTCAATTTGAGTTGATGGTGGACGAATATGAGGGATATTTTTTTTCTCGGCGCTTCTCCAATTTTCCGCGGCTAAGAGCTTTATTTCACCACTTCTTCATACCACGTCATTCATTTCATTCCTTTAAATTTCATTCATCCTTGTGATCGTGCGATTGACCTAGTCGGTCGACATTCTTGCACATCTCAGAATTTTAATAATAGAGCGAATCATCTCAATTTGGTATTACACTAGCACGGAGCTGCTTTTACGAGACAAATATTTTAATTGAGGTACTGGCCGTAGCGTAGTGGTTAAGGCACTGAGCTACAAGCCGGAGGGTCGAGGGTTCAAGTCCCGTTGGGGTCAGGAATTTTAAACTGACCCAAACCCTCTGGCGGCACTACGGCCCTCGGGTCGACTCAGCCTCAAACGGAAATGAATACCAGACGCTTGTTCTGGGGGTAAAGGCGGCCGTCACGCAGGGCTGACAACCCGGCTGACATAAAGTGTCGATTGTCTAGATAAAGTGGGAGCCTTAACCTCCCACTACCCCAAGGGCCTCCCGAGGCCTGTTGTGGGATCACTTTACACTTTACTTACTGGATTATAATTATATTTAGTATTTATTAGCAACCTTATTAAGTTTAGAATTGTCATTTCACTTTATGAAAGTTTACAGGCCACTGCTGTGATCTCGGTGTAGTGTCGCTGCCTCGTACGCAGCTGCCCCAGGTTCGAATCCCGGTCGGGACAAGTTTCCTGGGTGATATTTTCGGAATTTTTCCTCACTTGTAAGACAAGTGTCAGGAAATTTTAAGATCCAAATGATCTCCGAAAATCATCTGGCCGTCGTAATCATAATAGTCATGTTTATTATTAGTGTGTGTGAATGGTGTGTTTCGTTTTGTGTTGTCTTGGAGGAGGCCGTGACATTGAGCTGATCACTCATTTAGGTAGGCCTACATGTCCAGTATATTTGTGATCCATAATTTAAAATCCCTCTCCCGACAGGTTGTGTCACAATAAGGTCCGAGTGGCGTGTGACATGTAAATTGTACCTATAAGGTAAAAGGTTAAACGAAGTTAATGGAATACAATTTTATCATGTATTTGATAAATTTTATTGAATTAATTTAGGAAATTATTTTTGAAATTAGTCCACCGCTGTGGTCTCGAGGTAGCGTGCTGCCTTGTCACGCATCGGGCCCGGTTCGATTGCCGGTCGGGACATGCTCCTGGGTGAGGTTTTTTCGCGTTTTTTCCTTGCCTGTAAAACAAATGTCAGGAAGCTCAGGGCCCAACGGTCACCGAAAATCATCCGGTCATCATCATCACCATCTTTATCATTATCATCATCACACATCACCTGTGTGGAAAGCAACGGGAAGCTACCACACCTACAATTCCCTAATAAAGCTGCAAAGCATAGCATGAAAGTGCTATGATTGCAGTGAAAGACCTGCCCTCGGGTAGAATTACTATGGATGGATGGATTTTTGTAATTGTATTAATACATAGGGTATTGTACAGTACGTATTATTATTTATAACATTTTATGTTATCTTCAGAGTCGGGACCCACGGCTTAAAGTCCCTGCCGTAGGACTTGCTCCTTGGATTTTTCCATCCTAAAAAGTCCATCGACCCAGGCCGGGCTTGAACCCGCGATCCTCCGGACCAGAGGCAAGGAGCATAACCACTAGTCCACCGCGGCCGATATTTATTAACATAAAATGTTCCTTCTTCTTCTTCTTCTTCACGGTTTAGGCTTATTTACTAGCCTGTTCCGGCTCCAAATTGCTGCTCGTTCCATCTTTTCCTTGGTCTTCCCAAACTTCTTCTTCCTCGTGGAAGACCAAGGAAAAGATGGAAAGAGCAGCAATTTGTAGCCGGAACAGGCTAGTAAATAATCCTAAACCGTGAAGAAGAAGAAGGAACATTTTATGTTAATAAATATCGGCCGCGATGGACCATTGGTTATGCTCCTTGCCTCTGGTCCTGAGGGTCCGGGTTCAAGCCCGGCCTGGGTCGATGGATTTTTAAGGATGGAAAAATCCAAGGAGCAAGTCCTCCGGGAGGGACTTTAAGCCGTGGGTTCCGAGTCTGAAGATTTTCAGGCTCGTAAAGATCCTCAAGCCTGAATGAAAAGGCCTCTAAGCAAAATTTACCGAATTTTCCCGTCCTAGTACTACCTTGGTTTCCTAGATGTCAGTATGAGGCGGAACGTTGACCACGGACTACTCAAATGGCATCTATACGAAAACAAGTGTAATTAAATTAGTATGGTTCAAATTCTTCCCTATAGGGAGAGCGCCTAAATCTCTGTTAAGGGAAGACATGGGCTTACAAGAATGTTAATAAATGGGATATTAATTAGCTCTATGAATCTAAACATAACAAACAGTAAATGAATATGAATTTCTTTTTCCGGTTGTTCATGTATTCAATGGATTGACCTCCGGATAAATATTGGTTGTACTCTAATCTACTATAGAGTATTTGTTTAATGCATTCATGAATAGAAAGTATACAGAAATGTAATTCGCTAATGGTTTCATCACGAAATTGCCAAGTGTGTAATACCAATTACAATGACCTCGTAAACACAAACAGATAGTATACAAAAGTTACAGCTATTATCGTCACGTTCTCTGAGAAAATAGGAAACTTCACAATTCCGGGGACTGATACGGTAAATTTCGTCCATTACCTTAATTGAATATAAACATTACGTAAATTTTAGATCAAAATCTGATACCAGAATACGGATGATGGATAGATGAATTTTAGTTTATTAATTTTTGGAACTAGTCCATCGCGATAATCTCGTGATACCGTCGTTGCTTCGTACGAAGTAGACCTGTTTCTCCTGTAGCTGTTTTCATGCCGCTCTTTCACACCTCATTCGTACTACATTCGAGACTTACCTGTTCTTATTACATTTGATTTTCCATAAAGATCATGTAGTTCACTGTTATGAAACCTACTACATATACCTGTCTCTTCGTGTCTCTTTAGTCCAAAACTTAATTAGAATTTTACTCTCGAACACTCGAACTATTTTCTCGTCCCTTAAAGTGAGACTGTTTTCATCCACATAACAGAACTGGATTTTCCACATATCAAATAATAATAATAATAATAATAATAATATAATAATAATAAGAATAATAATTAATAATAATAATATTACTAATAATTAATAATAATAATATTAATAATAATAATAATTAATAATAATAATAATATTAATAATAATAATAATAATAATATATAATAAAATAATATTAGTAATAACAATAATAATAATATTAATAAAAATAATAATAATATTAATAACAATAACAATAAATTAATAACAATAACAATAATATTAATAACAATAATATAATAACAATAACAATAATATTAATAACAATAACAATAATATTAATAACAATAACAATAATATTAATAAACAATAAACAATAATATTAATAACAATAACAATAATATTAATAACAATAACAATAATATTAATAACAATAACAATAATAGTATTATTAATAATAATCATAATAATATTCATAACCACAACCACGACAACAATCATAACAACCATAACAATCATAACCATGAAAATAATCATAACAATCATAATCATAACCATAATAATAATAATAATAATAATAATAATAATGGCTGTATCTCCAAAAACTTTCCAAATAGAACGAGGACAACTATCGTAAGAAAAAAGTTAGTTCTACTTATTTCCTTAAACATATTTTCATTAGGTTACTTTTACAAATTAAGAATTAAGGTGGTCCTAATAGTAGCTTTGGAGCACCCGTGTTCCCACATAGGAAGTGTGGGATAGGCCTACATATACAATAGCATCTCTAACAAAAATATTATTTGTGATTTTTTTATTTTTTATTCAATTATCTTGTATTGAAAATGTAGCAACAAAATATACAGGATTATTTTTAATAATAACAAGAATACATTTAAAAGTAATTAATGTTATCAGTTTAACACACTGCATTATTTTTATTTTTTTCTACAATATATGTTTCCTCATTAAGTGTTGGTGTTGATGATGTACATCCATGACTCATTATACTGAACATTAACTATGAACACACCTATCACTGCACTGACAAGGGAGGAAAAAATAAACGTTAACATTTCCCCTCAACTTCTCATCTATGTGCTCTCAGATTCATCAAGTACCAAGGAAGTATACATAGAATCGAATTGCTATCTGCTTTGCAGGAAAAGAAGGCCCTTTGGGGTGAACGCAAAATTCTATGATTTTATTTAAATATGCATTTTGGGAGCTAAGGTAATTATCGGCCAAACTTAAATCTGAGTGGGGAAAGAGTCAACGAATTATTCTCTTATTTCAAGCTGCATATTCTTTTAAGTAAAATGAATTCACTATAGGTCATAGGAGGCTCTTGGTGTACTAGGAGGTTAAGGTTCCCTCCTTTGTAGACAATCGGCACGATATATAAGTCGGGTTGTTAGCCTTTTACCCCCAGAACATATGTCTTGTACTCATTTCTGGTTAGAGGCTGACTCTACTCCAGAATCATAATGTCAGAAGAATTTAAATACCCAGACCCTATCGGAACTCGAACTCCCCAACTTGTAACGTATTCCCTTAACCTACTACGCTGTGAAATGACTCGAGGTTATTTTACGTTCCGTAAATTCGCGACATTATTCTTCCGAAGGAAGCCATGTAGGCTACTCCACACAGAATTATTAGGCCTAAAAAAATATATCCAGGGTTTGAAATATGAACAGAAAGCAGATTCGATTAGAGTAACCACTGTATCAACGGGACCAAGTTTCCACAGTGATTACTTAAGCTGTAATACAATATTTACATGTATTTGCCCCTGTGCAAGTTCTAGCTTCTGTATAGGTATTCACAAGTCATATGGTTACACCTGCTCTCGACATTAATAACAATTCTACTGACGTCACAAAGGGATAAGTGGACAGTCTGAACCGTCACACTGTAACTACCTGCATTACGCAAATGCCACAAATGCAACTGTTCTAAATATGACACTAATATTAATATGGTAAGCTGTCATATAGGTAAAACGTTTATTAACCCGTGATACTTTGTTTGCTATTCCGGAAATATTTATTATTTAATACCATATCAAATTTGATTTTTTTATATTACTAAAATAATTTTTGGACCAAAGAGAGATGAACAGACAAGTGAATGGAGAAGACTACATAACAATGAACTACGTGGTCTTTACACTTGGAAGGCAGATATAATAAGAACAGTTAAGTCTCGTAGACTGCGATGGGCAGGACACTGAGTTGCTGCTACAAACAGTTGGAGTATACATCACCGTAAACAACAACAACAAGTAGCGGAAACTCAACCTGCAGAAGATGGAAGGTAACTTCCGAAAGTGATCCAGTTAATTTTATATACAATATATTAACAAAGTTGAGGACGTCACCTACCAACAGGTACAATTTAATTTTCAAACTATATGCCAGAAATAATAATTATATAAACTTTTAGTTATGAATGTTTAGAAAACATTTGTATTAATACTTTAAACAATAAATAAAATAAAAGTTGGACAATCAGTAAATTAATCAGATTTTACAACTCTCCTCATGTAAGTTATTATATCTTTTCCGGCAAGTTCAAAGGAACGCTTCTTCATTTTTAACTGGCATCTGACTTGTCGGTCTAGTTTCAAGGGACATTTACTTATTAATCAGATGCCAGTTTCAGGAAACGTTCCTTGAAACTAGTACTCAAGAGGATACAAAAGGTATGACCACGGTCACATGCTAGTTCACAATGAGAAAACGTTCTTTGAAACGAATTCTGGAAAGAAAACAAAATACGAGGTGAGGTGTAAAATCTGATTCACTGATTGAATGTTAAAACAATACCTCATAGTGTTAATTTCTAGAAATATAAATTAAATAAATCTTGATTGAATCAGCAATGTCAATTCACAAAACGAAGCAAAATTGTATTACAACAATTGAAAACATTTTCCTAACGTGAAATAGTTTTATTCCGTCCACCGTTGTGGTCTCGAGGTAGCCTTGTCATACAGCGGGCCCGAGTTCAATCCTCGGTCGGGACAAGATTGTTGGGTGAGGTTTTTTTCGTTTTTTTTTATCTGTCAGATAAATGTCAGGAAACGTTAAGGCCGAAATGGTCCCCGAAAATTAGCTGGCCCTCATTATCCTATTAGCCTCATTAGATTAAATTCGGATTAAGGCCTCTCCTGATAAACCATTGATGTAAGTGGATTTACGATTTGAACAGTGACTCTGGTTACAATTCGCGGTGCAGAGATTCGCGGGTTCTAACCCCCCTTACGGGGTCTATGGATTTTTTTCAAGGCATAAAATCTTCAGTTTGGTTTCCTTCAGAAAGAAAGTAAAGCCATGTTGTAAATTTATGGAGAAGAAAAGAAAATAAAGGAAACAAGAAATGGAAGAAAGGAAAGATTCCCTAGCCCTCGAATGTCCTAATAGCGTCGGGGTCGAAAAAACAAGAGTCAACCAAGAGAGGTTAGATAGTAAAGTTAAAACAGTGCAAAACACAAGTAAGCGGAAGAAATGTTTTGCTCAGCTTGAGCACCTTGTGGTCGCCATCCACATATCCCATAGATGAGGACCCCATATTATATAATACGTTTAATTTCGATTGATATGTTTGAAAAATCAAAGGTAATGGCTTTTTAAGAGAATATCCAATCAGAAATAAGATAATACACAATAATAAATGCCTAAAACAAGTACAGTGAGTTTCACTCGACCTGCGGCCGATAGCGGGGAAAAGTGATTTGCATGCATTGTGTCATCAACTCGTGCTGCCCACGCTGTGTCCACACCAGTGGTTACAAGTCGACTGAAACTCACTGTACGAAATTTCAACTATTTATATTGTGAAGTATCTTATCAAAATGAAAAAGATGTGAAAAAGAAAATCGCCAAATTTACACAAATCTTAGGAATAATAAATGATGTATTAAAACCTAAATTAGTACAAAAATACACAAGAATAAAAATACATAATACTTTGCATTACCCTCCCTTTTATACGGAAGTGAATGTTAGGAAAAAGAGACGAACAGAATCAAAGTAACGGAAATGAAATTTCTCAGAAGGATACACTCTTTTAGATCGAAAAAATAATGAAGAAATATTAGAATAATTAGAAGTAGAATCAGTAGAAGAAAAACACAAGAGATATAAATTACACTGACTTAGACCATATAAAAAACGGATAATTCGAGAGTCCCTAAAAATTGTGCAATATAAACTCAAAGGACATCGGCGACCAGTAAGACCTCTTAAAAGACTGCTTGATTGGTGCCGAAACAGGTCTACAAATACCTAATTCATGACGAATGATGATAAGTTTGAAAATCACCGCGAACAATGTTAATGTACATCTAGTAGAGGGCGGATGCCAGGAGTGGCGTGGAGAATAATTATAAGAGAGGCTGCGAAGCGCTTTAGGTTGTTAAGCCGTTGATCATGATGAATGAAATTTCAACTCTGCATTTGGCTTGGCGGCTGGTAAAATCCCCAGTACTTAATCAAGAATTGTTACACGCAGGGTAAGAGAGTCAGAAGACTCAATAAGGTATTTTAGCAGAGAAATTGATTCTGTTATTTACACCTCACTTCATAATTTACCGGCACTATCGAACTCAGAGATTCATGACCGCGCGGACGTAATTTATCCATATATCCCTGTTAAGGCCCGTCTCCGGTTAAGTGGTAGCAACATATATTTAATGGCCGAGGACTATAAATGAGACGGGCTTAACATTAAAACAAGTTTAGAATTTAGATAAATCTACAAAGTATCGCAAAACCTAGGATATTAAAACAGACACAACAGTAAAAGAATGGAACTTGATAACATTAAAAATATATCTTATATATAAAAATTAATGGTTGTTTGTTTGTTTGTATGTTTGTTTGTTTTTTGTTCGTACTTTATGCACGGTCATACCGTTGATCCGATTGTGATGGGCTTTTTTTCAAAATGTTCAGGCGATTCCCGAGATGAACATAGGCTATAAGAGAGTTGTGATACTCAACTACTACACCCTTAAAAATCGCCCTTTGTAGTGGAAAACGTGAAAAAAGTATCTCTTTGAACTCTTAAATGGCTTACGCTGCCTAAACCATAGGAATTAAAACAAAATTAATGTACACAGAATTATATATCTAAGAAAGCTCTACAGAAAAAGTCCACGACAGCATGTGTTTCTCTTACGGGTAACTCACAATAACCATTTTTGTCTTTCATTGATACCAAGAGAATACATCGATTCCATGAAAATGTGATAGGCCTACCGAGGTGAAAATTTTGAAATTGACGCAGGAATAATTTTTTTGGCGTAATATATATCTTTAAGGATCAAAGTTTCTGATACTATAAGATAATGTTCCAAAAGTGTATTATTTTAATCTAATATAAGTGGAAGAACTTGCAATTTTCTGAACCTGTAAAACGCGCAAAATTATACCAATTTATTGTTTAATGATTTGGTGGTATTAATTCGTTTTATTTTACAAATTATTTTGTTAAACCATACTTTGGTCCTCCCTAGTTTAATATAAAATGAACGGAAATAATTCAAAAAAGTAAGAAAAGTTGAAATAATATTTAAACATATAAGACTTGTAAATGCGCCTAAACAAAATATGTTAGCTAAGGCCTTAAATAAGCCTCTTAGGCGGTATATCTCAAAGCTGAAGTTTAGATATCGAAATATTGAATCAACAATATGTTATACAAAGTATCCAAACACAAAGAAGTCTTACGCGAGTCCATTATAGGCGCCCTCGATGTGGAAGCAGTGTTTCTGTGATTCAGCTACGAAGGGTGTCGAGTCATCTCTCCAACCCCAATGAGATCATTTGGGGGATCAAATCAGGAGTATATGTATACATACTTGTAAATGTGTAGCTTTCACCTCGGGGAAAGTGTTTGCAAAATATGTTTTTGTGACGATACGAGCTGGATATATATGCATTTGCATTAAATAAACTGCCTAAAAAGCCCTAATAATTATATCAATAAAATATTTATAGAGAAATAATTACATTTAATAAAGGTCATTTGATAACTATAATTTCCGGGCTATTACACTATCAATTATGTGTCCAATAAAGAAGAAATTTATGAAGCCTATAAATCCCTATCCTGAGTTAATATTTTCCATTCATTTTCATAAGTAATGCCACGAGTGATTTCCAAATTATCGATTCATTCACGACTCACGAAGTGAGGAGTGAATTTATCTAGAGAATTTGGAAATCAAGAGTGGTATTTGTTACGATTATTTAACGAATAAAATTAAGCTCTTTACTAAAAAATAGTTATTTGAATATAGTTACCGGTGTTTTAAAACATTTATTTAGTTAATGTAAACGGCGATGTTTGAAAACAAATTAAAAGTGTGAGGTTATGTATATTCACTGCAACTCGATCATATTATGTATTGCCAAATAGGATCGCAATATTGTAAGAATGCACTCTAGTGGAGAAATAATGAAACACATCAAACTGTTATAATCAACATTATAGGTTAATCATATATATTTTTAATAAACAACTCAGTAAAATCACTGAATCTATTCATTATTTGCTATATTCAATGTATTTGTTGGAGAAAAATAATGGTCTAACCTGTTCAGAATATTAAAAAGGAGGAGCTTTCTTTATCACAAAAGCAGGAGCTGATAAAGAGAAATCGATAAAGAGCGAGGTGAAACCCGACTGTCATTGGTGTAAAACAGAATTCATTGAAACGTGATTGGTCACTGACAGCCATTTGCGACACGAGTTAAATAGTCTGTACAATTCACTTTCCTCAAATCATGGTAATGCTATTTTCCCGTCTCATTATTGTATGATCTACTAGGTGCTTTCCCTCTAGTTTTCCTGCATGACGATTCCATATCCCTGTTTCATTCCCGATTATGGTCATATCTCCTACTTATCACAATGTGCAAGACTTAAGCCTACCTGTTCTTATTTTATCTAATTTCACATAAAAATCAGGTACTTCATTGTTATGTTGATTCCTCTCTTTTCTTTTGTGTTCGTTTCTCTTTCGTCCAAAACGTTTTCCTAAGAAGTTTACTCTCAAATAATCGTAACCTTTTCTATATTCTTAAAGTAAGTGGCCCTGTTTCGCACCCACATAATTGAACGAAAAACAGTTTTATATATTTATTATTTTAACGTTATTTTGAGGGAATTTGGGGACAAAAATCCCTTTAATTCATAGTGTGTTTTGCAGAGTTGTATTTAATTTCCTTCTGCCCTTAATTTCTGTTCGTAATTATTGTTCCTAGATATTTTAAATAAGCCACTTCTTCAAAATTTGCCTCATTTGTTATTAACTGTCCATTTTCATTACATTGTATATTTATGTACGACCATATATTTAGTTGTATTTATATTTGCATCCAGCCCCAGTTTCTTAGTGTTAATTACTGGAATGACAGTTATATTTCAACCGTGATTGTCTCTGTGACATAGTATGTCTGGTAGACATCCCAGGGATACCGGATTAGACTCCCGGTTACATCAAAGAAAATTTTCTCTAGATATAGGGTCTATTGATGATATAAACTCCATGGCGTGACTGACCTAGAAGACAGACCTACCAGCCAGCTGCTGGCTTCACATCCACATGTATTAATCATAGAGGTAGACGATCATACTACCAGTGTAAATGTGAAAAATGGCCATAATGTCGGTCCCCCAACCGTTATAGCTGGTTTTCTCAACTTAATATAGCTACCCAAATGCCTCAGGATGCTGGGTGGGCACCGGTCCCAAACTGGCCGAAATTCCATGAGAAAATGTCTTCTCCTATGGAGACCCGAGACAGCGGAAGTCCCGTAGCTCTGCGCCAAGGCCTCGTGCCTTATCCACTCTGCCTCGGCGCAGGACCTATTGATGACATATGGTGTTGAAACTCGGGTAGAAACAAAAAAAAAATCTCAATAAGTTATGAATAGAGTAGAAATGAATACACTATGGGCCATAGAAGGTGAGTGAAACAGATTACACAGAATAAAAAACGAAGATGTGACGCAACAATGCAATATAATGGACGTAAAAATGTATGAAAAGTAGAAAAAAAGGGAGTAGAACGCTTATACAGATAGAGCCAATAATAAAATGCTAATTAGAACAGTTCGAGATTTATATTCAAGTGCCAAAAGAGATATCCGCAGACCACAAACAAAAATGGGAAGGACTGGCGTCATATTCTAATGAATCATCTAGGTACTGTATGATGATAATCAGGCCATGAGCCTAATAAAAAAGAATTGTAAGAAGTATAGAGTTTGGAACAGGATCCACTCAGCCTCATGCATAACTGAGAACCAAACTTGTTTTTGAAGAGTAGCAAAATTTTGCGGCAGAACTTTAAAAGGCAGGCACGAGGGTCTCTTCAGGGCGTGTTTTAGATTAAGCTGTTTCAGGGTTCTACCGATGTGAAGGACAAGGAATTCGATGATCAGTAACAATGAGTTATGTAGTTAATTAAAACGGGTTTATTCTGTGAACCTCTCATGAACAACACAATACACAATGAATTAATATGTCTTGAAGGGTACTTGAGCAAATCTAGACTCCTTAGTATATTTACGTACGATAGATTGATTCGCACTTTTAGGTAATAATATAGGAGCAACAGACTCCTCCGAATACTAGTAATATGATAAACTAGCCCACTCTGTTTTCAATAAGAGAGCTCCTGACCACGCTGTATGTACTCGTATGGGCCACCAGCCACACTATGTATGTGTGTGTATGAGAGCAACAGGCCACACACTGTGATCGTATCAGAGCAACTAACCACACTGTTATCGTATGGGCCACCAGACCACACACTGTTTTAACAATAAAATTTCTTGGCCTTTTAATATTAATTTTCCAAGGACGTTTTAAATTGGCTCAAGTATTCCTTTTACAAAATGTATTGTCAACACGTCAATCAAATCTACACTTTATAATAGACATTAGTTTCACTTAGCCAGGTACCTATACCTGCCAACCCTTGAGTTACCGTTAACCACTGCATAACAAAAGCTTATTGTGTGGTCCCAAATAATAACCAAATTAGTAATTCTAGGAATTACTAATGCTACAAAGAAAAATGAAATTAATGTTAAGAAAACGCATCACGTAACCTAGTGACTCCTTCCTATGCGTTCTGCTAATCAATGATAGGAACCATTTCAGCGACTTTGTTGATTGGAGCTTTAGAACAATATATTTTAAAAATATTTTTTTAAGATATATAAATAACTAATTCTTGTTTGAAATGTTATTTTTGACGACGTTTTTTAAACTGGCTTATTCATGACAGTTATTAGAGGAGTACGGTATCAGATGTGCGAGTCTCGGACAATGTTAGCTGCACCTATACAGAAATACACACCTCCAAAAGCTCTAATCTGTGTTCAGACTTCAAGGAAACACATACGAGTGTAGTTAGAACTGTGTAGAAAGCGAAGATGACTTCCTGAAAATTATAGTATACTTAATGAAGACCAAAAAAACTAGGATAACAATGCAATGATTTTGTAAGAATTGGTTATTCTCTGCCACCCTGCTACCTGTGAATATTCGAGCGGAAAATAAGTGACTGCTAGCGTCATGTTGGCCAATGCGATAACACATGTTCCACTGGAGCCAATTGCTAACATGTTTACTCACATATAAGGGATTCTTTCCCAGGAGACCACCTAAATGAATGCGCTACTTAGGGTGAGAAAATGGGCGAGTTAGTGTTAGATGGGCAAGTTAGTGTTAGATGGGCAAGTTAGTGTTAAATGGGCAAGTTAGTGTTAAATGGGCAAGTTAGTGTTAGATGGGCAAGTTAGCGTTAGATGGGCAAGTTAGCGTTAGATGGGCAAGTTAGCGTTAGATGGGCAAGTTAGCGTTAGATGGGCAAGTTAGCGTTTGATCGGCAAGTTAGCGTTTGATGGGCAAGTTAGTGTTAGAGCAAATTAGAGTTAGTTTGGGCAAGTTAGTGAGAAAATGGGCGAGTTAGTACACCAGATTAGTTTAGCGTTCAATTGTTTGTTAGCGGGTTTTAGTATAAGTTGGCTACATTGTCTGAGCAATGACTAATACATATTTTACATCGCAAATATGATGACTTTACATTACTTTAAGCTAAAATTCTCACTTCATTTCAAGGCATTTCTCTCTTTTTTTCGGGAAAAATCGACATATATACTTCTCTCAGGTAATTATTCACATAGGTCTACAGCAAGAATAAATTGTGTATTTTTCCGTTTTCTTAATTTGAATTTATGTAAGTGGCATGGTGACATAGAATCCCCAAAACATTTTAGATGTTCTTTATTTGCGTATGTGTTTATTTATTTTTGGTGTGCACATTGCGACTACGTGATAACCCAGCATCCTCCATTGTTGGAATGTGAGTGTTGGCGTTTAGTATTTCCTCATTGAAGCCTAATCATTACATATTTTGCAAATATCAATGGCTAATTAATACCATGAACGCATATATAAAGTTTAAATAAACGATTGCATTTTTTTTAAATTTAGCTTTGTCTCCCACAGTTAAAAACAACGGAGCGACATATGAATAAATATATACGTATTATATCAGGTTTCTAAGATGCAACTAAGACGGTAGACACGTGTTCAATAGGAATTGTGTACAGAAGACGTTGCATTGTATATTACGTTAAAGATGGGAAGCTTAGTTGTATAAACATGTAGTGGTGAATGTATTACCTCGTTACAATGTAAACACGCCCTCACTGCAAACAGAGAATGTAGGTGTTGAATTTATCCCCTGAAATTCAGTTCTCTCTGTCATCAACCGAAAACGTATACTTGCTGCATTCTTATTTGTAGTTACATTAACATCAAGGTATTGCGTTTAAGATCTTCAGGTGTATTTAATTGTTTGTGTGTTAGTTTAATATGAATAAAAATGAATTAGGAAATTTATATGAATATTTTTATGTATGCAGACGATCTGGTACTTATACAGAAGTCAGAGGATGATTTACAAAGAGTTATTTACACGTTGAATCAATTAGGACTCTATTATAATCCCAAAGTCTCAACTTCAAAAACTAAACTTATGACTTTTCAGGGCAAAGTGCCAGTCAGAGCAAAAATAGTAATTAATAATGAAATAATAGAACAGATGGCACGCTTTAACTACATTGGTTCAGATATAACATATAGCTATGATTGGGATATACATAATACATTAAACCGATACCAAATGATGTGCGGCTGTACAAGAAGAAACCTCCGAAAGACTCGAAGAGAAACTCAGCCCAGGTTTTATATAATTATGACTCTTCCTATTATTTTGTATGGATCTGAATCTGGGATACTTAAATATATATATCTCACACATTCAAATCACTGTAACAACTTTTTTAAGATCCATAAAAGGACGTACAAGCATGAATAGATTTACATGAGTCAATGAGAAATGAACTGGAGATATTTTCAATACTTGATAGACTAGAAGATCACAAATACCAATGGAAAGACCATTTAGATAGAATGCACAATATAAGAAAATATTAAAGTGTTTGAAATTATAAATTCCTGTCTCTCGGAAACCTTGCGCGATGGAGAAGAACCTATATCATATTTTAATTCAGGACAAAAAATACTATCAGAATCACATATTTTTCTTTCTGAGACAAAAAAAAAGTTTCTTTTTGTTACTCAGTGTAATTAACGTATGTTTATATATATATATATATATATATGTATATGGACATGCGGCATAAATGAGAAATGAAAGAGGGGTATGGAAGTTTCTTGTAGCAAAACCAGATGGAAAACGCCCATTTGGTAGAATGAGATGGGAAAATAATATTAACCATGATTTGAGGGAAGTGGATTGTACACGGGATGATTGGAAAACATTAGCTAAGGATAGGGATGAATGGACAGCTTATGTACGCGCGGCCATGAACCTACAGTTCTATGATGCCAGTGAGTTAGTTATGTATTTAGTAGAATAGGCTAATCAGTTACATTTAATACACAAGTGATCTTCTTGGTGATAAAATATTAAAATATATATACAGTCAATAGCCCATTTCACCAATTAATGTTTTAAAATGGTCAACAAGTTTCTACAGCCAAGCTGTCATTCTCAAGACCAGATATTGACTGAAGACAAACCGCTTGGAGGAAAAAAGATCGGTCCTTATCAATCGTACATTGGTAAAAGGGTGAAAAATAAATTTATTTATTATCAATTTTGTCTTCAGTCAATATCTGGTCTTGAGAATGACAGCTTGGCTGTAGAAACTTGTTGACCATTTTAAAAAATTAATTGGTGAAATGGGCATATTGACTGTATATATATTTTAATCAGTTACAGGTTTATTACAAGTCTGGAATGCCAGGAGCAATGTTATCCAAATTTTGTACACAATGAGTAAAATGACTCTCAAACTGAAAAGTATACTGTAGATGGGCAAGAAACCCTTAGATCCACCAGGGTAGTAAGGGGATGTTGATACATAAAAACATAACTTAATCGTTAACTACCGATATTGTTATCGAAACCATAGTTTTCTCTGTCATTAAGCTATTAGTAAGAGTGCCGATTACATTTAAATCATATGTTTCATCCTTGTCGTCTAGCGCCGTAGCAGAGTGGTTAAGGCAAAATGCCTTGGCACAGAGCTACGGGACTTGCGCTGGTTCGAGACCCCATGGAGAAGACATTTTCTCATGGAATTTCGGCCAGTATGGGGCCGGTGCCCCCCCCCCGCGCATCGCGAAGCACTTGGGTAGCTACAATAAGTAGCGACTCCAGTTTGATAAGACCAGTTATAACGGCTGGGGGGCCGACATGCTGACCACATGTCACCTCTACGCTGGCTGGATGATCGTCTACCTCTGTGATTAACACATGTGGATATGAGGACAGCAGCTGGCTGGTAGGCCAAAGGCCATCTAGGCCTGTCGCGCTTGGAGGAAAAAATATTGATCCTTATTAATCGTACATTGGTGAAAGGGTGAAAAATAAAATTCCAAAATGACTAAGATTAGTGCCACATCGAAAGTTTTGGGTGCGGTTAAGCTAATCAGTGACAAGAATATCGTGACTATTTAACTCATGCCCCAAATGGGAGTCAATGACCAACCACATTTCAATGATTCTTTATTTACAATCAATCACAGTCGTGTTTCGCCTAGAATTTACCAACTAAAGTTTATCATAATAAAGAAAGCACCTCCTTTTTAACATTCTGAATAGGTCATAGTATTATTTTGCAGTGACCTACTCACTAAGAAATACGGCTACCAGATTGTATGTATAGTGCATCAATGTCAACACATACCGCATGCGGGAGATAATGTAAAAACATTTGTAGCAATTGATTATACCACCAAAAAAAAGAAACCACTGTTTGCACTTTCTTAAATGTATTTTTTCCCAAAAAAATAAAATTGTCATATTTACATCATAGGACATCAGAAATGAATTAATATATAGTTTGATGTGTTCATTTTTTCTCCACTAGAGTGCATTCTTACAATATTGCGTTCCTTTGGCAGTAAATAATATGATCTGGTTGCAGTAACGAACAAAAGAAGCAAATGAAGCGTACCAATCGTTTCTCATTTGTTTTCAAACATCGCCGTTTACAATAAATATATAAATATTATATATAACTATATTTAAATAATGATCTGCGGGTAAGCAGCTTAATTCTATTCGTTAAATAGTCCTAACAAATGCCACTCTTGATTTTCAAATTCTCTAAATAAGTTCACTCCTCACTTCGTGAGTCGTGAATTTATCGATAATTTGGAAATCACTCGTTGCATTACTTACGATAAATAAACGCCCGTGTAATGCTGATTAGCCAGTTTGTCTATGGTAAATATATTATTTTCTGTAGCTTACAACATGTACAAAAAAAATCTACCGAATTTGTTCAAAGTTAGCAAATTACTTCAAGCAGTAGCGTTTGAGATTATATTCCGAAGGTTCCATATTCAAACCCCAGTTTCAACCAATCTGAATTCTTTCCTTGCAGCCACGTGCAATGGTTAACTGACATATGCCGCACTCTGTATATAGCTGCTTCTACAATGTCTTTATCTCTCTAGATAACTTAGAAACTGCATTTCATTACATTTGGGGGACTTTGAATTAGATAATTAATTGGTATTTGAATTAACGATCAGAAGCATGATGATAGCAAGTTATTTAATACCGTGTTAATGTGATGTGTGAACAGTTGAAATCTGTCTTGGTGGCTGACGTTAAGCTAAACTTTAGTCCAACCATCCGTCAGCCCGCAGATGTGTTTAAGTTGAGAAGATCGTGCATACTGATCACACACCACATCAATCAAAGTCCCTCATGGCTTAAATAATTAACTCTTTGGTTTATGAAGCCCGTCATTTGTAAGACATTTGGATATGTGTGAGGATAGTATTTATGACTTATAACCCGTATTTATCATAAGTAATGCCACGAGTGATTTCCAAATTATCGATAAATTCAGGACTCACGAAGTGAGGAGCGAATTTATCTAGAGAATTTGGAAATCAAGAGTGGCATTTGTTAGGAGTATTTAACGGATAAAATTAAGCTGTTTACTCACAAATCATTATTTAACTATAGTTAATTTAAAATATTTATATATTTAATGTAAACGGCGATGTTTGAAAACAAATGAGAAACGATAAGTACGCTTCATCTGCTTCTTTTGTTTATCACTGCAACCAGATCATACTATTTATTGCCAAAGGAACACAATATTGTAAGAATGCTCTCTAGTGGAGAAAAAATGAAACACATCAAATTGTATATTAATTCATTTCTGATGTCGTATGATGTAAATATGACAATTATATTTTTCTGGATTATTACCTGAGAAAAAACACATTTAAGAAAGTGCAAACAGTGGTTTCTTTTTTTGGTGGTATAATCAATTGCTACAAATGGTTTTATATTAACTCCTGCAAGTGCTATGTCTTGACACCTATGCACTATATATACAATCTGGTAGCTGTATTTCTTGCATGTTATTACAGGCTCAGTCACTGCAAAATAATGGTCAGACCTGTTCAGAATATTAAAAAGGAGGAGCTTTCTTTAATATGGTAAATTTAACACTGATAAATATTTCGTGAAATTGGACACTGATTGGTTGTAAAACAGAAATCATTGAAACGTGATTGGTCATTGACTCCCATTTGGGGCATGAGTTAAATAGTCATAAGTAATGCCATGAGTTATTTCCAAATTATCGATAAATTCACGACTCACGAAGTGAGGAGTGAATTTATCTAGAGAATTTGGAAATCAAGAGTGGCATTCGTTAGGACTATTTAACGAATAAAATTAAGCTGTTTACTCACAAATCATTGTTTAACTATAGTTATTTTAAAATATGTATATATTTAATGTAAACGGCGATGTTTGAAAACAAATTAGAAATATGAGGTTATGTACATTCACTGCAACTTGATCGTATTATTTATTGCCAAATAGGATCACAATATTGTAAGAATGCACTCTAGTGGAGAAATAATGAAACACATCAAACTATTATAATCAACATTATAGGTTAATCATTTATATTTTGAATAAACAACTCAGTAAAATCACTGAATCTATTAATTATTTGCTATATTCAATGTATTTGTTGGAGAAAGAAAATGGTCTAACCTGTTCAGAATATTAAAAAAGGAGGAGCTTTCTTTATCACAAAAGCAGGAGCTGATAAAGAGAAATCGATAAAGAGCGAGGTGAAACACGACTGTCATTGGTGTAAAACAGAATTCATTGAAACGTGATTGGTCATTGACTACCATTTGCGACATGAGTTAAAAAGTCTAAAAAATATATGTTAGTGACCGTCAAAAACTGTAAAGATATGCTACGGCACTTTTTTTCTGGTGTTTCACCGGGATCGATGTATAGAGGCCCTAGCTTTCTCCCGAAGAAGAATAGTGCCAAGGATTCCGTATTTTAGATTTACGGCACGTGAAAATATCCATAAGCCTGAAAATAAAATACGTCTGTGCAAATTTTGTCGGTAGTTTGAAGCCCAAATTTTAAATATGACGCCAACAATATTAAATGTTAAAGTGCGTCTTTAAATAAAGTAACATTACTAAAATCGCCGCAAATCTCGGAACATTGATCATAAAATACACAAGACCGATTAATTAAGAATCTCGGAGGATCAGTAATTTTGTAATAGGTCTGTATATATAAATAAAGATGAAGAAAAATTGATATTTTAATATGATTTAGCAACATTACAGCCCCCCGCGCGTTGGCTCCGAGCTACGAAACAAAGTTTGTTCGAGTCGCTAACTGACTAAATAGCTCAATTCCATTCCATAGTGTTCTGCACAATGTGCAGGCCTTTCACTGCAAACATAGCATTTTCATGCTACGCTTTGCAGCTTTACTAGGGAATTATAGGTGTGGTAGCTTCCCGTTGCTTTCCACACCGGTGAAGGAGATGATAATGATAAAGTTGATGAAGATGGCCGAATGATTTTCGGGAACCGTTGGGCCCTACGCTTCCTGACATTTGTCTTACAGGTGAGGAAAAACCCCTAAAGAAACCTCACCCAGGAGCCTGTCCCGACCGGGAATCGAACCCGGGTCCGCTGGGTGACAAGGCAGCACGCTACCTCGAGACCACAGCGGTGGACAAATAGCTCTATATTCCCTGAAAATAAGTCATGTATTATTTGCCCAAGTTAAATCTGCACGCGGAAAATATGCTAGGAATGTGGTGTGAATCTTCATCCTTCTCGTACTATATTGCCACTTCTTGTCTCCTGCATTGTGTCATTTTACTGGTAGGGGAGCACTGGCAAATATTGTACTTTTTAAATAATCCGTCACCTACAGTAGTCATTGACCAACTGAATAATTCTGCACCCATATTCCTACTGAGGAATGAGCTGTTTCTCCTTTGACTCTCTTTACATGTTGCTAATTCTCGCCCCCCCCCTCCCGTGTTGTGAGGCTGGTAACAGAAAAATGACAAACACTGTGATTTTAAATTATCCGAAACCTTCAGTAGTCGTCCACTAAATGACTAATTTGATACCATGTAATATTTCACGTGTTCTTCTTTCCATAGAGAAAAGTTTGGTGATACTAGCGCGAACGCACTTACCCTCTGGCCGTGCAGACTTAACTTGGGCGGGTAATATATTCAGATATATTAAACATTATTAGATTTGGCTTCATTGTAGAATTGTAACAAAAGAAAAAAATTGAACACTCATTCAGGTAGTTAGTTCTGTGTGTTTACTTATCATTTAGTTTATCACTTTTTTATTCCTGACAATTTAACTCATGCCCGAAATGGGACTCAATGGCCAATCACGTTTCAATGGTTTCTGTTTTACAACCAATCAGAGTCGTGTTTCACGAAATATTTATCAGTGTTATAATTACCATATTAAAGAAAGCTCCTCCTTTTTAATATTCTGAACAGGTCTGACCATTATTTTGCAGTGACTGAGCCTGTGAGAAATACGGCTACCAGATTGTATATATAGTGCATGAATGTCAACACATGCCGCATGTGGAAGTTATTATAAAAACATTTGTAGCAATTGATTATACCACCAAAAAAAGAAACCACTGTTTGCACTTTCTTAAATGTATTTTTTCAGAGGTAACAATCCAGAAAAGTATAATTTTCATATTTACATCATACGACATCGGAAATGAATTAATATACAGTTTGATGTGTTTCATTTTTTCTCCACTTATAATATTGTGTTCCTTTGGCAATAAATAGTATGATATGGTTGCAGTGATAAACAAAAGAAGCAGATGAAGCGTACCTATCGTTTCTCATTTGTTTTCAAACATAACCGTTTACATTAAATATATAAATATTTTAAAATAACTATAGTTAAATAATGATTTGTGAGTAAACAGTTTAATTTTATTAGTTAAATAGTCCTAACAAATACCGCTCTTGATTTCCAAATTCTCTAGATAAATTCACTCCTCACTTCGTGAGTAGTGAATTTATCGATAATTTGGAAATCACTCGTGGCATTACTTATGATAAACCACCAATAAGCTTATTATATAAAAGTTATGAAACTTAAAATTAGTACCTCATATTTAGTCCCATTTTACATCCTGATGATGGATAATTTTTCCGAAAGGCCTTCAATGCGATGTGATTGACAAGTTTTTAAACTAAAGTTTGGTTTAGATGAGAACGATTGAAATATCTGATTTGAATTTTTACATCTAGTCTGTTATTTACTTCAACATAAGTTGTGAAGAACAGGCAAAAAACGTATGTTTAATACGTGTATCGTTATACATAAAATAGTTACTCATTTATTCATTTGCATTTATTCTGTATAAGTCCGGGTCTGTCCCTTGTTTTCAACACAAATCTTAATGTAAACACAATCCAGTACGCAGATGGGAGAGAATACTCTATTGACGAAGTATGTCTACACATCGGTCGGTGGGTTCTACTTATACAGTAAAACTTGTTTAATCCGGATCGTGAATAATGCGGAAATTTGTCCAATGTGAACACATTTATTGGTCCCGGCGAAATAATCGTAATATTACGTGTATTTGTTTTCATAAAACGGAATCTGTCAAACGCGGAAACGGAAGGGCATTTCTACATGAAAGAAAATGTTCATAAGCCGGAAAGATAGAGAGAGAAATAAATTTGTAAGTGAATGAAGATAAAGAAAAACTAACTCAAAAAAAAAAATTTACAACTCCATCATCAAAGAAACTCCAAATATCCGGACCGATGCTCCGAAGCCAAGGCGCTGTTGTTATATCCTTACGGAATAACGATTCCAAGGCGTCTTCAGGTTGGTTGTGGACAGTTTTAAAAGACGACACAATGTAGTGTGGAATGAAAGTTGCAGGGAATCAAAGGATGTGGACAAAAGTATACTTAGTGAGTGGAAACCGAAGCTGCATACTTTAATTTCGGATATGCGCCTAAGAGATATTTTTAACGCTGACGAAACGGGACTGTTTTTTCGCGTGTTACCGTCCAAGTCGCTCGTACATACTATACTTTATTTTCCAATGGCAACGGAACTTCAATATCAATCCAAGGTACATAAAATTACATATACGGTGCTCTATAATCTAAGGCTGGTTAATAATTTTAATAATAATTTATTTTTTTATAATGCGGAATGTTGTCTAACATGGAAAAAATGGTCCTATGCGATTCCGCTTTGAACAAGTTTTACTGTATTATCAAAAGGTTTTAATGCCTCCGAGTGTATAGGTTATTCAAGAACTTGCTTCAGAATTCAAGACCATTGTTTATATACTTTTTTTACTTTTTTTTTTTTTTTGGGACTATAGCACATATTCATAATTTTCTGGACTCTATAAATTATATAACAATTACATTTTAATTATTTAAAGCAATAGTATATTACAATGCGAGATTGGGAAGTGTTTTTTTTTTGCAGAAGCGAGGAAATGATTAAAAATTTAGCGATAGCGAGGGTTTTATTTCCGAGATTGTACAAAATACTTCACAAACGTGTGCTGTAGGCTACATTATATTTTACACGATGGTGTTTTCAAAATAATAAATAATAGTAAAATAATAATATCTTTGTTGATAATATTTGCGTTTATTATAAACAACTGACTGGCGTTTGCAGTCTGGCCAATGTATGTACGCTGAATGCCGAAAATAATTTAGTTGAGACTATAGCAGGCCGTGGCACCAATCAGATATAAAATGGTAGCAAGTACGAATGTATTGTTTTATATTCTTTCAAATAAAGTTCAGTTCATTTAAAATGCAGTGATTTGTTTCATATAATATATTATTAACACTACCTTATAGATATTTTTTGTATATACATTGTACACATAAAGGGCAATGTTTTTACTTCTCGCCCTGTATAGGTAATTTGTAATATTACAGTATTATAGTCCTTTTAAAGTTTAGCAACCCCAAAATTTAGGAAATTGAGCTTCCAATGAAGATCGCCTTTCCTGTAAGTACGACAACGCATTATTGTGCAAAAAACCTTTTATGCTCTCTATTATGCACAATAGTAGGCCATATGAGGACTGAATATAAATTTACAGAAAACAGAATATATGTGTTTGGGAAAGGATGTGGATGACCTCATACTTGAAACATGGAAAATAAAAAAAAATATGAATTTTTTAATGTCTTGGGTCAATAATTACAAGTTTAGGTACTTGTGAGAGAGATGTACAGACTAAAATTGCAATGGCAAAACATGCAACTAAGACAATGCATGGAATAATTTGGAACAAAAATATTACAAAGGAAACTAAAATGAAAATTTATAAGAGCATAATACACAATATTTTGTCATATGGAAGTGAAACTTGGTCTTTGGAGGAATTACAAAAGAATAAAATTACAACAGTTGAATTTGATTATTTTAGAAGAAGCCTCCAAAAGAAAACAAGACAGGATAAAACAATAAATAAATTTCTTTGGAGAGAAATGCATGTCACCACATCTGTTGTTAAGAGGATTGAAAATCACACGTTTAAATAGTATGGCCATGTACAAAGAATGGAAAATGAAAGATGGCCAAAATATATATATATATATATATATATATATATATATCAATGGTCACCCCCTGGAAGAAATAAACGTGTCAGACCAAGATGGAAATGGAAAACCTACGTCAGAACCATAATGGATGATAGGAATTTGGAAGAGGGAGATTGGAATGATAGAGACGAATGGAAACTGAAGACGGCAAACCTATAAGTGGGGGAAAGCCGAAGAAGAAGAATTTTGTTTAGAGGCCTCTTATTTCAGGCTTGAGGATTTTTTACCTATCTTCATTTTTTTCCTTTCCGAAGGTAGCCATAAATGTAATATATATGGCCTTAAAAATCTATCTAAGAGATCTAATAACTTTGGAAGCAGTCAAATCACGAATCTTGAAAGCCGCCCTAGGTGTCTCAAAACACACAAAGTCGAGACTAGCATATGAACTCGCCAAGGAACCCTTCTTCACAGAAGAACTGTGTATGAAGCTACGATCCACAGACAGCTCAAATAAACTACTTCAGGAAAGGGAGAAGAAGAGAGAAGAGATATGGCTGGACTTTTATACAACAGAAGCCATGACAAACAGATCCTGGACCAATACCAATCAAGAACTCCGACACCTGGTGTACTCAATAGCAGTGCATGGATACCACCACAATATATGCAAGACCAAGTGTTTCCACGATCCCGGGAACAACTGTGTGTGTGAACTGTGCGAGAAACCATGCGACCGTTACCATGTAACCACCTGCACAAAACGAGGGATATCCCGGGTAGAATTCTGCAAATAACAAACTGTGTGAATCAAATTAATGACAAAACTTATGTAACATATATTTTCTGCACAACTTGTGCGCATTTATTCTATTATTATTATTATTATTATTATTATTATTATTATTATTATTATTATTATTATTATTATTATTATTATTATATTATTATTTTATTATTATTATTATTTTATTATTATTATTATTATTATTATTATTATTATTATTATTATAATATAAAAATCTATCGACCCCTGTAAGTTTATACTCGTGAAATGTAAAACCTAAGGCGAGCATTGTCCATCAGGGCCATTGTATTATTGTGTGTTTGTAATAAGGGCGATTGAAGTTTGTGAAAAGCATTGTGTATATATGTGAGAATGTCTACAGTTGAAGATAGCATGGACGCTAATCCGACAGCCGGAAGTTGAGCCTCTTTCAATGCAGAGTGCAAATCCTTGCTGCTTGTGACAATAAAAGTGTATGTGTGTGTTCCACAGCTTTTTATCGACTTCCAGATACAACCGATTCTCTTCTAACAAACTATTTTATTTCTGTTTTTGAGGAAATAAAAGCATTGATTTTCAGTAACAACTGTTTCTTCTGTTTCATCTATAAACTTTGAAATAAAGAAACCAGAAAAAGTGGTAGTAGTAGGAGCAGTAGTTTGTAGTATTTGGAAATATAGCACAGGATAGGGATGTATGGATACTTTACGTCCTCGCGACTATGAGCTTTCGGGTTCAATTGTGCCAGTGAGTTAGTTCTTATGCATTGCTCAGAGTGTCTCAAAAAGTTATTCCTACAATACTCAAAATAATTTTAGCCAAACTCCAGTGATGCCGCATTTTCATGAATGTGATCTTACTATTTGTCAACTTTAGTGGCATGCAGTCCGAAAAACTACAGCGTGTTCATAATGTGCATTTTAAATTCAGATGTAATTTCCCAAGATACCATATTTCTCATTTTTCGACGAATTATCGTGGCTCCTTCTAAGATCGAAGAAAATTACATTGTCTAGATTTCTTATTCAATAGTCATTCTTCGATTCAAAATTATTTTGCCTCTCGTTTCTGTTAAAAAGTTTTAACCAGATTTATTTAACGACACTCCTTACCATCCATCCATAGTAATTCTGCCCGAGGGCAGGTCTCTCACTGCAATCATAGCATTTTCATGCTATGCTTTGCAGCTTTACTAGGGAATTGTAGGTGTGGTAGCTTCCCGTTGCTTTCCACACCGGTTAAGGATGATGATGATATGATAATGATAAGGATGATGGCCATATGATTTCGGGGACCGTTTGGGCCTTAAAGTTTTCCTGGCATTTGCCTTACAGGTGAGGAAAATCCCCGAGAAAAATCTCACCCAGAAAGACTGCCCCGACCGGGGATCGAACCCGGGTCCGCTGCGTGACAAGGCAGCATGCTACCTCGAGACCACAGCGATGGACCTCCTTACCATAACAGGTATTAAAGTCGCAATTCAAATCTGAGCGTAGAAGGACGAACACATTTTGTTTGAAGGCCACTCATTAAAGGATTGAGGTTATTTTATGTCCAGTAAATATACAGCAGAAGACCCACGAGTTTATTTCCCTACCAAAGGAAGCTATACAGTATTATAACGTTAAGAAAAAATCAAACTACTGGCCGGTTTCGAACCCGCTAACCTCCGAATTCGAGGTGTCCATGGTAACAACCTCGACTTCAACATTACCAAGTGTAACGTACATTATTATTTGGTGTTTCTCGTATAATTTATCACATATATACTATAATTATCATTATTATTAATATCATAAGTATTATTATTGTTATTATCATCGTATAAAATATTGTTTATACATGAAATTTCCTTTGCAAGATATAACATATTTTTAATTTTTTTATAATTAGTATAGTGTATAATCTATATTGTCAAATATGTACTTGTAATTTGTGCTGGTTGAGTGGAAGACAAGCCCTTGTGGCCTTAACTATGCCAGAATAAATAAATAAATAATAGAGAAGAAGAAGAAGAGGAGGAGGAGAGGAGGAGGACGAGGAGGAGGACAGAGGAGAGGACGATGAGGAGGAGGAGGATTATTATTATCATTATTATTACTATTATACTATTTTTATTTTTATTATCATTACCATTATTATTATACTATTACTATTACTATTACTTCCCTCCATGGTATCTTTACCTTGTCGTGGTGGAGTGGCTTGCGTGCTTAAATGATCCTGAGAGCTATGCCGGCGGTAGCATTGCTGCCGATAGGGTTACCCATGCCGGACTGGTCGAAGGTGATAAGCCAGACGAAAAAAGTACCTTGGTCGAAAGAGTGACGATCTTTCACCGTAAAAATACAACCGTCAAGAAATGCGGACATGGGTTCAACTGGGGTAAAATTTTCCGGAGGTCAAATAGTCCCCCATTCGGTTCTCCGGGCGGGGACTACTTCAGGGAACCCATGCCAAAGGCTCAAACACAGGGACATGTTCCTAGGAACATGGAATGTTAGGACTTTATACAATAGCGGGGCACTAGAGATATTAACGCGGGAATTAGATAAATCGCCCTTGGATATAGTCGCTTTACAGGAAGTTAGGTGGCCAGGAGAAGGTAGTCAGGAATCAGGAAGCTTTGCATTATACTACGGGGGTGCAGAAAGACCTGCATTTGGAACGGGTTTTTTAGTCAGAAGGAGGATCCTATCCGCTATCCGAGATATTAAGTTTGTTAGTGATAGGATATCATACATAATTCTAAAGGGTAAACGACATGATTTTATAATTGTAAATGTACATGCCCCCACAGAAGATAAAGATGACAAGATCAAGGATGAGTTCTATGAAGAATTAGAATGCTTATTTGATAGCCTTTCACGATATCATATGAAAATTGTCTTAGGAGATTTTAATGCAAAAGTGGGGCGGGAAGATATATTCAAACCAACAATAGGCAAATTCAGTCTTCATGAAGATAGTAACGACAACGGGGTTAGATTAGTCACATTTGCCACATCAAAGAATCTCATTGTTAAGAGCACAACATTTCAGCATAAGGATATTCATAAATACACCTGGACGTCCCCAGATGGAGAAACTCGGAACCAGATAGATCATGTATTAGTGGATAAACGCTGGCACAGTAGCATCATTGATGTTAGATCAGTTAGAGGGACAGACTGCAATTCGGATCATCATCTGGTCAGAGTGAAAATCAGACAACGGCTATCGCTTATGAGAGGAACAAACGCTAAAGATGATTCTGTAAAATATGAATTAAAAAACTTGAAAAATGATGAAATGCGGCAAGAATACCAAATCAAAATTGCTAATAGATTTGAAGTACTGGAATCTTCAGATGACAATGTGGCAAACGAAGAAGAAACTGATATAAATAAAGAATGGGAGGCTATAAGAGATACTATTAAATTGTCAGCATCAGAAAGCATTGGTTGTTTAAAAAAGAGGCAAAACAAGAAATGGTTTGATGAGGAATGTGCCGACATTGTAAAGAAAAGAAAGCTAGCAAAAATGAAATGGTTACACGAGCCAAATGAGGTAAATTTAGAGCAATTGGGTAGTGTTAGACGGGAAACCACCAAGTTACTAAAGAGTAAAAAGAGGGAATATTTGAGAGAGAAGATTAATGATCTTGAAATGAATGCAAAAAATAGGAACATTAGAGAATTATATCAGGGAATTAGTATAGAGAAGAAAGGGTTTCAGGCTAGAACAAACATAATTCGGAATGAAAATGGGGATATGATTGCAGATTCCAGGAGTATATTAAATAGATGGAAAAGTTACTTTAATCAGCTATTAAATGTACATACAGAACAGGACATTGAGGAGGATAAGTTACAGACAGCAGAAATGCTAGTCGCAGAGCCAAGTGCATTAGAGGTTGAAATGGCGATTGAAAAATTGAAGATGTATAAAGCATCAGGTTCAGATGAGATCCCAGCAGAACTGATAAAATCAGGGGGAGAAAAATTGATGGACAAGATACGCTGGTTGCTTAGTATGATTTGGGAAAAAGAAGCTCTTCCAGATGAATGGAAGGAATCAATTATCATACCAATTTATAAGAAAGGAGATAAAACTGATTGCAACAACTACAGGGGCATCTCATTACTTTCAACTTCGTACAAAATTCTAACAAATATATTAGTAAGCAGACTTACTCCCTATATTGATGACATTCTAGGAGATCATCAATGTGCATTTAGAAGAAACAGGTCTACAACAGATCAGATTTTTAGTATAAGACAGATTTTAGAAAAGAAATGGGAATATAATGGTACTGTACATCAACTATATGTAGACTTCAAAAAAGCATATGATTCAATTAAGAGGGAGAAGTTATATAGTATCCTGCTGGAGTTCGGAATTCCTAAAAAGTTAGTTAGACTTATACGAATGTGTCTAAATGGCTCAAAGAGTAGGGTGCGTGTAGGCAAACAGTTTTCAGACACTTTTGAAATCCAGAATGGGTTGAAGCAAGGAGATGCACTATCTCCTCTACTATTTAATTTTGTACTAGAGCATGCCATTAAATCTTTAGAGAATGAGGAAGGCTTACAACTCAATGGTATTAATAAGCTGTTAGTTTATGCTGATGATGTAGTACTACTGGCCGATAGCGAGGAGATACTAAAGGCCAACACGCACACACTATTGAGTAACACTAAGAAATTAGGACTGGAAGTAAATATCAGTAAAACTAAATATATGGTCACACGTAGAAATACATTATATAATGGAAATGGACAGCTAATGACAAATGAGGGAAATTTTGAGGAAGTGGCTGAATTCAAATACCTAGGAACAATAATCACAAATAGGAATGAGATGCACAAAGAAATTAAACATAGGCTCAATTCTGGAAATGCATGCTATTATGCATTGCAGAGACTTTTGATGTCCCAACTCCTTTCAAAAAACGTTAAGCTGAAAATATATAAAACTATTATTCTACCAGTTATATTATATGGGTGCGAAACATGGACTCTTACTTTAAGGGAGGAAAGGAGATTACGAGTATTTGAGAATAAAGTTCTTAGGAAAATTTTTGGACCAAAGAGAGATGAACAGACAGGTGAATGGAGAAGACTACATAACAATGAACTACATGGTCTTTATAGGAAGCCAGATATAATAAGAACAGTTAAGTCTCGTAGACTGCGATGGGCAGGACATGTTGCGCGTATGGGGAATGAAAGACGTGCATGGAAGCTTCTTGTAGGAAAGCCAGAAGGAAAACGCCCAGTTGGTAGACCAAGAATGAGGTGGGAGAACAACATTAACTATGATTTGAGGGAAGTAGATTATACAGGGAATGATTGGAAAGCATTAGCTCAGGATAGGGATGTATGGAGAGCTTATGTCCGTGCGGCCATGAACCTACGGGTTCGATAGTGCCAGTGAGTAAGTAAGTAAGTAAGTATTATTATTATTATTATTATTATTATTATCATTATTATTATTAACAATGTCCATCGCTGTGGTCTCGAGGTAGCGTGCTGCCTTGTCATGCAGCGGGACCGGGTTCGATCCCCGGTCGGGGCAGTTTTCTGAGTGAGGTTTTTCTCGGGGTTTTTCCTCACCTGTAAGGCAAATGTCAGGAAAACTTTAAGGCCCAAACGATCCGCGAACATCATATGGCCATCATCATCATCCTTATCATTATCATATCATCCTTCACCAGTGTGGAAAGCAACGGGAAGCTACCACACCTAGAATTCCCTAGTAAAGCTGCAAAGCATAGCATGGAAATGCTATGATTGCAGTGAAAGACCTGCCCTCGGGCAGAATTACTATGGATAGATTATTAACAATTAGTCCATCAGGACCGAAGGAACGACACTAGAAAATATACACATACCAAGTGAATTACCTCGAATGGTAGCGTTAGAGATTCGTCCCTGGAAGATTGCTATACTCATTTAATTTATTGGGGATTTTTCAGATTTTTCTTACTTTTTAAGACAATGATAACTTGGATTTTCATTGTCAAGATCCATTTTATCCAGGCCCGGAGTCTAGATACTCAGTATGAGCGCCCATATCTTTGTATACAGTTTTCGAGGAATAATTGAAATAATAAAATATGACGCTAGATTTACATATGGCTCATATGAAACAATAGTGCATTTAAGGATGAGGTAGAAAAAAACATTAGCTATGTTTTGAGGGAACTGAATTGTACAGTGATTGATTTGGAAAATACTAGTTCTGGATTTAGATATAAGGACAGCTTATGTCCGAACTCTTATGAAAATTAGGGCTCGATAGTGGAAGTAAGTAGTGTTATATGATTATTTAATAAACATCTTAATATTTTCTGAAGCCCGAAAGCGCCAGATATTCTCTTATGGATCGTATTAGGGAATCCAAAGATTGAATAATAATAATAATAATAATAATAATAATAATAATAAACTTTTATTTATTCTGGCAGAGTTAAGACCATAAGGACTTCTCTTCCACTCAACCAGCACAAATACTTATTTACAGTACAGATTATATATATATATGTTAATTATAAAGAGTTAAAAAGGTATTAAAAGTTGCAGCTGCATATCTTATGTACAAACAACAATTCATACTATAAATACAATAATAATAATAATAATAATAATAATAATATAATAATAATAATAATAATAATAATAATAATAATAATAATAATAATAGAATTATTGTAAATTAAAGAAGAAAACACCAATTAATACACGAATCTTAGATGAGGTAATCATCAGGCCAAGGTTAGAGCAAATATAAATTTAGAATGATTTTAAAAAATGCTAACGTGCGGCAGCGCCTGATTTCCTGTGGTAGGGAATTCCAGTTGCGAGACGAACAACTAATTTACTTTCATGATCATGCCTTAATAATCATTATTATAATTTTAGCTGTCGTAATTTATATAATGATTATATTAGTTATAAATAATTTTAATGACCGATTTCTGGAGATAGTATAATATGAGTGGAGTGATTGAATGACCTATGTTGCGGTATATTAAGAATGGAAACGGTGAAAGATGAAAGGTATAAAATGGTAGGTGATACGAGTATAACCTTAATATTGTCGTTTTTTTAGTCTTGGAAGATGTTATGTGATTGTGTAACTTTCTTCGCAATATGCTGCGGGATCTATTTATGGGGTTTTCTGAACGGTTGCAAGTTAATAACTTTAAAAGCTTTTAACATCGTTATTATAAAAGTTGTTTGTAGCCAGCAGACGGGAGAGTATCATCAACAAACACAAGTACATCAGAATCATAATGCGTGCACAGTTGAGAAATGGTTTACTATAGGAAGTAATATAAAAGATGTTCCAAATACAGGCGTAAATTATAACCCCAACAGATTCTAATGTCTGTTTTTTTCAACTAGCGTGGGTTGTACAAAATAATATTTTTGTATATTTTCTTCCAGCGTGCCACCTGTAAATGTTCGATCGGAAAACAACTGACTGCTAGCGTCATGTTGAACAATGTGATAACACATGTTCCCGCTACAGACAAATGCAAACATGTTCATTCACATAAAAAGGGATTCCATCCCAAGAGTCCACCTACGTTAGAGGGCAAGTTGGGGTGAGTAGATGGGCAAGTTAGTGTTAGTTTGGACAAATTAGGGTGAGGAAATGGGCGAGTTAGTACCTCAGATCACTTTAGCGTCCACTTGTTTGTAAGCGGGTTTTTGTGATAAGTAGACGACGGTACGTGTCTGAGCAATGACTAATACACATTTTTACATTGCAAAATGCTGATTTTAGGCAGTTTTCCACTTTATTTGAAAGCAATACTCATATTTTTTTTTAAAAATCAAGAAATATTTTTTTCTCTCGGATAATTGTTCACATACTGTAACAATAAATTATGTGTTTTTTCCAGTTTTAAAATTGAATTTATGTAGATGACATGGTGGCATAGAATCCCCATATTTTATATTCAATAGTCGATTTTAGAACAAATATAATGAAAAATAGGGTTGCAATAAATGTTGCTTTGAAAATCTTAAGACGGTAATAATAATAATAATAATAATAATAATAATAATAATAATGATGATGATGATGATGATGATGATGATGATGATGATGATGATGATTATTATTATTATTATTATTATTATTATTATTATTATTATTATTATTATTATTATTATTATTATTACTCACTAGCGCTATCAAACACGTAGGTTCATGGCCACGCGGATATAAGCTCTCCGTACATCCCTATCTTGAGCCAACGTTTTTCAATCATCCCCTGTAAAATTTATCTCTTCAAATCATGGTTAATATTTTTCTCCCACTTCATTCCCGGCCTACCTATTGTACGCTTTCCCTATGATTTTTCTACATAATTTCCTTTAATTCTACATTCATGCTATTACCGCCTCACTATGATGGTTGTCCGTTTATATAAAAGCCTGTGCCGCGACAATGCTTGACAACAGTTAACATTCACGTAGCAGCAGTCGGCGGTAGACGGCATATTTGTATTTAATTATATATAACAGCTGCGGGGGGAAACAACCATCATAGTGAGGCTATAATACGTGTCCTGCACATAGCAGTCTATGAGGCTTAACTGTGCTTATCATATTTAGTTTCCCATACATTTCATATAGTTCACTGTTATGTAGTATTCTCTATTCATCTGCCTCTTTGTATCTCTTTGGTCTAAAAATTTTCCTAAGATCTTTATTCTCTAATATTCGTAATATTTTCACCCCCTCAAATTGCATATACGTGTTATTTGTGGCTGAAAGAACGATAATACCTACATAACATAACTCACCAGGGAAATAAGTGAAGTTGTGAAAGCTGGGTACCTACACAGAAGACAAATAGTTGAGTGCAAAGTTGTGAAATGAAATGTTTGAGGGAAACAAAAGGATGTTCCCGAGAATACAGAATTAGAAATAAAGAAATAAAAAACAATTAGAAGTGGAAGCTATCAACACAAGAATGGATAGATAGAGGACAAGATGGTTTGAACATGTTGGAAGAATGGAACATACTAGACTGCCAAACATAGCTTACCAATATGATGTTAACCCTAAAATTCGTAATGTATCCTTTTGGATACATCAGTTGATTTAATTAATTTAATATTTTAAATAAAACAGAAGAAAACGAACAAAAAGAAACCATTTAAATGTGTCTAATTATGCAATATACCTAATAATAACAGTTACACAATATTCCGTTTTCACTGCGGTCCGCAACATTCAAATAACTAACAGAAGAAATTTGTGTTTTGCCAATTTAAGGGTTAAAGGTAAAAGGGACATGGGGTGGCCGAGAAGGAGATGGAAGGAGAAATGATGATGACGGAAAAGCAGTTAGCCTAATACATGAAGTAGAGAAGCTGAAGAAGAAATTAATTAAATGGTAATCCGTAATTAAATAACTTGACGGTCAATTTTAGGAATTGTTGTATTCAAACAATGAAGATATATTACTAAAGGAATCAACAAGAGACCATACAAATTATGTAATACGATTAATGAGAATTTTAGTAAATTGTTCTTCATGCTCTTGTTTGCATTAATTATCAAGGAACATTTAGCATTGTCGGAAATTAGTTTGTGGTAACGTTAATGATAAATCAGAGTTCTTGGAATACAGTTTTCCTTCCCAAGTTATATTAATTTCGTGCAAACATTCATAATCCCCCGCAACTTCTCTTCCTCCATCCACATTTAAATCTACAGTAGTACACCGAATACGTCGTTGGGAAACTTCAAAGTTCACAATTCGACTATAACAAAGGGCATCGCCAACTGAAATTCGAAATTTCGAAACTATGTAAGATATTTTTATAAAAGTTTTTTATATAGGGCCTAATTATAATGCCCCATGATATCCTCAATGCTTTTTCCAGTCTGCTGGACACTTTTAGACCTGAATAGTTTAAACGATGTTGTTATATTATAGCTTTGATAAGAAGTTTAAAAATAATGGTACAGTAAAACTTGTTCAAAGCGGAATCACATGGGACCAATTATATATATGTATCCACCGCTGTGGTCTAGAGGTAGCGTGCTGCCTTACACGCAGCGGGCCCGGGTTTGGCCCCGGTCGGGGCAGTTTTTCTGGGTGAGGTTTTTTATCGGGGTTTTTCCTCGCCTGTAAGACAAATGTCAGGAAAACTTTAAGGTCCAAACGGTCCCCGAAATCATATGGCCATCATCACCATCATCAACATCATCATCCTTATCATTATCATCATCATCCTTCAGTGGTGTGGAAAGCAACGGGAAGCTACCAACCCTGCAATTCCCTAGTAAAGCTGCAAGCATAGCATGAAAATGCTATGATTGCAGTGAAGGACCAGCCATCGGGCAGAATTACTATGGATGGATATATATATACACACACACACACGAAATAAATAAACCAAGTAATTATTGAATGTTCTATCTGTAAGGGCGCAATTCTTAATGTTTATGCGATGAGTTTGTATTGAGAGCAGGTAGGGGATGGTGAAATGCATTGATATCGGATATAGTCGAACCGTGACAAACTTTGCCACAGTTTTAAGTAATCCCGCTTAGTCTGTAAATAACTGTGACGATGGAGGGAACGAGACGTTAAGGAAAGAAATAACATCAGGACATGATGCAGGGCCTAGTACTTTGTTGCGATTTGTGAATAGCAAGTAGTGGGCATGTCTGTAGATACAGTAACTTTTTACACAATGAAATGTATGAAACTGTTAACGTTTGAAAACTCTTTCAAACACTGTTGTAACGTATTTTGAATAGTAACAGCTACATTAAAAATCCACCGTATTACCATAGGAATAATAAAGTTCTGTAACATAAATAGAGCATGGAATTACATGAAACTTCGTGTTTTAAACTAATATTCTGAGAGCATTGAAGCAAAGAATATTTACAATTCATGGTTATTTAGAATTGAAAGGTACTGAAATAAATCTAATATATAAAAATGCATGTTTGTTTGTTCATATTTTATGCGCAGCCATACCGTTCATCCGATTGTGATGGGAATATTTGCAAAATCCTGGGATGAACATAGGCTATAAGATAGTTGTGATACTCAACTCCCACACCCTTAAAAAGTGAAAAAAACATCCCTTTTAATGCTTAAATGGCTTACGCTGCCTAAACCATAACAAATACACAAAATTATGTTCACAGAATTGAATATCTTAAAAATTCTACAAAAACGTTTGCGACAGCATATGTTTATCTTTTACAGATAACTCATAATAGCCATTTCTGTCTTTCATTGATGCCAAGAAGATCGGGATAAGTAGATTCCCGGGCAAACGTGCACTGCTATACCGTTTATCGGATTGTGATGGGGATTTTTGCAAGATGTTCAGGATTTAACCGGGAACATTATAGGCTATAAGAGAGTTTTAATGCTCAAGCCCTTAATCCCTAAAAATCATCCTTCCTAATGAAAAATGTAAAAAAATGTCTTTTGTACGCTTAAATGGCTTACTCTGCCTAAACCATAAAGTAAAGTAAAGTGATCCCACAACAGGCCCGGAGGCCCTTGGGGTAGTAGGAGGTTAAGGCTCGCACTTTTTCTAGACAATCGGCACTTTATGTCAGCCGGGTTGTCAGCCCTGCGTGACGGCCGCCTTTACCCCCAGAACAAGCGTCTGGTACTCATTTCCGTTAGAGGCTGAGTCGACCCCAGGGCCATAGTGCCGCCAGAGGGTTTGGGTCAGTTTAAAAATCCTGACCCCAACGGGACTTGAACCCTCGACCCTTTGGTTTGTAGCTCAGTGCCTTAGCCTAATAAATAAACCAAATCAATGTACACAGAATTGAATATCTCAAAAAACTCTACAAAAAAGTCCGCGACAGCATATGTTTATCTTTTACGAACAACTCACAATAACCATTTTTGTTTTTCATTGATGTGAAGAAGATCGGGATGAGTAGATTCCCGGAAAAGCATAGCGGGTATTCTTTTAAGGATAACTCAAAATAACGAATTTAGTTTTCCAGTTCATTTAAGCCAAGTACATAGGACTACGTAAATTTGCGGCCAACGCCGGGTAAACAGCACGGGATATCTAAAAATAATTATGTTCTAAATGATATTTCTTTTCCTTTTACTCATTCAACTAAAGGTAAAAGCGCATTGATTTATTTAGGGGTAGCAGCGTACGCCGGGTATTAGCTAGTAAATAAATATACATATTTCATAATGTTTGGGCAAAAGTTTATATTTTAACGAATATTTCAAATTGGTTCATATTCCAGTGCTAGAAAAACATATCTTACACCGCACTTACAGCTGTCTCGGTAGAGCTTAGCTGCTCCGACTGAGATCCCAAGTTCGAATCATTACGGTTCAAGAACGGTAGTGGTGGGTGGCTCATACCGGGATTTTTCGCTGAACATGTAGAAGCCATTTTATCTTTAAGAATTTTATAAATGCTATAATATCTAGCATACCGTACTTCTCCTCTTTTCATTGTTGTTCCGGATTTTCCAACCATCATTTTCATACATACTTACTTACTCACTGGCACTATCGAACCCGTAGGTTCATGGCCGCGCGGACATAAGCTCTCCATACATCCCTATCCTGAGCTAATGCTTTCCAATCATTCCCTGTATAATCTACTTCGATCAAATCATAGTTAAGGTTATTCTCCCACCTCATTCTTGGTCAACCAACTGGGCGTTTTCCCTCTGGCTTCTCTACAAGAAGCTTTCATGCACGTCTTTCATTCCCCATATGCGCAACATGTCCTGCCCATCGCAGTCTACGAGAATTAACTGTTCTTATTATATCTGGCTTCCTATAAAGACCATGTAGTTCATTGTTATGTAGTCTTCTCCATTCACCTGTCTGTTCATCTCTCTTTGGTCCAAAAATTGTCCTAAGAACTTTATTTAAATAATTCGTAATCTCATTACCTCCCTTAAAGTAAGAGTCCATGTTTCGCACTCAAATAATATAACTGGTAGAAATTTCATACATTGGCTCATAAATTCTTCTGAGTGTTTGCCCCTCCCAAGTCAAGTAATTTGTATGGATTAACGATCAGAATCCAAACCTCTGATCCATATATAAGGTAACAGATCTCAAAATGATTTATAGAATAGCTTTATTGAAGGTTGTGAAAAATAAGTTTTCCTGAAAATATGTATAAATGCCAAATAACTTGTATTTCCCACATTTATAACTAACTCACTGGCACAATCGAACCCGTATGTTCATGCACGTCTTTCATTCCCCATTCGTGCAACATGTCCTGCAGTCTACGAGACTTACCTGTTCTTATTATATCTGGCTTCTTATAAAGACCATAGTTCACTATTGTGTAGTCTTCTCTATACACCTGTCTGTTCATCTCTCTTTGGTCCAAACATTTTCCTAAGAACTTTATTCTTAAATTCTCGTAATCTCCTTTTCTCCCTTAAAGTAAGAGTCCTTGTTTCGCATCCATATTATATAACTGGTAGAGTAATAGTTTTATATATTATCAGTTTAATGTTTTTTGAAAGGAGTTGTGATGTCAAGAGTCCCTGTAATGCATAATAGCACGCATTTCCAGAATTAAGATTGTTTAATTTCTTTGTGCATCCGATTCCTATTTGTGATTATTGTTCCAAGGAATTTGAATTCAGTCACTTCCTCAAAATTTCCCTCATTTGTCATTAGCTGTCCATTTCCATTATATAATGAATTCCTACGTGTGACCATATATTTAGTTTTATTGATATTTACTTCCACTCCTAATTTCTTAGTGTTAATAGTGTGTGCGTGTTGTCCTTTAGTATCTCCTCGCTGTCGGCCAATAATACTACATCATCAGCATAAACTAACAGCTTATTAATACCATTGAGTTGTAGGCCTTCTTCGTTCTTTAGAAATTTTAATTTCCCACATTTATTGTTTCTTTAATTTCAATCTGAATATCATTCTGTTCATCTTCTAAGGAGCCCAAACACATAAACGTCTTAACTATTTCGTATATATTATCCTCTCAATTTATATATATATATATATATATTAATTGGTGTTTCCTGTATAATGTATCATATTTATATTTATTATTATTATTATTATTATTGTATCATTATTGTTATTACCCTATAAAATGTTGTTTGTACATGACATTTACATTGCTACATTTATTGTATCTTTAACTGTTTATAATTAGTATAGTGTATATCTATATTTGTCGAATATTTATTTGTATTTGTGCTGGTTGAGTGGAAGAGAGGGCCTTATGGCCTTAACTCTGCCAGAATAAATAAAGTATTATTATTATTATTATTATTATAGATATTTTATATTTAAAAAAATGTGTAGGCCTGTAAACAATCCTAAATAGGCCTATGCCAATAATTCAGCACATTGTTTATATCAAAATATTTTTCGGGGACATAGTAGTGTATGAATGAATTGGCTAGATAAAAGCACTCCTTAATGCCGGCAGCTTTAGCGATTAAGCTTAATTTTTAAGATAGTTTTGGTTAATATTAACACTTAATTGAGCCAGAAACTATCCTAATTACTACATAACCTTATTTAATTCTACATTACTGGTATCGTACGTATACAACTTGAACTTCTGATAGCTTAGATATTTTCTTCTGATACCATATCTGAAAGTTTCTGTAACCACTTTGGAATCATATAAATTTCTTCGGTCGATTTCTGAAATGCTCTCTATAAAATATAGCAGTATTATGGACTATTTTTTATTTATTGGTAGGCTTTATTTTATTGCATGCGTACGTATTGGTATGTGTTTTATTCTCTTTTTGTCTGTGTGAGACAAAAGAACAGAAAAAAGTGGAATTTTTATATTGACATGCTCGTGACAAGATAATATCGATAGTTAAAGGAGATGGCGTGATATGTTAGTTATTGATAATACCATTATTGATGATGATGATGATGATGATAATAATAATAATAATAATAATAATAATAATAATAATAATAATGTATTTAAACTGGCTCTATTAAAGACATAATAATTTTAAATAAACATTAATAGATTAATGTAAGTTAAACTTATATTAAAATAAATTAATCAATATCTTAGAGAAATAAAAAGAGCTGGAACCGTAGATCTTCTGGTAGATCAAATACAAAATAACGAGGTTTCATTTTTTTTTAAAGAATCCTCTAATGTGTTGCAGTAGGGGGTTCCAGAGTCTAGCACAGGATACGCTATGTGAATTAGAATAGTGGGAGGTTCGTATAATTAAATTGTGATTGGTATCATCACATTTATGTATCTTGTAACCTTGCATAAATATTTTTGCCATTAAAAATATGGATATCAGGGTAAGAATAAAATGATTAGGAAATGAGAAAAAATAACTAGTGTTTTATTGGATTATGTTTAGCTCTAAATAATAGTAATAAAACGATCTATAACTAATTTCAATTAAATTTCTGACAATAATTATTCTCCTCCCAAAGAAGCCTCATCATAAGCCCTTAGGAGCAAAAAAATCAATAAAATATAGGCTTTTACTAGACTACTATTAGAAACAGTCAGCCGAGAGATAAGAAATTTAGAAATCGAGAACTTAAAAAATATTCAGGAATTGCATAGCACAGGAGATAGATAATTTCCCCGCTGGTCTCAAATAACAATAAAATGCTTGATAAAATTCCTTTGAAGTATTGCTCGCAATGTAATTTTTAATATAAATGTATAAAATGAGTATCTGTAAACTGAAATTTTTCTCAACTTGATTAAAAGTTCTGTTTTTAATTATGTAGGCTTTACGGAGTTCAGTTCCGTCTCCAGAAGAAGAAAATATAAATTTATATCAATGCGTATAAAGGAATAAAACAGTAGCCTGAGTACTAATCTCTGTAGTAATATTTATAATATACAGATCTGGGTTTAAAAAAAAAGATTGCATTAAAATTGAACGGTGGAGCGTAAATTGTAATCTCCCCTTTTGATACGATTAGAAAACAATAATACCAACAGTTCTATCACGTCATAGTGTCGATGCTGTATATCGATTTATGATATAAGAAGCTTACAACTGAACGTGAGGAAGGAAAACAATTACAATATCCATTATTGAGGTATATGCCATTCCACATATAATCAATTGCTAATAAGCAGAGGGGTGAATATCCAGTTTCAATCTTTTCATAAGTAATGTCACGAGGGATTTCCAAATCATCGATACATTCACGAGTCACTTGTGAGTCGTGAATATATCTAGAAGATTTGGAAATCAAGAGAGGCATTTTTTAGGACTATTTAACGAATAAAATTTAACTGTTTACTCAAAAATCATTATTTAAATATAGTTACCGGTATTTCAAAATATTTATATGTTTAATGTAAATTGCGATGTTCGAAACAAATCAGAAATGTGTGGTTATGTTTTCATTTGTTTATACACTGCAACTTGATCATATTATTTATTGTCAAATAGGATCACAGTATCATGAGAAAACATAAAACACATCAAACTGTATATTATAACCAACATTATAGATTATTAATTTATTTTTTTAGTGAACAACTCAATAAAATCATTCTTTGAAAACACAATTATTGAACACTCAATTATCAAATGTGTAGTTCAAAGGAATCTGTTCATTATTTGCTATTTTCAATGTATTTGTTGGGGAGTCAGTCACTGCAAAATGATGTTCTGACCTGTTCGGAGTATTAAAAAGGAAGAGCATTCTTTATCACAAAGCAGGAGGTGATAAAGAGAATTCGATAAAGAATGAGTGAAAACACGACTGTTATTGGCTGTAAAACAAAATTCATTGAAACGTGATTGGTGACTCACTCCCATTTGGGACATGTGTTAAATATAATGAATGAAATGGTAACTGAAGGAGCTGGTTCATAGGACAATTTTTTAGACTTACTTTTAAGATTCTCTATTGTTCGATACAAATACAAACTGTATAAATGCCTCCATAATAATAACAAACTTCTACATATATTGTTTTTTTATTTGTTTTTTTGCCAAAATGCTCGGGATAGAAGATAATGCTATGCTCCACTTACAAATTGGACCATAACGCAGAAGATATTTATTGGATTGCAGAACGAAACTCTATAAACTACGACAGCCTTTAGATTGGTTTCTACTATCCATTTATTAAATTTCCCAATCATGGTTAAAGAATCTTTTTTTCGCCATAGTGCGTTTTGTCATACTTACAGCAATGGCGACCATGATTAAAAGTTCAACTTCCCACATTTCGGGGTTGCCAACCTAAGTAACTATACAATATTACAATTACACCCACGTACGGGAAGTAAAGCCACTGCCCTCTTTGTATACTACGTACAATGGATATACAAAAATTATCCAAAAGGTAACGTCAATATACATTATACGAAACAAATCACTGCATTTTAAATGAACTGAACTTTATTTTAAAACAATACAAAACAGTAAATACGTACTTGCGGCCATGTTACCAATAATTGGTCCGGAGGCCTCCTGTTGTTTCAACTAATAAACATTGCCCACACTGTTAATGTTAGTCAATTGTTTATATTGAACGCAAATATTTCCAACAAAGACGTTATTATTTTAATATTATTTATTATTTTGAGAACACCATCACGAAAAAACTGTGTTTTTCCTCGATTCTGTAAAAACCACTTCCCAACCTCGCATCAGTATACTATTTTCTTGTTTTATCGAATACTGCCAGCTCTGAAATATTGGAACCTTTCTTCAGGATATCCTTTAAAAAGCTGACATGTTATAGGCACATTACAAAGATGGAAAGGCGATCGGCAGCTAAAACAATTGTGGATTCGATACTACTATGGAGGGAAGGAAATTGGAATTACATAGAAGAATGGCGGATAATAATCCTTCCTTCTGATCTGCTCATACTCTATAAAATATAAGTTGGGGTTCTGAAAGAAAAAGTTTCAATGTTTATAAAGTAGTAGGCCAATTCGATAAAATAGAACAATAATTTCTATACCCATGGTTACTTGATCTTTTTGAATTCGGTCTTCACCTTCATTTAGATAATTTTCTTGGGACAATTAATGTATATAACATTACGAAATTACCGTCCGTATTGTAGGGACGAAGCTAAACAAATGTGCAACAGTGCATTAAAAAAAAGTCGCTTTTTGGACACGTAAATGGCCCACGCTTCCATAAAACGCCAAATTAATGTACATAGAATAGAATATCTAAAAATGTTCTACAAAAAAGTCCTCGACAGCATATGTATTTTACGGGTAACTCTCAAATAGACATTTTTCTATCAGCTCATTGATACCAAGAAGATCGGGATAAGTAGATTCCCGGCCTAAGTCGGGTAATAAACACGGTATATCCAAAAATAATTCCGATATAAATTTAAAATTATTTTTCTTTTTACTACTTATACTAAATATTCATCCATAGTAATTCTGCCCGAAGGCAGGTCCTTCACTGCAATTATAGCATTTTCATGCTATACTTGCAGCTTTACTAGGGAATTGTAGGTGTGGTAGCTTTCCGTTGCTTTCCACACCGGTGAAGGAGGATGATAAGGACAGTGATGATGACCATATGATTTCGGGGACCGTTTGGGCCTTAAGGTTTTCCTGACATTTGTCTTACAGGTGAGGAAAAACCCCGATAAAAACCTCACCCAGAAAAACTGCCCCGACAGGGGATCGAACCCGGGCCCGCTGCGTGACAAGGCAGCACGCTACCTCGAGACCACAGCGGTGGACATACTAAATATAAAAACATTTAATTTATTTAGACGTGGCAGCGGACGTCAGGTATTACCTAATATGAAATAAGTAAAATATAATTTTATTTCATATTATTTCGAATTATATATGTTTAGTTATTCAATCAAGAGTGGAAAATGAATTACAACAGCTTTGAAACCCTTGACCACGTGCTACTTTCGCCAACATAAAAACTAGAAGGTATCGTGTGGTGACTCATTTTAGCACAAGCAATATTAAGAATAGTTGACCGCGGTGGACTAGTCGTTATGTTCCTTGCCTCTGGTCGCGAGGTTCGCGAGTTCAAACCCGGCTGGGGTCGATGGATTTTTTAGGACGAAAAAAGCCAAGGAGCAAAGTCCTCCGGGAGGCACTTTAAGCAGTGGGTCCCGAGTCTGAAGATTTTCAGGTTCGTAGAAGTTCCTTAAGTATGAATAAAAATATATCTAAGCAAAATTAACTGGCCTCACATCCTAGTAATACCTTAGTTGATTGCTAGATGTCTCTTTGAGTGGTATGTCGAACGCATGCCATTCATGACATCTGTGGGCAAATAAGGTAACGAAATTAACTTGGTGTAGTAATTTCTAACACAGAGAGAGACTATGGCTCAAAATTGGATTACGCAATTAATATATATGTCCACCGCTGTGGTCTCGAGGTAGCGTGCTGCCTTGTCACGCAGCGGGCCCGGGTTCGATCCCGGGACAGTTTTTCTGGGTGAGGTTTTATGTGGGGTTTTCTTCACCTGTAAGACAAATGTCAGGAAAACTTTAAGGCCCAAACTGTCCCCAAAATCATATTGGCCATCATCATCTTTATCGTTATCATCATCCTTCACCGGTGTGGAAAGCAACGGGAAGCTACCACACCAACAATTGCCTAGTAAAGCTGCAAGCAGAGCATGAAAATGCTATGATTGCAGTGAAGGACCTGCCTTCGGGCAGAATTACTATATATATATATATATAAAGAAAAATAAATGCCTGAGTTGGGATTTGAATCCAACTCTCTAAACTCCGTACGTTTAGCGCTCTAACCACCTGAACCACTCAGGTATCCTAATACAAACATTGTTTTTCTTATATATGTAGTATTCTCAATTTACTCGAGAGGTAGTGGGAAGTCGTTCCAACTGCCAACTAGTGGCCACCATAACAGGTAAGGATTTTTTTAAAAGAGATTATTTACTTTATAGGAGAAACGCTTGTATATTTAAATGTTATAATTAAATGTTTAACATTGAGCAATGCAAGCTTAATATGGTATGATAAGAAAAATAAATGCCTGGACGGGATTCGAACTCGAACTCTGAGTTCAGGCATTTATTTTTCTTATCATACATTATACATATAACAGTAATATCAGACCTGTCACCTTTATATAGATGTTGCTTACCCTTAAAACCCTTTCACGATACGTTACTATAAATAGAAACTTTTCAATGCAAAAAAAAAGTATATATCTCACATCCTAATATTGGCTCATTGTTTCCTCGAGAGGAGATGTCTACTGACTTATTGCTTGATACCTCCCCCCCCATCGAGCACGACGCAACTTATTTTATGTAGAGAAACACATATTAATATTAGTATTTTAATTATTTTTATCGTGATAAAAACAAAATTGTTTAATTAGACAGTTTGAAATTTTTTTATAAAGACAGAAAAATATGATCTTTAGTATCCGTAGTTGCATTATTAAAAAGAACCGCACTAATGAATTCCTCAAAAGATTAATCATAAACTGAAATAATTAATAATTTTCCACCAACGAGGAAAGAAAATTAATTTCGCGCGCATACAATAATTAACTTGACGTCACGAATATTTTTAAAATTAATTTAGCTTATATTTAATAAGATGTGTTTAATAAAATAACTAGACTTAAGTGCAAGTTTCATAATAAAAAAGAAACTGGAAAGTTATGCTAAATAAGCCAAAAAATGCAGTAAAATGTGAATTTCTTTATTTTATAAATCATAAGTATTACTTGTTTTAAAAACTCTAAGTGTTCACAAATAAAATGACAGAAACATATTTGTAAGGAAAATTAGTTTTTTGGCCTTCAACGATCTCTGATAAAAATAAAATTGAGACAATAGAAATGAGATTTCTCAGATCAGTTGCAGGTGTATCTCTAAGAGATCAAAAGAGAAGTCAAGATATCAGAGATGAAATACAAATCTATAATATAAACGAGAAAATACACACAAATAAACGTAATTGGTTTAAACATATACAAAGAATGCCAAATAATCGTTTATCAAAACAGCTGCTTCATTATAGGCCTCTAGGCCGAAGAAATGTAGGAAGACCGAAACGTCGTTGGAAGGACAACCTGCGCCTGCGGCATGTAGTGCGCCGGGGCGCGGAACGGGCCAACATGCCCATACCTTGAAGAAGAAGATGATGATGATTAGTTTTTTATCCACCTCCGTGTGGTGTATTGTAATTGTAATGTCGTTGCCTCAGACGCAGCGGGTTCGGGTTCGATCCTCAGTTAGGACAATATTTTTAAATTGACCCAAACCCTCTGGCGGCACTATGATCCTGGGGTTCGACTCAGCATCTCACGGAAATGAGTACCAGATGCTTGTTCTGGGGTAAAGGCGGTCGTCACGCTGGGCTGACAACCAGGCTGGCATGAAGTTCGATTGTCTAGAAAAAGTGGGATTCTTAACTCCTACTACCCCAAGGGACTCCTGAGGCCTATAGTGGGACTACTAACCTATAAAAAAATCAGGTAAACTTTAAGGCACATACGTCGCAGAATATAAACTGGCTGTCATAATCATCTTATCATATTCGCCTTGTTTGGCATGACTGTATGAGTGACTGGCGTGCCTTTGTGTTAAATGTTCGTGTTGTCTCAGAGATGACCTTGTACTGGACTGATCGCTCATGCATGGAAGTCCTCCATGTCCTTATGCGGTAAAAAAAATGTTTTTTATCAAAATTTAAAAATCCTCTCCTAAGAGGTTGCGTGCCTGTAAGGCCCGGGTGACGTTGAGCATGAGAAAGTACCTACAAATGGAGAGGTTAAATGAAGGTCTTCTTCTTGTAAGCCCATGCTTCCCTTAACACAGATTTAGACGCTCTCCCCCTACAGGGAAGAATTTGAACCATACTAATTTAGTTAGACTTGTTTTCATATAGATGTCATTTTGAGTGGTACATGGTCAGCGTTCCGCCTCATACTGACATCTAGGAAACCAAGGTAGTATTAGGACGGGAAAATTCGGTAACTTTTGTTTAGAGGCCTTTTCATTCAGGCTTAAGGATCTATTACGAGCCTGAAAATCTTCAGACTCACGACCCATGGCTTAACGTCCCTCCCGGAGGACTTGGCTCCTTGGATTTTCCATCCTACAAAATCCATCGACCCCGCCGGATTGAACCCGCGACACACGGGACCAGAGGCAGGAACGTAACCACTAGTCCACCGCGGCCGATTAAATTACAAATAAATGGATACTAAACAAGTGCAAATAGTCGTGCTTCAAAGTAGGATACGGTCACGCTTCATTTATTATCCAGTGTGATTCTTGAATCACGAACAAATGTATCGTGATCATTACTAGGGAGCGGATTTTTATGTTCTAAAACTTAAGATTGCAACACAGTACACCGATAAAATTAATTTAACAAGTCTTTATATCCAACCAAATGAATTGTTTAAAATATAACTTACAAAACCGTTTCTCAATAATTTTTGTGTGGGATCTAGCAATATTATAGTTCTATATTTTACGTCTTACTTTTAAATTAAAAAAGAAATAATGTAAATAGAACACTATTTATTATTAATTTTAAAGTAAAATGTATAATGTAAATGTAATCATGCTAGATACCACACAAAAATTATTAAGAAACGTTTTTGTAAGTTATATTATAAAAAATCAGTTGATTGGATAAAAAGAGCTTATTATAATTTAATTGTATCACTATACTACGTATGTTGTATAACATACCATCGTCTGTTGCAATGTGAACTTTAGAACATAAAAATCCGCTCCCTAGTTATTATAATGATTCCATCCTTTCGATACAATCCTGCTTTAACTTCTGAAACAAGAGAATACATTTCTTACAAATCAAGTAATTTAAGTTCACAGACGGAAAACGTAAGCTACTGATATAAACAATCAGTTCATTTATGCGCCCTATTACAGTAGGCCTACATGTAAAATTAGATCTGAATAAAACTCATTGGTAAATTTTCAACCATTAGAATGTTTATTATCCAGTGGCGTGCATTCAACCCCAGCTACCCGATCACTGCTGGGATAATTAGTACATCCATAATTTTGTATAAAATAAAATAATACACTTGCTAAATTTCATTCAAATCAATGTGCGTGAACATTGACATTCAAATTTCCCGCCGCACCAGCTAACTATTGCCAATCAACTTGACGGAGCTTTCTGAATTCACCTTAACGCAACTACATCAGCTACTATTTGGAGATGTATTCACGTAAAGCATTTAATACTTCGATGTGTAAGGGTTAAGGGATAAACTCGCCCTCTACTGCCAATAAGGAAAGAGTTGAAGTGGGATTAGAACGTCTGCTACAACCAATCACTGCTTCTTGACGCAGGTAGTGAGGTTTGAAATTGCTGCCATGTTGTCGGCGGTATTTCTACTGACCGCGAGGGTAAATAAAGCGATCCACCTCTGAATGTCCATATTGGCAACACGTCGTGAAAACGTCAGGGCCGGCAACTGAGCGGCTTCTCAGGAGAGAAATTCAAACCATTACTGATTAGTTACACTTTTTTTTTGGATAGATGTTATGAATGGCCCGGGGCAGGTCCGCCTCATAGTGACGTCTAGGAACCAATAGAATCGTACTAGAATGAAAAATTCGATACAAATTTAAGGCAAAATGATCTAAGGATGGTGATTGTGGGAGAGTTGTATGTACTCTGTTGCACAGAAGGAATAATGTTCGTCATAACTTAAAGGTTACTTACTTTTGAGGGCCTCTCCCCTTTTCAGCGGGTACTCTGTATTCCCATTCGCCATTCTTGCCGATCACGCCATTCATCCTCCTCCAGACCTCGGTCGTTCATCAACTATGGATCTCTCCGCTCCAAGTTGTTCTTGGCCTGTCCCGTTTCCTTCTACCAGAGGTGACCATTACAAAAGAGTTTTGGGCCACTTATCATCCTCCCATTCACCTGTAACACAAAACGGGCAATTGCCTCAATCCCTGAGTGATGATGATGATATAATTCTTTAATGACTGCTTGATTGATACGCAAGACATAAATAATATTAATAAGGTTCTTAGTAGGAAAATTAAAGCATTATAAAACGCAATTTGTTAGGCCTACATTCATTTTCGATTGATAATATTATAAAGTTTAATACTGATTCATAAGAGAACATGTTTGTGACACATGATTTAAGCTGAATGTAGTTTAAATGGTTCATAATATTATTCTAACAAGGGTTTCTTACATCGTCAATATTTAATACAGGCCACTATAAACATGTTTTTAATTATGAAAGTAATATTATCGCGACGAAATAATTATTAACCTGATGGTCTTCTGGTCAGAACTTGTGACTACGGTTCATGCAGTCCTAGGTTCGAATCCCATTCAAACTAATTTTCTTTTCTTACCGGATTATTCGCCCTTGATCTGAAATTTAGTTTTAAAAACTCTTTCTGGTGATTTTTTTATTATTATTTTATATTTCATTCTTTCATAGCACAATAAGTTAACTAAATACTTGTTTGTATCATTTTATTTTCACAGTTTAGCTTTATATTTATTCCCCAATATTTTTCTATGTTCTTGTTAAATGACAGCACATTATCTACGAAATCTAAGAATAGATGTAAACTCTAGACTCATGAAACGGTGTTGACTTCCTTGATGGAGTCCGATGTTTCAGAGTACTGAAAAGCTCTTGAAAAGTACCGTTTAGATTTTGGGGTTCAAGGACAAAGCCTCGAACCCACTCCAAAAATTGTCCCCGGGACTGGTCTTCCAGGATATAACTTGAGTGACCTTCTCCCGGAGATGAAAACGCCGGAGCGAGAACAAAAAATGAAAAGTAGGTATTAATATTTATAAAAATTGAAAGTGAAATCAGTAGCGGGTCTATTAGTTGAAAATAATCATATATGAAATGCCAGGTTATCAAATTGAAGGGTTTTTACCAATTATATAAATGTAAATATGTTTAAATGCAATAATAATAGATAAATAACTAATTATTTACGATATATTAGAATAATCCAACAAATTTTATTATGTTTAAAACTTAGCTGCCATGTTGCCATCTGTCGGAAATTAAAACAAATTGCCGGCCTAACTCCAAAGAAAATGTACAACTACACATGTGTATCATTGTGCATAACTTCCTCCTTGTTATCGATTGTGTAACAAATCAAAATGGCGGTATCTATAATCAGCTGATTGTTTTCTTATGATATTGATGAACGTTTCCTGAAATTTAACACAAAACGGGCAATTGCCTAATCCCTGGAGTGATGATGATGATGATGATATAATTCTTTAATGACTGCTTGATTGATACGCAAGACATAAATAATATTAATAAGGTTCTTAGTAGGAAAATAAAGCATTATAAAACGCAATTTGTTAGGCCTACATTCATTTTCGATTGATAATATTATAAAGTTTAATACTGATTCATAAGAGAACATGTTGTGACACATGATTTAAGCTGAATGTAGTTTAAATGGTTCATAATATTATTCTAACAAGGGTTTCTTACATCGTCAATATTTAATACAGGCCACTATAAACATGTTTTTAATTATAAAAGTAATATTATCGCGACGAAATAATTATTAACCTGATGGTCTTCTGGTCAGAACTTGTGACTACGGTTCATGCGGTCCTAGGTTCGAATCCCATTCAAACTAATTTTCTTTTCTTACCGGATTATTCGCCCTTGATCTGAAATTTAGTTTTTAAAAACTCTTTCTGGTGATTTTTTTATTATTATTTTATATTTCATTCTTTCATAGCACAATAAGTTAACTAAATACTTGTTTGTATCATTTTATTTTCACAGTTTAGCTTTTTCTGCATTTTCTACTATTTTGAACGTTTTCTAACGCTTCTTAAAGCACTGCATATAATTCACAAGTAGATGTGTGTGTGTGTATATATATATATATATTATTCCCCAATATTTTTCTATGTTCTTGTTAAATGACAGCACATTATCTACGAAATCTAAGAATAGATGTAAACTCTAGACTCATGAAACGGTGTTGACTTCCTTGATGGAGTCCGATGTTTCAGAGTACTGAAAAGCTCTTGAAAAGTACCGTTTAGATTTTGGGGTTCAAGGACAAAGCCTCGAACCCACTCCAAAAATTGTCCCCGGGACTGGTCTTCCAGGATATAACTTGAGTGACCTTCTCCCGGAGATCAAAACGTCGGGCCGAGAAAGAAAAATGAAAAGTAGGTATTAATATTTATAAAAATTGAAAGTGAAATCAGTAGCGGGTCTATTAGTTGAAAATAATCATATATGAAATGCCAGGTTATCAAATTGAAGGGTTTTACCAATTATATAAATGTAAATATGTTTAAATGCAATAATAATAGATAAATAACTAATTATTTACGATATATTAGAATAATCCAACAAATTTTATTATGTTTTAAAACTTAGCTGCCATGTTGCCATCTGTCGGAAATTAAAACAAATTGCCGGCCTAACTCCAAAGAAAATGTACAACTATACATGTGTATCATTGTGCATAACTTCCTCCTTGTTATCGATTGTATAACAAATCAAAATGGAGGTCTCTATAATCAGCTGATTGTTTTCTTATGATATTGATGAGCGTTTCCTGAAATTTAACACAAAACGGGCAATTGCCTAATCCCTGGAGTGATGATGATCATGATATCATTCTTTACTGACTGCTTCATGGATGCGCAACACATAAATAATATTAATAAGGTTCTTAGTAGGAAAATAAAGCATTATAACATGCATTTTGTTAGGCCTACATTCATTCTCGATTGATAATATTTTAAAATTTAATACTGATTCATAAGAGAACATGTTGTGACACATGATTTAAACTGAATGTAGTTTAAATGCTTCATAATATTATTTTAACAAAACTTTCTTACATCGTTAATATTTAATACAGGCCACTATAAACATGTTTTTAATTATAAACGTAATATTATCGCGACAAAGTAATCAATAGGATGAGCGTCTTGCGGTCCCAGGTTTGAATCCCGTTCAAACTGATTTTTTTTGCAGGATTATTCGCCCTTGGTCTAGGATTTAGTTTTAAAGACTCTTCTCGTGATTTTTTATAATTATTTCATATTTCATTCTTTCATAGTACAATAACTAAATACTTTTTGGTATCATTTTATTTTTACAGTTTCGCTTTTTCTACTTTTCCTACCATTTTCAACGTTTTCTAACGCTTCTTAAAGCCCTGCATATGATTTATAAGTGATGGGGAAAAATATAAAATATATATATATTTCATAATATTTTTCGAATTTCTTGTCGTTAAATGACAGCACACTATCTATGAAATCTGTAATAGGATATTTTTGACGAAGCCCAAAGTAAAATGTAAATAAATTAACACATACTTATTTTTTTCCGTACCTCTCCAATTACTGAAACTGTATTCATTCTTGTCCATACTCATTTATTACACGATTCATCACTAGTTGATGTTTTCTTTCTGTTACAAACTGCTCGTAAAATGCTCTGACGTCATAATGATGAATATGTGACGTATTGTGTATAAGGAGTGTATTGTTATATATGGCTCTTCAACAATGTACGAGGGCGGATCGGAAAGTAACGGACAATAATTTTTTTTCTGCCTTGGTATTGCAGCTAGAATGTTGAAATTTCACAGAGATATAGTTTGAAGTTTTCACTACAGATGGTATTTTTTCTCAGGTGCACCTCTTGCGAGAGAAGCTTGAACTATGCAACAAAGATGGCGCGCATGCTACAGTCGTCCACAGGGCGGATCGGAAAGTAACGCACAATAATTTTTTTTTAAAAAGTTTAATAGTAAAAAAAAGGAAAAAAAATCACAAATGAACTTACATCTTTTACCTACTTTTCGACATAGTCACCAACTTTCTCAACACATTTTTCCCATCGTGTTACCAGTTTCAATATGCCCTGTTCGTAGAAGTCCGTTTGGTTGGAGTGTAGCCATCTGCGCACTGCTGATTTCACTTCCACATCTGTCTCAAAGCGTTTGCCGGCCAGGAATCACTAAGGCGAATCACGTGGCGAATCACTAAGGTTCACGCGTCCCTCTTGGAAGAATGTGCACCACCTGGAGACATTGCTACGGTCCATACAATCATCCCCATACACGCCACGCATGTCCCTGTGAATTTCACTGGGTTTATGCCCTTTGACCCACAAAAATCGAACAACACTTCTCTGTTCCTACAGGTGGACGACTGTAGCATGCGCGCCATCTTTGTTGCATAGTTCAAGCTTCTCTCGCAAGAGGTGCACCTGAGAAAAAAATACCATCTGTAGTGAAAACTTCAAACTATATCTCTGTGAAATTTCAACATTCTAGCTGCAATACCAAGGCAGAAAAAAATTATTGTGCGTTACTTTCCGATCCGCCCCTTGTATATTAGTACAGAAATTATGCATGATCGATATAAGGCTTATACATTGCATAACCAAACTGATTTTAAAAATATAATGACTCTTGAGCAGGTATCTGTGTCAAGATGAACCTCAACAGAGGGAAGTTGACTGGTGTATAATATAAACCGGCAACAATGAGCAGGAGGCTTCCTGTGAGACCCGATCCATTGATGTTAAATCTACTGTAACCTCAATGGACTTAATGCAGCTTTGTTCTTAAACAAAATTAGTTACAAGAATAAAGCTGGGGGACCGGAAGCAATATTATATACCACGTCATTATTTAACTTGTGCATCGTTCTCTAAATCAATGTCACTTGTAGGTGCTAGAAAGGTTGGTCACCCAACAACTGGATGAACAAATTTTTAATATATGTTTTTTGTAATACAATTAATGTAATTTCATCGTAAATAATGGAATATGTAATTTTGATTGTTTTATAATATCCTAATAATAATAATTAATAATAATAATATTTTATGAGGGATTTCCTCTACATTACAATAGTTATCCTTGAGTCCAAATGTAATTTGCTCCGCTACAGATTTCTATCCACAACATCTTCGTATTTGAGGTCTCTGCTGACGTTTCTTCTTACTTCATCCATCCACTGTTTCCTGGGTTCCTCCTCCTCGTCTGCCTTCAGTATTCCAATCCAGCATCATTCTTGGGATTCTATATTCTCCATCCACTTCAGATGTCCGTACCATTTTAATCTTCGTTCTTCTATTACTTCTATAATATTATGTTTAACATTAATTATTTCTGTAATTTTTTGGTTCCAAATATTCTCCTTTATTGGTTTTTTTATGCCCTTCACCAAAAATCCATCTCTGTTGTGAAAAATTATTTTCCTTGCTGTCTACCTAAAGTCCAAATAATAATAATAATAATAATCATTCAGTATCATGGCAGCTGCCGCCATCTTCTGGAAACCAAATGCCATTCCTCTGTCCATCCATTGATCTTCCTCCAATCCACTGATATTCATTGCCGCTTGTACTATCCAAGTTTTCTTCGGTATTCCTCTCTTCCTGCTTTCTATTGGGATCCATTCAATAACAATTTTAGGCAATCTTTGTTCTGGGATTCTTTTGACATGACCATACCACTGTAATCTTTTGTTTTCTATAATATCTATGATGTCCGGCTTCTCTTGTACACCCATAATTTCCCTTATTTCTTTATTCCGTATTCTATCCAGTCTAGATTTTCCAGCTGATCTTCTTAAAACATCCACTTCTGTACTTAAAATTATTTCATTTCCCTGGTAGGAATTTGCCAATCTTTAGCACCATTGTGGTAAAATGCTTTGAATTTTGGTTTGATATATTTGTAATTTTCTATTTTTTGTAATATTTTTGCTCCATCAAACAGAGTTTAAAGTATATATACATGGGTGTAGCGAGATGCACCCCCTTGATTTTTTACCAATTAACACTAGATAGAATGATATTTTCTTCTATCTGAAAGTAGGAGTAAAATGTTAGAAATAGATGTTTAAAAAAATATATCAAGCCCGCCAAACGTAAACGTTGTATATATCGATTTATCAAATACTTGTCCGAGTGGACGTAAGAATCACCAGTACGCCTGAAAATTCTAAACCTCTATTATGAATGGCTAACGCAGCATTCATTTCTCGAATTTCAGCTAAGTACCTGAGTTTGTTTTTCAACTCCTAGATAGTTGTAGAAACTTCGCCTGACCTTGACTGTTCATTGACATATTCTTTATTTGAAGATTCTAGACTCATGTTTTAACGTTGAACTGCGCGTATTCGTGTGTGTTTGCATAAAAATGGATATAAGAAAATTCTTTGGTAAATATCTACACAAGTTGTATCGTTACAATATTGTTTTTTCCCGGATAGTTTAGAGTTTAGTATCTCAACCTGTCATCGTTAAGTTGTGTAACCATAAACACTGCACTTAACAAAATAACTTCATAGAACAAAACTAAAAAAAATAGCCCACATGAGTTTTGAACCTGTCCATTAGCATAAAAAGTGTGCAGACCAGTGAGAGTTGTTAAGACCAAGCGAAATTAAGGGAATCTAAGTGTAATGAAATTCAGTCTTCATGAAGATAGTAACGACAACGGGGTTAGATTAGTCACATTTGCCACATCAAAGAATCTCATTGTTAAGAGCACAACATTTCAGCATAAGGATATTCATAAATACACCTGGACGTCCCCAGATGGAGAAACTCGGAACCAGATAGATCATGTATTAGTGGATAAACGCTGGCACAGTAGCATCATTGATGTTAGATCAGTTAGAGGGACAGACTGCAATTCGGATCATCATCTGGTCAGAGTGAAAATCAGACAACGGCTATCGCTTATGAGAGGAACGAACGCTAAAGATGATTCTGTAAAATATGAATTAAAAAACTTGAAAAATGATGAAATGCGGCAAGAATACCAAATCAAAATAGCTAATAGATTTGAAGTACTGGAATCTTCAGATGACAATGTGGCAAACGAAGAAGAAACTGATATAAATAAAGAATGGGAGGCTATAAGAGATACTATTAAATTGTCAGCATCAGAAAGCATTGGTTGTTTAAAAAAGAGGCAAAACAAGAAATGGTTTGATGAGGAATGTGCCGACATTGTAAAGAAAAGAAAGCTAGCAAAAATGAAATGGTTACACGAGCCAAATGAGGTAAATTTAGAGCAATTGGGTAGTGTTAGAAGGGAAACCACCAAGTTACTAAAGAGTAAAAAGAGGGAATATTTGAGAGAGAAGATTAATGATCTTGAAATGAATGCAAAAAATAGTAACATTAGAGAATTATATCAGGGAATTAGGATAGAGAAGAAGGGGTTTCAGGCTAGAACAAACATAATTCGGAATGAAAATGGGGATATGATTGCAGATTCTAGGAGTATATTAAATAGATGGAAAGGTTACTTTAATCAGCTATTAAATGTACATACAGAACAGGACATTGAGGAGGATAAGTTACAGACAGCAGAAATGCTAGTCGCAGAGCCAAGTGCATTAGAGGTTGAAATGGCGATTGAAAAATTGAAGATGTATAAAGCATCAGGTTCAGATGAGATCCCAGCAGAACTGATAAAATCAGGGGGAGAAAAATTGATGGACAAGATACGCTGGTTGCTTAGTATGATTTGGGAAAAAGAAGCTCTTCCAGATGAATGGAAGGAATCAATTATCTTACCAATTTATAAGAAAGGAGATAAAACTGATTGCAACAACTACAGGGGCATCTCATTACTTTCAACTTCGTACAAAATTCTAACAAATATATTAGTAAGCAGACTTACTCCCTATATTGATGACATTCTAGGAGATCATCAATGTGCATTTAGAAGAAACAGGTCTACAACAGATCAGATTTTCAGTATAAGACAGATTTTAGAGAAGAAATGGGAATATAATGGTACTGTACATCAACTATATGTAGACTTCAAAAAAGCATATGATTCAATTAAGAGGGAGAAGTTATATAGTATCCTCCTGGAGTTCGGAATTCCTAAAAGTTGGTTAGACTTATACGAATGTGTCTAAATGGCTCAAAGAGTAGGGTGCGTGTAGGCAAACAGTTTTCAGACACTTTTGAAATCCAGAATGGGTTGAAGCAAGGAGATGCACTATCTCCTCTACTATTTAATTTTGTACTAGAGCATGCCATTAAATCTTTAGAGAATGAGGAAGGCTTACAACTCAATGGTATTAATAAGCTGTTAGTTTATGCTGATGATGTAGTACTACTGGCCGATAGCGAGGAGATACTAAAGGCCAACACGCACACACTATTGAGTAACACTAAGAAATTAGGACTGGAAGTAAATATCAGTAAAACTAAATATATGGTCACACGTAGAATTCAGTATATAATGGAAATGGACAGCTAATGACAAATGAGGGAAATTTTGAGGAAGTGGCTGAATTCAAATACCTAGGAACAATAATCACAAATAGGAATGAGATGCACAAAGAAATTAAACATAGGCTCAATTCTGGAAATGCTTGCTATTATGCATTGCAGAGACTTTGTGTGTCCCAACTCCTTTCAAAAAACGTAAAGCTGAAAATATATATAACTATTATTCTACCAGTTATATTATATGGGTGCGAAACATGGACTCTTACTTTAAGGGAGGAAAGGAGATTACGAGTATTTGAGAATAAAGTTCTTAGGAAAATTTTTGGACCAAAAGAGAGATGAACAGACAGATGAATGGAGAAGACTACATAACAATGAACTACATGGTCTTTATAGGAAGCCAGATATAATAAGAACAGTTAAGTCTCGTAGACTGCGATGGGCAGGACATGTTGCACGTATGGGGAATGAAAGACGTGCATGGAAGCTTCTTGTAGGAAAGCCAGAGGGAAAGCGCCCAGTTGGTAGACCAAGAATGAGGTGGGAGAACAACATTAACTATGATTTGAGGGAAGTAGATTATACAGGGAATGATTGGAAAGCATTAGCTCAGGATAGGGATGTATGGAGAGCTTATGTCCGCGCGGCCATGAACCTTCGGGTTCGATAGTGCCAGTGAGTAAGTAAGTAAGTAAGTAAGTAAGTAAGTGTAATGAAATGTGGAATATTTTCTACTTTTTTTATTCTTTGAATTCTTTTGTCCAAGTCCTGGTTCGTAATGTCAATACAATTATTATTTATAATCTGAGAATTTAATGACTGTCAATTGTTTTATTTCTTAGTTCCCTAGGAGATTCAATAATTGAAATTATTGATTGTTCTTGCATTTGTTTAATTAGGGTTAAATCACTGAAGTTGTAATTAATATTTAATTTTAGGAAGTTATATTTTGAGGTTATTTTAATTATATTATTTTTGGTCTGGACATCTTACCTCAAATCAAAGTAGCAAGAGAAAATGGGTTTGATAAAAAATGGTACATAAAAGGTAGAAAAGTATAAAAAACAAAAAATGATAAACAGAAGTAATCTTGAAAAAGAAGAACCACCTATGAAAAAATATAGGAAATTCACATATCACCCCTGGGTACATAATAAATTTCAAAATATATTTGAGAAGTTTAATATTAAATTAGCACCAAAAAATAACTACAGTTTAAATAAACTAATAAAAACCAACAAAAATGAAAAAAACTGATAAAAATAAAAAGTCAGGAATATATCAAATTGAATGCATGGGTTGTGAAAAGATATATATAGGGAAAACAAAAAGAAACCTAAAAATTAGAACCAAAGAACACATAAGAAATATTAAAATGGAGAAATTGAAAAATCTGCAGTTGCTGCTCATGTTTGGTCTGAAAAACATAATATAAATTCAGACACTAAATTATTAAAACAGTTAGAAAATACAAAAGAGCTGACTATTTGGGAAAAAATTTATATTCAGAAGAACAGAAACAGAGTTATGAATTTTGATATTCCGATGGAGGGTGACCTTGTTTGGAGGTTCTTTGGCCAACCACAGGATGGAGCTGACATCGACATCCAGGTGGGGTGCAACATAATGCAACATAAATAAAACCAGTCTGGGAAAGCTGAAGATAAAACAGAATTGTTTTGAAACATGTCCAAGAACAAATCAACATAATATTGAGGTAAGATGTCCAGACCAAAAATAATATAATTAAATCACTGAGTTTCACAAACAAAAACTCGTAAGTGGCTGCGGATAATTTGAAATATTGTCTTCCATCTTGGATACCATTATCTTCTGTGGCTAGCATGACTTGCCTGTAAGGGCTAATACATTGGATGAAGGCGTCTTCAGGGATTTGAAGCTGGTGATATAAGCTTAAAGGCTTAGAATGCTACATACCTTTCACCACAAATTCAAATGAATTGATTGAATTATGTTACTTTGATGTAAAGAAAATAATTGCGGATGATGTAAAAAATGCCAGATCTTACAGTGTTTTAGCTGATGAAAGCTGTGACATTTCTGGAATGGAGTACTTGTCCATTGGTGTGCGGTTTGTTGATGAGAAACTGAATAAACTTCGAGAAGAGTTTTTGGGCTTTGTTGAGCTGAAAAGAACAGACGCCCAATCAATTGCTGCAGAAATTGAGTTTTTTCCCGAAGAGATTGACATTGACCCGCACAAATGTGTCGGCCGGGGCCATGACGGTTGCTCAACAATGCCAGGAAAAAACAACCTTGTCCAGAAACTTGTGCGTGAATTTTTTTCCCAAAAGAAGCTTTAGGAGAAGTAAATAGAGATATAAATAAATTCAAATATTTTTGGAATGAGTGCTTAGCAAAAGAAATAGCAAATAAAAAAGAAAAATATTTAATGTGGTTGAATACCGAAGATCTGAAAGACAAAATACAATATAAAGAAGCTCAAGCAAGAGTTAAAAAGAAAGTTACGGAAGCTAAAAATCAGAGCTGGGAACAAAATTGTTTAAAAATTAAAACATGTATTGGAGGAAAACGAAGTACTGAATCTTGGAGAATTTAAAAAAAATTGAGAAATAAAAGCAGTGGACAAACAAATGTACAAACAATACCTATGACTGAATGGGAAAATTATTTTAAAACGTTACTATCAGAAAACAGGGTATTTAATTTAGATAACGTTCAAAATATTCCAGAAATAAATGAAGATGAACGTGTACAATTGGACATAGAGGATGTTAAAATGAATATTCAATCATTAAAAAATAAAAGATCTACTGGTCCGAGAGGAATTCCAGCAGAACTATTAAACCATGGATCCGACCATTTATTTGAACAACTGAGAAAATTATTTACAAAATATATGAATGGTGAAAAAGTTCCTGAAGAATGGAAACTAGGATACATTTCGACAATCCATAAAAAAGAAAAAAAGACCAATGTGAAAATTATAGAGGTATAACAGTAACAAGTACTATGAGTAGACTCTATGGACGTATACTAAAATATTATTTAGAAAAAAAACTGTAGTGGTATGGAATTAGAAGAACAGTCAGGATTTAGGGCAGGTCGTTCCACAACTGACAATTTATTTTGTATTACTCAGGTAATAGAAAAGAAAATGCAATATGGACAACCTTTGCACCTACTATTTGTAGATCTTGAGAAAGCATACGACAATGTCCCTATAGAGAAACTATGGATTGCTTTAAGACGTATGGGAATTAAGACTGTAATAATTAAAGCTACACAAAATTTATATGACAATTGCATGTCTAAAATTAAAATTGGCAGTAAATTGTCACATGGTTTTATGATAAATAAAGATCTTCGTCAAGGTTGTTGTCTATCACCGACTCTGTTTAAAATATATGTACATGAAATATTAAAGAATTGGAGGAGAAAATGTTCAAGCATGGGAATTCCTATTCCAAACAACAAAACTTTATACAACTTACATTTTGCAGATGATCAATTGTTAATTGCACAAGATTATGACGATTTAGAATATATGAATAGAAAATTAATTGAAGAATATGAAAAATGAGGATTAATTTTGAACATCAAAAAACCAAAATATTTATCAATTGGTGAACCAGAGCAAAATTTAATTTTGGAGACTGGAGAAACAATAAAATCTTGTAGTGAGATCACATATTTAGGTATAAAAATAAATAAAAATGGGAGTTATGAAGAGGAAATAAGAAATAATAAAGGAAAATTTGCAATTGCTTGCCTCAATGGAATATTGTGGGATAAAAATATAAGTAATAAAAATAAAATGAATATAAAATATAATATAATATTAAACAGTACCAACTAAATTGGAAACACCATCTAGAAAGAATGAGTTCAAATCGGATCCCCAAAGCTGTTTATAATTATATACCAAGAGGACGAAGATCACTGGGCCATCCTATGAAACGCTGGAGGGAAAATTTTCTATAGGATTGTAACAGGTCTTGTCCTAATACTTGGAAGGAAGAAGAAAAAGAAGAAGAAGAATGAATATATATCATACAATTGTTAAAAGCATCATTACTTATGGAGCAGAACTTTGGCCATTAATAACAAAAACAAATAAGTATCTTTTGGCAATGGAAATGGATTTTATACGAAGGGCAGCAAGAATTTCAAGAAGATAAAAATTAGGAACTCAGTTATAAGGGAGAAAATGAAGATTGAAGACACTATTTTAGATTATATTAAAACTCAGCAATTAAGATGGTATGGACATATCCAGCGAATGGAAGAGGATCGGCTACCAAAATTGTGTTTTGGAATGGAAACCTGAGGGAAGATGAGGAAGAGGAAGACCTAAAACATCCTGGAGTCAGGGAATCAATTTAGACATTGAAGGAGAAATATCTACAACCAGGAGATTGGATGGACCGACAAAATTGGCTATTAGGAATTGGACGATATCAAAGACATTAATCAACCGATGATCTATCTATCTATTTACTTCCCCGAACATCGTCTGGCCATCATTATTATCAATATCATATTCACCTCATTAGATTAAAATTTAGGTTTACGGCCTCTCCTGGCGCATCATTACACCTTCATCACTCAGCATATCATCGGGGCAGCTAACCCCGCCTTTAAGGCGCCCCAACCTCAGAAGTGGGTTACAATATGCTAATGCTGGGAGAGAATATGAGAAATGTCTAAATGACAAACTAGTGGCATTGAATAAGAAAAAAAAAAAAAAGAAAAAAGAAAATAAAAAAAAATTGCCTATGAAAAGTCTCAGCTATCGACCAAGAGGAGGAAAAAGAGATTGAGGATGCCTATGAAATATATGGACACAGCAGTTATGATACTTGGAGCCAAAATGAACCAGAAAGGTTTAATCCTTGCAACAAGAAGAAGAAAAAGTAAATGCCAGACACTTACTCTATCTGTTGAGAGTAATTTCATTATTTTTGCCAATTCTATATGCTTCTGCCACCTTGTGATAAAGTTTCAAGTAACTATTTATTTAAAATATTCTCTATGAAAAGTTCATTCTTCATTTGTTTCTCTTTTATGGCTCTTAAATTGCAAGTTCTGTGTCAAAACCAATTCACATTCTAGTTTCTGATTGGCTAGCATATTTAGCATTCTTGTAAGTTTGAATTTTATTTTTATTAAAAACAATATTTTGAGATGACATCTTTGATAGAAGATGTGAGATGAAGCTGTCCAGTTTATAATATTTCACAGTGGAAATATATTAAATCAGTATTTAATCATTAATTACACTGCAGTATTGAATGAATGCTGTTTGTGATAGCTTAAGGCTATAAATTGTAAATAAATAATATGTGAAACTAAAATAAGTTTGAAAGGTAATCCGTTGGTATATGCATGTAATTTTAGAAAGGGAATTTGTTTGTGAGAATACGTTTTCTTTATATATTTGTGAAAGGGGTAGTAGTAGTGCTGGTCACTCCACTGGGAAGCATAGGGCCTTGATAGAAGCTCACCAACGCACTCTGTTGTTTGTCAATGTCTTAATTTCATTCCAACTCATCCCTCTCTGTTCAGCTTCATACCTGATGGTAACACTCCATGTTGCACTAGGTCTTCCTCTTCGCCTTCTCAATCCTTTGTGGTTCCAATCAAATGCTAATTTAGTGATATCATTCTCTCTCCTTAACACATGACCAACCCATTTTTTAAATTTGTATTCGGCTCAACTGCACTTTTACTAGTGCTTGATTTTTCAGTTATATTATTGTAAACTATAGCTCTTTTTCTGTATTTACTAACATTATTTAATATTTTAAACTTTTTCAAACAATTTTTACAACATTATTAGACAGTTTTGAAGTGTTTATTTAAATATGCAAATCACAATATTATGACACTGTTAGAAATATTGTAATGCTAACTGCTATTTTCTTCAAAGAGTATATTACTTAGTCTATGATTTTTTCTATCGCTGTTGTGTTATTGCTGGTTGGATCAGCGTTAGGGAGCAATAAGTAAGTGTTCACCCATTTTTAATAAATGTTTGGTAATTTTAATGTTATTAATATATCTTTTTAACATAGATTTGGGGATTTATTGCAAATATTGGTTATTTAAATTTCATAGCAACAGATAGTAATAGAGGATGATAATCAATACGTGGTTCAATTGTGGGTTATCGGTGGCTCTATAAACTCTGGCACATGCGCACTGTTATATTATAGGACTTTGAAAATATTTCACGCTAGTTTAAGTGCAGTTTTTCCTTTGTATTCTTTACAAATTTCACTTTGATTTGTTCTTCTCCAAAGTTCTTTATTTGTTATAATCTCTGGCCACCATATAAAAAAAACTCCTGGCGCGACAGGCCTACAAGGCCCTTAGCCTACCATCCGGCTGCTGGCCTCACATCCACATGTGTCAATCACAGAGGTAAATGATAATCAGCCAGTGTAGGAGTGACATGTGGTCAGCATTTCGAGTCCCCCAGCCGTTGTAGCTGGTTTTCTCAACCTGGAGCCGCTACTTATTGTAGTTACCCAAATGCATCACGATGCTGGTGGGCACCGGTCCCATACTGGCCGAAATACCATGAGAATTTTTCTTCCCACGAACCAGCGCAAGTCCCGTAGCTCTGTGCCAAGGCTTCCTGCCTTAATCACTCTGCTACGGCGCGGGACCTGGCCACCATATACCCAAGATATTTCTCAGACAACGATTTACAAAGATTTGCAATTTCTTTCCAATTTTTGTGGAAGGTCAGTAAGTTGTGGGGTAAACTCTCATCTAAAATAAAATAAGGGCTGATGTTTCCATTAAGCACAGTGAGAAAGTGTTCTAAGTCCCAGCAGACACCCTGTACATGCACCAACAAGTTTTATTTTCAAATTATTTCCAAACATTTACAATAAATTTAACATTTTTCTAATGATTATTTCAATATATTTTTATGATATTTAACTATATATGTAACATGAAGACGTTGGCAGCCATATTGATTTTATCATGTTCTAGTGCAGCCAACATAGGGTATGTACTTCAGAATTTCAGAACTTACTATTTATTTTTGGGCATTGTATTCTTTCACAAGTTAGAGTGCTTAATTTGCATTAGGTTAGCTTTTAGGTTGGTCTTTTGCAGGTTAGAGTTCTTAAATTACGTTAGTTTAGCTTTTAGGTTCGTAAATGTTGTGTATATGTTGGCTGCATTGGTGATTCCATAGTGTAAGCCGCTTCGCGTTCGTTGGCGCATGCGTATGGTGTCTGCCTGGGACTTAGAAAACATTTATCCTATTGAATAATTTTGATGACATTATCACTAAACACTAATAATGTTAATATTAAATATCGTTGAACATTTTTTATGGTCCTGGGTTCGAATCAATTCCAAACAGCTGTTTTATGTCACGTGTTTCGTCTGGCGTGACACACCTACCACTGTCACTCATACCCTGTTCATTTAGGTCCACATCACTTACTTTACTATTTACAGGCTTAGATTGTAATAATATAGTAAAACGTAAAGTAAAGTGATCCCACAACAGACCCGGAGGCCCTTGGGGTAGTAGGAAGTTAAGGCTCCCACTTTTTCTAGACAATCGGCACTTTACGTCAGCCAGGTTGTCAGCCCTGCGTGACGGCCGCCTTTACCCCCAGAACAAGCGTCTGGTACTCATTTCCGTTAGAGGCTGAGTCGACTCCAGGGCCATAGTGCTGCCAGAGGATTTGGGTCAGTTTAAAAATCCTGACCCCAACGGGACTTGAACCCTCGACCCTCCGGCTTGTAGCTCAGTGCCTTAACCACTACGCTATGGCGTGCCCCCTATTGTAATAATATTCTCTTAGAAATAGGACTACTATCACATTCGTCAAACGAATAACCATTTGATGGACTGTTACTGTCACTCATTTTGTGATAAAACTGACACAATAAACTCGCGTATTGTATTTTCATCATCTTCCAGACATGAATCACTGTGTTTCACAGCATGACCTACCCCTTGGGCAGGTATATTTTCAACTAAAAATAAAATAAATAAAGAGAAAATCCAGAAATTCCAATATTCCATAGAAAAAAAAAAGGCATTGAAACATGAATGTATGTCCTGCTTTAGAAAACCCATTTACAACCAGCCTGTACCGTTATTCTGTAAGGGATGTGCAAAGTATTGCTAAGAAAGGATGTACAAACACAGAACGAAATGTAATTTTAGTTTATTGAAGTAAAAATGTCGGGGAAAAAAATTAAAAATAATAAGATTGAAGACCGGAGCTTGCCGGGCATGGCATACCGCTGTACACACACTTTCACCGGCGCATGCCGGGGATGGCGTACAAAAGGTTAAATTAAACCTCATTGTGTTCTTTCCCTGTGAAAGTTAAATATAATAGGTACAGTCTAATTCTACAAAAAAATGAAATAATGCTCCTTAAAAATGTATAACGCTGTTGCAAATTTATATAAATTTTATTCTTATAAGAATATTATATGAGTGTTTATATTGTGTGTTTGTATAATGTTTATGTATATGTTTTCTCACTTCAGTTTTTCTGATGATGTGCCATTTGTCGAGGGTGTCAAGAATGAATTTGAATTGTTTCTCAAGTTTCAGTAAAATAAAAATTCAAAGCTCCAGTGAAATAGCTGGATGTCTATTAATTTTAAAAATGTCATATTTGTGTTATTTTAAACTGAATGCAGTTTTTTAAGATTCTTTTTAGAATCTAAAAATTCAAATGTCAAATTGAAATTTCTTTCACATGCTCAAAAACAGAGAGACCAGTAAATGACGAAACCCAGTTGAGTGTCTTTCATATTATTTTTAAAATAATGTTTGTTTCTCTCTAGTTTCTTTCTTTAGTTAATATTTGAAGGAAGTTTTTTTCTTTAGTTACGTAAATGTATGCTTAAATTCCATAATGTTGAAACATATTACTGTGGTTAACAATTGAATGTCATTCTTTAAAATTATCATCTTCGCATCATTGAACGAGCATCATCGAAAATGACTGCACTACATTTGTAAATAACACTCATAAAACTGTGCAGGATTTTGTATTTTTTGGCTCATATTGAGTCTTTTTACACGCTTTATATTAGCTTGACCTGTATCTATCTATCTATCTATGTAACGGAATCTTTCAACGCGATTTTCACCCACTTAAAATCATTGGATCGACTTGAAACTTTGTATATGTGTAGAGGACCCGTGACAATACAATAATTTCATATTTATTTTCTAAAATCCTGGCCATAATCATCAGAAAACCAAAAAAAGTATTTTTGTATCAATGTAACGGAATCTTTCAGTGCGATTTTCATCCACTTAGAAACTTTGGATCGACTTGAAACTTTGTATACTTCTAGAGGACCCGTGACAATACAATAATTTCATATTTATTTATATATTATAAATGTAAACATAATGTGTATATTATTTTGTTATTAAATTCATTTTCTAAGTGTAGAATCTTACTTTGCTTGCCCTTGATAGAGCTTTTCAATCAGGGTCATGTCACCAGACAGTGACTATCGAACCCTTAGGTTAATGGCCACACGGACATGAGCTCTCCACACATTCCTATCCTGAGCTAATGTTTTCCAATCATCCCCTGTATAATCTACTTCCCTCAAATCATGAAAAGTAACTATGTGCCTAGAATTATTTTCAGCATACCAATGACAATGTTGGAATCAGAATACATTTCTCATCATAGCAACTTTTCTACAGAATCATAAGAGAATGTTTGTATGTATGTGCTTGCCATGCTGTTGATAGAAAACTGATTGGTCACCAGTAAAAAGCTCTTTAACATGAGAATATTTTAAATTCATAGGCAAGAAAAAACAGAATGGAGTTCTATTTCAACCATTAACAGATAAGAATAGCAGAAAGCGTGTTGAATTTTGCACAAACTGTCTTGGATGAAGCATAGAACTAGACACTCTAGCTCTTCTTTTTATATATATATATAACGGGCTTCCAATATAAAACCGGACCGGCCTTACGGAGTTTCACCCAGCACGCAGTGCTGTCTCTTCCTCCCGCAATTCACCCTGCCTGCCACCCGTCCTTGAACTGTTTCTTACCTTATAGAAAATGCTGGAAATGTTGTCCTCCCGCAGTTAAACAGGCATTATACCGAGTAAACACATTTAGATTGACACGCTGTAGTTCGGGCACTGTCAAGTTTCTGATTTCATTTCTTATGTTGTTCTTCAGTTCTTCCAATGTGTGCGGATTTGTTTTGTACACTTTGTCTTTCAGGCTACCCCACAAATAAAAATCACACACTGTTAGATCTGGGGAGCGAGGGAAATCCCAACTTGTTGTGCTAATTTCGGTAATGATTTTTGTGGTGAACGTTCCAAATTTTCGCCAATTTCGTCTAATTTTTCTTCGGTGAGAACCGTACGCCTTCGCGTGTGTTTCTTAGTTTGTACTGAACCAGTGGTCTCAAATTTAGTCACAAGATCGTGGATTGTCGATCTGGAAGGAGGTAATTGTCCAGGGAAGTTCGGAATAAATTCCTCGCGAACGCGACGAGCTGATTCGTATTTATAATAACATCTACACACATAAATGCGCTGCTCTAATGTCAGCTGACGTCTCATCTTGTCGAACGATAGTAAACTGACTAGTTCAAGGACGAGCGGCTGGCAGAGTGAAATGCGGATGAGGAGAGAGCGCTGCCTGACGGGTGAAACCCCGTGAGGCCAGTCCGGGTTTATATTGGAAGCCCGGTATATGTATATATATATATATATATATCCTTTATGGGTCCTTTATGTCATGTTTTCAATAATTTCCTTAACCATTATTTTTTATAACAGCTTATGTATGGATGTTAAAAGGAAAATACCCCAATGATCCTTGCATCTTTTATTTAGTAGTGGTTATGTTCCTTGCCTCTGGTCCCGAGGGTCGCGGGTTCAAACCCGGCCGGGGTCAATGGATTTTTTAAGACAGAAAAATCCAAGGAGCATGTCCTCCGGGAGGGCCTTTAAGCCGTGGGTCCCGAGTCTGAAGATTTTCAGGCTTGTAAAAAATCCTTAGGCCTGAAAGAAAAGGCCTCTAAGCAAAATTTACCGAATTTTCCCATCCTAGTACTACCTTGGTTTCCTAGATGTCAGTATGAGGCGGAACGCTGACCACGGACCACTTAAAATGACATCTATACGAAAACAAGTGTAACTAAATTAGTATGGTTAAAATTCTTCCCTGTAGGGGGAGAGCGCCTAAACCTCTGCAAAGGGAAAACATGGGCTTACTTACTATATTAAAAAAAAGTATTTAAACTTGATAGTTGAACAAGTTTCTTCATTCAAATATCTTGGATATCATATTAGTTACTAGCTAATACCTGGCGTGCACTACTACACCTAAATAAATGAAAACTAATGTGCTTTTGAATAAGTAAAAGGAAAAATAATTATAAATTTATATTTTTTAGATACCCCATATTGATTACTCGGCATTGCCCGGGAATCTGCTTATCCCAATCTTCTTGACATAAATGAGCTTAAATACGAAAATTAATGTGTTTTATGTTTAGTTAAATAAGTATATGGAAAAATGTATATCGTAATCATCCTGTTTACCCGGCGTTGTCTCAATCTTTTTAACATAAATGAGCTAAAAGACAAAATTCGTTATTGTGAGTTATCCATAAAAGAATACCCGCCATGTGCTGCTATGCTTGCACAGGAATTTTCGTACTTGTCTTGATCTTCTTGGCATCAATGAAAGACAAAAATGGTTATTATGAGTTATCCATAAGAGGTAAACATATGCTGTCATGGACTTTTTTGTAGAGCTTTTTGAGATATTTATTTCCATGTACATTAATTTTGTGTATTTGTTATGGTTTAGGCAGCGTAAGCCATTTAAGCATCCAAAGAGTTACTTTTTTTCCACTACAAAGGGCAATTTTTAAGGGTGTAGGAGTTGAGTATCACAATTATCTTATAGCCTATGTTCATCCTGGGAATCTCTAGAACATTTTGCAAAAAGCCCCATCACAATCAGATCAACGGTATGGCTGCGCATAAAGTATGAACAAACAAAACAAACATTCATTTTTATATATTAGATAAGAGTGAAATTTATATATCAATTAAAATTCAAAATTATAATAAATCCATGGGTACCATTAATAGAGTTTTTAAACCATGTTTAGTACAAAGGCATACAAGTATAAGAGCTTATAAAACCTTAGCGAGACCAATGCTTACCTATGGAAGCGAAGCTTGGACTATATGCAAAAGAGACATAAGCAGAATACCAGCTAGTGAAATGGAGTTCATGAGAAGAACAGCTGGACACACAAAGTTAGACGTAGATATCCTTCAAGAACTTCAAATCATTTCAGTTATGGACCATATAACTACATATAGAAATAATTGACTACAACACTTTTAGCATATGGATCAATCTCGCATCTCTCATCAGATTTTGAATTATCATCCCTGAGAAAGAAGATCTTTGGGAAGACAACTCAAAAGATGGCAAGAGACCATAACGGGCCACCAGGCCTCAAAACCAGGACCATGGACTAAGGGGGTATACCCTCTCAGTGAGGCTAGCAACCTACTAAAAGAATTTGGTGGTATGTTAGTTTATTTAGAGGAATCTGTCCCATAATCAATAGTCCAGTATATTTAAATATTACCTAAAGAATAAAAGTGCACTGAACAATCAATTAAAAAAATTACAACATGGCAAAAATAACCATACTCGGAAAATATAATGGAAAATGAGAAATAGATGATGGAATGTGACATTGAATAACAAGGATCAAATTTCCTATGTTTTAGGAATTCTTGAGGCAGGCTAAGAAAATGTTTTTCAAAAGATGCCATAATAAAAAGAAATATTTTTTAAAATATGAACGGAGATAACAGATACATTATTGTCTTCAGTATGTAACTTTATAGTAATGAATAGGGAAGACAGTATTATTTAAAAATACCGCTCTACGTATCAGTAGTTACATAATTTTCTTCATAGAGGACGCTGTAAATTAATGAATAATCAAGGTGGTATCAGCGATAACAGATGAAACTAGGTTGTGAATTGAGTAAATTGCTTATTTTTCGGAAATCAGCCTGTTTTTATTGGAGGGCTCTAAATATCTGTGGTAATAAATTTAAAATGTTATATTTAGTTTGTAGATAACGTTATCTAAGTAGGAATTATACAGCCAAACTTTATCAGTTACATTTTATTTTATCATTTGCTTTTGTGAAGTTGGTAAGTACGGTTCTATTAGTGATTGTATCAGTGGAGGTAATTTTCTTTTGTTCTCTATGGGTAGTAATTTGTGTCATAACGATTCTCTATATGCCATAACCAGGGATCCTAATCTGTGCCATAACCTCTAAATTTGTATAATAAGATTATACGAATGTTGAATCATGTCTTATTTCAATGTCACATCATCATGTGAATTCGGTAATTATATTTCTTTGAAATTAATGTGTTCTCATGTTTATTATGTGTAAGAGACAGATTTGTTACTGTGGGTAGGAATGTGTTGTCCTCGCCACTGCTTTATATTGCCAACTCCGATAAGGTTATGTATGTAGACGAGATTGTAAGGAGGTCAATGTACAGATCATAAATAATTTTTATTCTAAACTGGTTTTTACACTTGCAGGTTCGTTAGATGCAGATCGGGCGTTGTTTAAAATGTTCAGTACTAAAGATCCCAGCCGAAGACTTCAAAAATTAAGAAGTCTTATGAAAAATGAACCTATCCAAGCTTATATTATTCCATCTGAAGATGCTCATCAGGTCAGTACGATAAGATAGTCTTAATCCTTAGATAAGAAAAATTAATGCTTGTAATCTTGTTTTTGAAAACAAGCTGGAGTTTCGGGATAATTAGCCTAAATCATTTTAATAAAGTATTAATCCAATTTAAATTGTAAGATTAGATATTACTTTGAAACTTGGAAAACAATGCTATATTTTGCTTCTAACTTTGGCTGAATTTCAGAATAGGTTATATTATGCTTTTCAATACAACATTGGGCAGAATAGCATTTTAGGTTACCTTTGATTTTTCAGTTTATTGTAAATTATAGCTCTTCTTCTGTATTTACTAACCTTTTTTTAATATTTTAAACTTTTTCAAACAATTTTTATAACATTATTTGATAATTTTAAAGTATTTATTTAAATATGCAAATCACAACGTTATGACACTGTTAGACAATATTGTTATGCTGACTGATGAACCTTCAAAATAAATTTCCGAACATTTATTAGAAATGGATGTACACTAACATCTCCCTTCCTAACATAACAAAATAAATTACATGCATGTTATTTAGTGAAGTTTGCACTAAACTGATGTACACTAAGTAACACTAACCTAACAAAAATAGTGTAATTGAGTTGTTGATGTTGGCAACATTGGAAAAGGAGGGAAAATAACTAGTGAGTTTCACAATATTATCTAAAATTGTCGTAATGTTACTGTGTTTCTCGTAAATAAATAAATACGTAAAAATTGTAAAAGAATGTTGGCTCAACTGCACTTCTACTAGCGCTTGATTTTTCAGTTATATTGTTGTACTTACAAACTAAATGCACTATTTAGCGATTATAATTTTAAAATTTCAATAAGTAAAACAAAAGTAATGGCATTTTGTGGAAGAAATACTCTGCGTGCAAAAATAGTAATTAGAGACGAAATTATTGAACAAGTATCCCACTTTAAATATTTAGGATGTGACATCAGCTATGGGTATGATAAAGATATTGAACACAAAACACATCAGTTTCAAGCTATTTGTGGTACAATAAATAGAATATTGGGCTCAACTGCACTTCTACTATCTCAAAATTTTTCTGTTATATTGTTGTAAACTACAGCTTTTGTTTTGTACTTACCATCATTTTCTAAAATTTAAAACGTTTTAAAACAATGTTTATAACATTATTAGACAATTTCAAAGTATTTATTTCAATATGCAAATCACAATATTATGACACTGTTAGAAATATTGTGATGCTAACTGCTATTTTCTCCACAGAGTATATTACTTAGTCTATGATTTTTCTATCGCTGTTTTGAGTTATCGCTGGTTGGATCAGCGTTAGGGAGTGATAAGTAAGTGTACACCCATTTTTAATAAACGTTTGGTAACTCACTATGATGTTTGTGGGTTATCATTCAATGATAACGTTATCGCTGCTACTTCTAACTGCTACCGTGTATTCGCAGTTCTTTGCAGTTTTGAGATAGTGTAAGTGCAGTTTTTCCGAACATTGAATAATAAAGCCCATAAACAAACAAAATTAAAATTTTATAAAACAATGGCTGCCCCTGTCCTTTTGTATGGGAGTGAATCTTGGATTACCACTATCAAACAAGAAAGTAAAATCCAAGCAGCCGAGATGAAATTTTTAAGAAGAGTAAAAGGCTGCACTAGAATAGACCAGATAAGAAACGAGGATATCCGTGAAGAACTGCAGATCTACTCCAATATTTAACAACAAGATACAGTGGAAAGAACATGTAGAAAGAATGGAAGAAAGTGGATTACCAAATAAAATCTTCCATTATTTTCCAAGAGGAAGAAGAGATGTCGGACGTCCTCGGAAGAGATGGTCTTAGATCTATTAGTGAAGATGGAACAGGTAACTCTTGCCTAAACCAGGAAGTGAAGAAGAAGAAGATTGTTGTAAACTATAGCTCTTCTGTATTTACTAACATTATTTAATATTTTAAACCTTTTCAAACAATTTTTATAACATTATTAGGCACTTTTGAAGTATTTATTTAAATATGCAAATCACAATATTATGACACCGTTAGACAATATTGTGATTAAGGTAGAATATGTTTATCACTCACCTCATATTGTTCTTCTTATTTGATTATAAACTAGTTTCGGAACATAGTTTCTGTTCCATCCTCAGTAACATCACGACCGTTGTTCTGTCGTCTTGAAGAGTTGTCCTTCTCTCCTTCCATTGGCTGACTGAAAAACCTCGAAACCAGGTCATTCTCACCGGGAATTTCAAAGTTCATTAATTTCTTCTTTTCGCTCTTTTGAATGTAGATCTTTTCCCAAACAGTAAGTTCTTTTGGTTTTTCTATTTGTTTTAATAATTTTGCTTCTTTCTCGATAAGATGTTTTTCAGACCATGCATGGGCAGCCACTGCAGATTTTTCTACTTCCCCTTTCTTGACATTCCTGAGATGTTCTTTAACTCTAGTTTTCAAATTTCTTTTAGTTTTTCCTATGTAGAATTTCTCACATTCTTCACATTTAATTTGATAAATCCCTGATTTGTTTTCTTCTTTAATTTTCTCATAAGAATGAGAATTTCTCACATTCTTCACATTTAATTTGATAAATCCCTGATTTGTTTTCTTCTTTAATTTTCTCATTCTTATGAGACATAGGAAAAACTAAAAGAAATTTGAAAACTAGAGTTAAAGAACATCTCAGGAATGTCAAGAAAGGGGAAGTAGAAAAATCTGCAGTGGCTGCCCATGCATGGTCTGAAAAACATCTTATCGAGAAAGAAGCAAAATTATTAAAACAAATAGAAAAACCAAAAGAACTTACTGTTTGGGAAAAGATCTACATTCAAAAGAGCGAAAAGAAGAAATTAATGAACTTTGAAATTCCCGGTGAGAATGACCTGGTTTCGAGGTTTTTCAGTCAGCCAATGGAAGGAGAGAAGGACAACTCTTCAAGACGACAGAACAACGGTCGTGATGTTACTGAGGATGGAACAGAAACTATGTTCCGAAACTAGTTTATAATCAAATAAGAAGAACAATATGAGGTGAGTGATAAAAATATTCTACCTTAATGAATATACCTCATAGTGAGAATTCCTAAAATAAGTAATATTGTGATATTCTCTCCACAGAGTATATTACTTAGTCTACGATTTTTCTATCGCTATTTAGGGTTATCGCTGGTTGGATCAGTGTTAGGGAGTGATAAGTAAGTGTACACCCAAGTTTAATAAACATTTGGTAATTTTAACATTATTAATGGCTGTGCATTGGAAATTGTGCCCTTACAATTTAGCCTGAAAGACAAACCCAACAGGAATAAATGTTATGGTTACCAACCATTATTAAAAATTGATTATGAAGTACATGAATAAGTTATGTAGGTAGGAAATAACACTATGAGGTTTATTTTAATTTTAATTATATTATTTTTGGTCTGGACATCTTACCTCAATATTAATGTTGATTTGTTCTTGGACATGTTTCAAAACAATTCTGTTTTATCTTCAGCTTTCCCAGACTGGTTTTATTTATGTTGCATTATGTTGCACCACCTGGATGTCGATGTCAGCTCCATCCTGTGGTTGGCTAAAGAACCTCCAAACAAGGTCACCCTCCATCGGAATATCAAAATTCATAACTCTGTTTCTGTTCTTCTGAATATAAATTTTTTCCCAAATAGTCAGCTCTTTTGTATTTTCTAACTGTTTTAATAATTTAGTGTCTGAATTTATATTATATTTTTCAGACCAAACATGAGCAGCAACTGCAGATTTTTCAATTTCTCCATTTTTAATATTTCTTATGTGTTCTTTGGTTCTAATTTTTAGGTTTCTTTTTGTTTTGCCTATATATATATATATATATATATATATATATCTTTTCACAACCCATGCATTCAATTGATGAAAAAATGGTACATAAAAGGATAGAAAAGTATAAAAAACAAAAAATGATAAACAGAAGTAATCTTGAAAAAGAAGAACCACCTATGAAAAAATATAGGAAATTCACATATCACCCCTGGGTACATAATAAATTTCAAAATATATTTGAGAAGTTTAATATTAAATTAGCACCAAAAAATAACTACAGTTTAAATAAACTAATAAAAACCAACAAAAATGAAAAAACTGATAAAAATAAAAAGTCAGGAATATATCAAATTGAATGCATGGGTTGTGAAAAGATATATATAGGGAAAACAAAAAGAAACCTAAAAATTAGAACCAAAGAACACATAAGAAATATTAAAATGGAGAAATTGAAAAATCTGCAGTTGCTGCTCATGTTTGGTCTGAAAAACATAATATAAATTCAGACACTAAATTATTAAACAGTTAGAAAATACAAAAGAGCTGACTATTTGGGAAAAAATTTATATTCAGAAGAACAGAAACAGAGTTATGAATTTTGATATTCCGATGGAGGGTGACCTTGTTTGGAGGTTCTTGGCCAACCACAGGATGGAGCTGACATCGACATCCAGGTGGTGCAACATAATGCAACATAAATAAAACCAGTCTGGGAAAGCTGAAGATAAAACAGAATTGTTTTGAAACATGTCCAAGAACAAATCAACATTAATATTGAGGTAAGATGTCCAGACCAAAAATAATATAATTAAAATAACCTCAAAATATAACTTCCTAAAATTAAATATTATTTTAATTTTGTTTAGTTGTTTCTTGACTCACCTCATACTTCTTAACTCCCTGGCATATCTAGATTTCGTGACTATATTTATGACATTCTCAATGCTGTTCACGTTCACAACTGACGTCCAATGGTCTCCTCTCCTGCAGACTGACCTCCGTGCCATCTGATGGCTGACCGACGAACTTCCAAATCAATCCCCTCTTCTTATCACCGGGTATTTCAAAATTCATAGTTGTGTTTTTATTCTTGCATATGTAAATTTTCTCCCAAATTGTGAGTTCCTTTGTTTTTTCCAAATTACAACTCAAATTAATTAAAATAGAGGAGAGGAGACCATTGGATGTCAGTTGTGAACGTGAACAGCATTGAGAATGTCACAAATATACTGACGAAATCTAGATCTGCGAGGGAGTTAAGAAGTATGAGGTGAGTCAAGAAACAACTAAACAAAAGTAAATGAATAGTTTGCTCGCATAATATCCAGTGCTGTGAATAAACAGTTTTTTTCTTTTGTAGAGCGAATATTTGGCAGCTTCAGATCGACGGCGAGCTTTCATCTCGGGTTTCACAGGTTCTGCTGGAACCGCCATTGTCACTGAGACTGAAGCATGCTTATGGACGGATGGACGTTATTTTTTGCAAGCCAAAGAAGAAATGGATGAGAAATGGACACTCATGAAAGAAGGTAAAAAAATCTTTTGACTAGTAATTAATGTAAAGAACATAATTCAGTTCAGTAATCCAGTAATTCTGCCCGAAGGCAGGTCCTTCACTGCAATCATAGCATTTTCATGCTATGCTTGCAGCTTTACTAGGGAATTGTGTAGGTGTGGTAGCTTCCCGTTGCTTTCCACACCGGTGAAAGATGATGATGATCATGATGATGATGGCCATATGATTTCGGGGACCGTTTGGGCCTTAAAGTTTTCCTGACATTTGTCTTACAGGTGAGGAAAAACCCCGATAAAAACCTCACCCAGAAAAACTGCCCCGACCGGGGATCGAACCCGGGGCCCTCTGCGTGACAAGGCAGCACGCTACCTCGAGACCACAGCGGTGGACTAGTTCAGTAATAGCATATTAAATTAATGTTGGGAAGTAAACATCATTTATTTAATTTTCATAGGAATTAATCACTATGAGGTTTAATTTATGGTGAAATTAAATGTTTCTTACCTCTTCTTTGAAGAGTTTCTTCCGATCGACAGAACACCAGTCGCTAAGAAAGATCTGAAGATGAGACAGTTATGGTCTCGAAATCGCGATCAACTTAGGAAATTTGGATATGCTACACTTAGCGTCGCAAGAAAATTCTTCTAAGTTCTATACAATCGCAGTGCGCATGCGCTAGTGCTCCATGGATTCCAGAAAGATAAATGCAACCTCCAGCAGTTGGCAGTATATGTATGTGAAATCAGAGAGCTGACAAATACTATTTTAATGATCCGTCGTTCTGCGCGGTCAGTGGCAGAAAGACTAACTTGACAACCCTGTTACTTTTGGGGTTACGTCTAGGAATGAGCTGTCCCATCCTTGCCCTTCTCATTACATGTTGCCACTTGTGATTTATTGTGAGGCTGGTAACAGAGAGACGAAAAATACTGTGATTTTAAATGATCTGACTGCTTGAGCATTCCGTGCTTAAATTACTAATTTGACAACCATGTTAAGAACTTTCACACGTGTTTAGAGATTCTCCCCCCACATCTGAAGTTGAAAAATTTCAATACGTGATCGGATGTACAGTTTTCTCCTACATCCCTTCCACAGATTCAGTAGATCGGCGACACTAGCACTAAAACTCTTCCCCTCCGCCCGTGAGCAGTTAACTTGGATGTGTAATAATTTATTTTTCTCTCAGTCTTTCTGCCTTATAAACATTTTTTTCATGAATTGAGTAGAAGTATCCTCCCATTTAGCATTGGAAGTAAGAATGATTAAAATAGTAAACCCATTAAAATTGATTGTATATGAAATTAATATTAATGGGGCGATTTAGATTTCGTTTTATGCAAAATAAATACATGTAAAATACTAATATTTCGCCAGGACCAATAAATATGTTCACATAGGACATTAGGACATTATTCACGTTCCAGATTAAACAAGTTTTACTGTTAAGGTAGAATTTTTTATCACTCACCTCATATTGTTCTTGTTATTTGACTATAAACTAGTTTCGGAACATAGTTCCTGTACATCCTCAGTTTCGTCACGACAATTATTGTGTCGTCTTGAAGAACACACAATCAACGTAGCCACGAAAAATGGTTTTGCAGTAAAAATGATACTCAAGAAAATAAACAAGTTCAAAAGACAAAAGTTTATTAATCAAAACACTCTTCTAAAAGTAAAAGAAGAAAATGTAAAATTCAGAAAATTCACATATCATCCATTAAAACACCACAAGTTTAAAAACATTTTTAAAGATTTCAACATAAGGTTAGCACCCAAAAATGACAACAGCACCAGTAGACTGATTAGACCTAATAAAAATTAGAAAATAAAAGAAGAAAACAAATCAGGGATTTATCATAAGTAATGCCACGAGTGATTTCCAAATTATCGATAAATTCACGACTCACGAAGTGAGGAGTGAATTTATCTAGAGAATTTGGAAATCAAGAGTGGCATTTGTTAGGACTATTTAACGAATAAAATTAAGCTGTTTACTTACAAATCATTATTTAACTATAGTTATTTTAAAATATTTATATATTTAATGTAAACGGCGATGTTTGAAAACAAATGAGAAACGATAGGTGCGCTTCATCTGCTTCCTTTGTTTATCACTGCAACCAGATCATACTATTTATTGCCAAAGGAACGCAATATTGTAAGAATGCTCTCTAGTGGAGAAAAAATGAAACACTTCAAACTGTATATTAATACATTTCTGATGTCGTATGATGTAAATATGACAATTATATTTTTCTGGATTATTACCTGGGAAAAAAATACATTTAAGAAAGTGCAAACACTGGTTTCTTTTTTTAGTGGATTTTATATATGTGTTGACATTCATGCACTATATATACAATCTGGTAGCCGTATTTCTCACAGGCTCAGTCACTGCAAAATAATGGCCAGACCTGTTCAGAATATTAAAAAGGAGGAGCTTTGTTTAATATGGTAATTATAACACTGATAAATATTTCGTGAAACACGACTCTGATTGGTTGTAAAACAGAAATCATTGAAACGTGATTGGTCATTGACTCCCATTTGGGGCATGAGTTAAATAGTCAGATTAAATGTGAAGAATGTGAGAAATTCTACATAGGAAAAAGTAAGAGAAATTTGAAAACTAGAGTGAAAGAACATCTCAGGAATGTCAAGAAAGGGGAAGTAGAAAAATCTGCAGTGGCTGCCCATGCATGGTCTGAAAAACATCTTATCGAGAAAGAAGCTAAATTATTAAAATAAGTAGAAAAACCAAAAGAACTTACTGTTTGAGAAAAGTTCTATATTCAAAAGAGCGAAAAGAAGAAATTGATGAACTTTGAAATTCCCGGTGAGAATGACCTGGTTTCAAGGTTTTTCAGTCAGCCAATGGAAGGAGCGAAGGACAGCTCTTCAAGACGACAGAACAACGGTCGTGACGATACTGAGGATGGAACAGAAACTATGTTCCGAAACTAGTTTATAGTCAAATAAGAACAACAATATGAGGTGAGTGATAAAAAATTCTACGTTAATGAATATACCTCATAGTGAGAATTCCTAAAATAAGTAAGTTTTACTGTATAAGAGAAAAATTTGCATTTAGATTGGAGTTTCTCAGGTAGCTCAGTGGTAGAGCATTGGCCTAGAAAGCCAAAGCTGCTGGGTTCAAACCCCAGTCTGAGCATATAATTTTTTTCTTCAAATATAATTTGGCTTTTGTTTCAATTCTGTGTTTTTCTGACCATGCATGTGCAGCTATTGCAGATTTTTCTGTTTCTCCATTTTTAACATTTCTAAGATATTCTTTCAATCTTTTTTTTTTAATGCCCCCAGTTTGTCCTTTTTTTTTTAGACATTTCTGGTGTTCTCTTCTGGCAATGGCGTAATTGTAATCCACTTCGGAGGTTTCGGCACCTGGAAGGTGGGATATTTACGTTGCCCCAATGATGTGATAGGTGATGATGATGATAGTAGTACGCCAGGAGAGCCCCTAAACCTAAGCTTAACCTAAGATGAATATGAATGATGATGATTGCGATGGCCATAAAGTTTTCCTGACATTTGTGTTACAGGCGAGGAAAAACCCCAATAAAAAGTCACCCAGAAAAACTGTCCCAACCAGGTATCCAATCTGGGCCCGCAGTGTGACAAGGCAGCACGCTACTTCGAGACCACAGCGGTGGACATATTCTTTCAATCTTGTATACAAGTTCTTTTTTGTTTTTCCTATGTATATTTTTTCACAGTCTTTGCAATCAATTTGATTAATAAGAATTAAATGAATCGTGATTTCTTCTTACCTCATACTTCTATGTTTTTTTTAAACACAGCACTGCAGTATCAGCGACCATTGTCGCCATCTGGTGTTCTTTTGAAGGAATTATTTTCTAAACTGCCATCTGTTGTATTTTTGAAGAACTTTGTAATCAAGCTTGGTTTGTCTGGTAAAATCTAGAACCATGAACTTCAAGATTCCAGACGAACCGAGCTTGATTACAAAGTTCTTAAAAAATACAATAGATGGCAGTTTAGAAAATAATTCCTTGAAAAGAACACCAGATGGCAGTTAAGAAAATAATTCCTTCAAAAGAACGCAAGATGGCAGTTTAGAAAATAATTCCTTCAAAAGAACGCCAGATGGCAGTTTAGAAAATAATTCCTTCAAAAGAACGCCAGATGGCAGTTTAGAAAATAATTCCTTCAAAAGAACACAAGATGGCAGTTTAGATAATTACTGGCAAAAGAAAAAATTGACAGTCGTGAAAACAGCTGAGGATGGTGACAATGGTCGCTGATACTGCAGTGCTGTGTTTAAATAAACATAGAAGTATGAGGTAAGAAGAATTCATGATTCATTTAATTCTTATTAATAAAACCTCATAATGCTAAAAATTCCCAAATTTATTATAGAATTTGATAAACCCTTTCAATTCTTCAATTTTTTTTTTTAGGTGTCATTTTCTCATCGAAACCATTTTCTTTTGCATATTTATTAAACATGTTTTTGTTTAAAATTCATCGGAGAACATATTGTTTAAACAACTCACCTCATAGGATTCATGCTTCCATGATATCGCGATTTCAAACATAATCATGTTCATCGTCAGCCATAACTCCGACTGACGGCTGACGATGAACATGATTATGTTTGAAATCGCGATATCATGGAAGCATGAATCCTATGAGGTGAGTTGTTTAAACAAAATGTTCTCCGATGAATTTTAATGATTATACCTCATAATGTTTACTTCCCAACATTAATTAAATATATGTTTTTGTTTATTGTTTATTTTTTATTATTTCACTCACCTCATACTTCATAATTCATAGCAGACCCTGGGTTTCTTCACATCTTTTGTGACATTCTCAATGCTGCGTCACGTTCACAACTGATGTCCAACGGCCTTCTATCCTGCAGACTGACCTATGCGCCATCTGGTGGCCGACCGAAGAATTTCCAAATCATTCCTCTTTCTTTATAACCGGGTATTTCAAAATTCATAGTTGTATTTTCATTCTTGCATATGTAAATTTTTTCCCAAATTGTGAGTTCCTTCGGTTTTTCCAATTGTTTAAGTAATTTTGTTTTGGTTTCTATTCTATGTTTTTCTGACCAGGCATGTGCAGCTATTGCAGATTTTTCGGTTTCTCCATTTTTAACATTTCTGAGGTGTTCTTTTAATCTTGTATTTAGATTCCTTATTGTTTTTCCTATGTATATCTTTTCACAATCTTTACAATTAATTTGATAAATTCCCGATTTTTTGCAGTCTTCAATCTTTTCATTTTTGTTGGTTTTTATTAAATTACCTAAGCTGTAATCATTTTTAGGTGCTAATTTAATGTTGAATTTGTTGAAAATTTTTTGAAACTTGTCAAATACGAAAGGATGGTATGTGAACTTCTTGAATTTTTTTGCCTATATTTTTATCTGTCTGAAGAGTACTTTCATTGATGACTTTTTGTTCTTTGAATTTATTTATTTTCTTGTGTATCATCTTCTTTTGAAAACCATTATCCTTAGCAATTTTTATGATGTGTTCTTTCTCTTTATTGTAATTTTGTTTGCTCATGGGAACATTCACAAGTCTGTGTGTTAACTATTAAATACTGCCTGTTTGTGTGAAAAATGGTTAAATCCAGTTTTTGTTTTTGTTTTTGTTTACAGGAATCCCAAGTACTCCAACGCAAGGTGCATGGCTGGTGAAGAATCTTCCGTGTGGATCTCGAGTGGGTACAGATCCAAACCTGATTCCTTACAGAACGTGGAAGACCCTGCAGACGGAGTTAGACGCTGGGAATATTACTTTGGTTCCTGTTGAAAGAAACCTAGTTGATCTCATATGGGAGAACAAGCATTTCCCTTCTTACAATCGGGTTGAACCATTGTCCTTAAGATATACTGGTAATGTCATATTCATATTTATTAACACTTTTGTCAGTTCATTATTTGAGATTTTGGTCTGTATTGTCTTAGTAACACATTCAACCTTGAGAACAGCTGATCACTGTGTGATCAACCTTTACTCTCCTATATTTGAAGAGAAAAATTTTTGCCTAGACCGAGACTCGAACCCGGGACCTTTGGCTTGCCGGGCCAAATGCTCTATCAACTGAGCTACCGAGGCGAGTTACGATCTAGACGCAAATTTTTCTCTTATATACGTTGTAATTCCCTTTCGCCAAATGCTTTTGAAACCATTGCTTCTATCTTTGAAATGGCAGCTTCTTAGTTAAGAAGACATTTATTGGGAATTTAACATTACTTTATAAAGCTAGTAAGGCTTCTAATGATGTTTTTATTATTGATTTAACATTTCTCACTGAAAGATATATTATATTTGAAGAGAAAAATTTTCGCCTAGACCGGGACTCGAACCCAGGACCTTTGGCTTGCTGGGCCAAATGCTCTACCAACTGAGCATTGGTAGAGCATTTAGCCCGGCAAGCCAAAGATCCCGGGTCATCATTAGAAGCCTTACTAGCTTTATAAAGTAATGTTAAATTCCCAATAAATGTCTTCTTAACTAAGAAGCCGCCATTTGCAAAGATAGAAGCTATGGTTTCAAGCATTTGGCGCGAGGGAATTACAACTTACATAAGAGAAAAATTTGCGTCTAGATCGTAACTCGCCTCGGTAGCTCAGTTGGTAGAGCACTTGGCCCGGAAAGCCAAGGGTCCCGGGTTCGAGTCCCGGTCTAGGCGAAAATTTTTCTCTTCAAATATAATTTATCCTTCTATGAGAAGTGTTAAATTAATAATAAAAATCGTCAATAGAAGCCCTACTGGCTATAAAGTAGTGTTAAATTCCCAATAAATGTCTTCTTAACTAAGAAGCCGCCATTTGCAAAGATAGAAGCTATGGTTTCAAGCATTTGGCGCGAGGGAATTACAACTTACATAAGAGAAAAATTTGCGTCTAGATCGTAACTCGCCTCGGTAGCTCAGTTGGTAGAGCACTTGGCCCGGAAAGCCAAGGGTCCCGGGTTCGAGTCCCGGTCTAGGCGAAAATTTTTCTCTTCAAATATAATTTATCCTTCTATGAGAAGTGTTAAATTAATAATAAAAATCGTCAATAGAAGCCCTACTGGCTATAAAGTAGTGTTAAATTCCCAATAAATGTCTTCTTAACTAAGAAGCCGCCATTTGCAAAGATAGAAGCTATGGTTTCAAGCATTTGGCGCGAGGGAATTACAACTTACATAAGAGAAAAATTTGCGTCTAGATCGTAACTCGCCTCGGTAGCTCAGTTGGTAGAGCACTTGGCCCGGAAAGCCAAGGGTCCCGGGTTCGAGTCCCGGTCTAGGCGAAAATTTTTCTCTTCAAATATAATGACTCATTAATTTACAAATTAAGAACCTCATAATGTTATTTCATCTGAAGATGATTTACTATGGTCAGTACATAATTTAAATTTGATAGCCCAGAAATATTTAATGGAAATATCTACCAATAAAACTAAAATAATAGCCTTTTGTGGAAAATCCCCAATACCAAGCAAAAATTGTTTAAATAACAAAATTTTAGAGAGAGTTAACGAGTTTACTTATTTAGGATATAAACTCTCTTTTGTTGAAAATTTGGATTTATCAGAGAAAATTGTGAAATTCAACAAATCAATGGGAATCATTAATAGAGTTTTAAAACCTTCATTAGTGCAAAAATCAACTCGTACTCGTCTTTATCAAATAATGGCTCGACCAGTCCTATGTTATGGGAGTGAAGCGTGGACTATAAGGACGAGAGATGAAAGCAGACTAACAGCTTGTGAGATGAAATTTATGCGCCGAACAGCTGGCTACACCAAATGGGATCGAAAGAAAAATGTAGAAATCCTTCAAGAACTTAATGTGTCACCAATACTGGACTACATCTCCAGATATCAGCTAAACTGGAAGGAACATGTCTCTAGAATGGCTAGATCCAGGATCCTCAAGGCAATAATGAACTACTGTCCAAATGGGAAACGGTCACTTGGTCGACCTATGAAAAGATGGCTCAAAAACCGCTTTCTCAAGCCGTAACAGTTCTTCTAGGACTAATACCTGGCAGGATGATGATGATAATGTTATTTCCCATATTTAACTATGAAAAAATTGAGTTAGTATTTTCGATTTGTGTTTACATTTAACAACTCAACTCATAATATTGTATATTTCTTGAAGACTAGTTTCACTACATCTTCATATCATTTTGAATTCCATGAAGCTGTGAATAAGAGATATCCACCAGAAGAATGGTTACATGTCTACACAGATGGATCTACTATTCATAACAACTCAGGATCAGGAATTACATGTGCATTATTTTCATTTTATCAACCAGCAGGATACCACACATCAAATTTTGATGCAGAATAACGGCTACTCATATTTCACTCCAACAATTACTCTACAGAATAAATAAATTTCAAAATGCTGTCATACACTCTGATTCCAAGGGAGAGCAATATCTGCAATAAATTCACACAAAATGAAGTTAATCCAATTTAACTTTTACAGGAATTAATCACTATGAGGTTTAATTTATGGTAAAATTAAATGTTTCTTACTCCTTCTCAGATAAATCTTCTAAGTAGATCGTGATTTCGAGACCATAACGGTCTCATCTTCAGTACTATTTTGGCGACTGATGTTATGTCATTCGGAAGAAACTCTTCTTCGGCACATTTCTCATCAAACCATTTCTTGTTTTGCCTCATTATGTTTGAAGAGAAAACATTTTCACCATTTGCAAATATAATTTGTCCATCATTAAGGTGTTTAAAAACGAATAATATTAACATTGAAAGAAGCACTACTGGCTTTACAAGTAATGTTTAAATTCCCAATAAAAAATCTTCTTAACAAAGAAGCCGCCATTTGCAAAAATCGTAGCAACGGCTCGTAGCATTTGGGGTTAGGGAATTAACTATGTGTAAGAGAAAAATACGCGTTTAGATTGGAGGCCTAGGTGGCTCAGATGGAAGAGCATTGACATAGAAAGTCAAACCCCAGTCTAGGCGTATATTTTTCTTTTCAAATATAATTTGTCCATCATTAAGGTGTTTAAAAACGAATAATATTAACATAGAAGTAAAGGTTTCAAAGCATTTGGCACGAAGGAATTACAATGTATATAAGAGAAAAATTTGCGTCTAGATCACAATTTGCCTTGGTAACTCAGTTGGTAGAGCATTTGGCCCAGAAAGCCAAAGGTCCCGGGTTTGAGTCTCGGTCCAGGTGAAAATTTTTCTCTTCAAATACAAATATTGTGTATATGTTGACTGCATCCTGTGATTCCATATTATAAACTGCTTTGCGTTTGTTGGCACACGTGCATGGTGTATGATTGGAACTTAGAAAAAATTTTTCATGTTACATGTAGTAAATAATATGAAAATTTCCACATCAAAATCCAAAACAATGGCAATGTGTGGAAAAAACATACAACGGGTGAAAATTGAGATTGATGGAAAAATTATAGAACAAGTGTCAGATTTCTCTTACTTAGGAAGTGTATTTGCAGAGTATAAGAGTGACATTGATTCAAAATTACAAAAATATAATAAAATGAATGGGGTAATACGAAGACATTTTGGTAAACAGATGAGGACAGAGATAAAACTAAGATTACATAACGTCACATCAAAAGCTGCTCTAAAATACGGAAGTGAAATTTGGATTTTAAATAAAAGAAACTCTCATAAACTTCAAGTAAGCCAAATGCGCTTCTTACGATCATTGTTAGGAGTTAATAGACTGGATCACCAAAGGAACACTACTATCAGAGGAAAACTTGGAGTAGCAAGTTTAAATGAAGATATCCAAAGATACCAACAAGAATGGAAAAATCATCTGAGGAGAATGGCAAGAAATAGATTTCCAAAATTGGCATTCCAATATACCCCAACTGGACATAGGGACCAAGGAAGACCAAAACATCGGTGGAAAGATCAAGACCATCTTCGCTAGGTTTACCGTACAGGCCACATGGCCTAAAACGAATTTGTTCATGATGATGATGATGATGTAGTAAAGTATTTCTGTTAAATGTACCTCAGTTTATTAATTTAAATAAAAATATTATAATTCTTAAAGACTTTTATGAAAACTCCACCTTTGAAAGAGGACTAAACTAGAAAGAAAATAATAACTACTAGTTTTTATGTTACAGGGAAGACCAGTAAGGAAAAAGTAAAAGAAGTAAGAGCTGAGATGTCGGAGAAAGGAGCCAGATTGTTAGTGGTGTCAGCACTTGATGAGGTGGCATGTAAGTAATCTTAAGTTATTGCCAACTTTTTTCATTCAACTGTACTGTGCATCCTAAAAATGTGTTCTCTAAGTCCTCTGAAAAGCTCCATCCCATTTTCCAATCTCCTACTTATTACCCCATTCCCTACCTCATCCCTATGTCACTGCCTGCGTTATCGAACCGTACCCAAGGTTGAGCTGTGCTTATATAAGCAAGAGTCCTATTAATAAATTAATGAGTCATTTTAACATCTTACCTCATATTTCATGTTTTTCAAACACGGTAACTATAGTTTTCAAATGATCTTGTCATTCATTTTCAACCGCCATTATGACTACCGGATATTCGTTGGAATCTCCCTCTATAACATTGCCATCTGGTGTTTATTTGACGAACTTCGAGATATCGTTGCCATCTGGTGTTGATTCGACCTCATCTCGAAGTTCATCGAATCAACACCAGATGGCAACGTTATAGAGGGAGATTCCAACAAATATCCGGTACTCATAATGGCGGTTGAAAATGAATGACAAGATCATTTGAAAACTATAGTTACCGTGTTTGAAAAACATGAAATATGAGGTAAGATGTAAAAATGACTCATTAATTTATTAATTAAGAACCTCATAATGTGTTTCCCAATTTTAACTTTGAAGAGTCCTATTCTTTTAATTCTCACTAATTTTTCTTTTAAAAAAACTAAATCTATTCACAATTGGAATATGTTAAATACAATATCTTATAGGGATATGTGCTATAATAGTTGAATTGAAACTGTTTGTTTCAGGGCTACTTAACTTGAGAGGATCTGACATTCCGTACAACCCTGTGTTCTTTTCATACGTAGTACTTACAATGGATGATGTGCATTTGTTTATTGATGAGTACAAACTTAATGACAAAGTTTATAAACAGTTCAAAGAAGAAGATCTCGACGTTACCGTCCATCCTTATGAAAGGTTACGTTCTTTCCTCGTTGAGCAGGTAATTGATATATTTAATTTTAGGAAGTTATATTTTGAGGTTATTTTAATTATATTATTTTTGGTCTGGACATCTTACCTCAATATTAATGTTGATTTGTTCTTGGACATGTTTCAAAACAATTCTCTGTTTTATCTTCAGCTTTCCCAGACTGGTTTTATTTATGTTGCATTATGTTGCACCACCTGGATGTCGATGTCAGCTCCATCCTGTGGTTGGCCAAAGAACCTCCAAACAAGGTCACCCTCCATCGGAATATCAAAATTCATAACTCTGTTTCTGTTCTTCTGAATATAAATTTTTTCCCAAATAGTCAGCTCGTTTGTATTTTCTAACTGTTTTAATAATTTAGTGTCTGAATTTATATTATGTTTTTCAGACCAAACATGAGCAGCAACTGCAGATTTTTCAATTTCTCCATTTTTAATATTTCTTATGTGTTCTTTGGTTCTAATTTTTAGGTTTCTTTTTGTTTTCCCTATATATATCTTTTCACAACCCATGCATTCAATTTGATATATTCCTGACTTTTTATTTTTATCAGTTTTTTCATTTTTGTTGGTTTTTATTAGTTTATTTAAACTGTAGTTATTTTTTGGTGCTAATTTAATATTAAACTTCTCAAATATATTTTGAAATTTATTATGTACCCAGGGGTGATATGTGAATTTCCTATATTTTTTCATAGGTGGTTCTTCTTTTTCAAGATTACTTCTGTTTATCATTTTTTGTTTTTTATACTTTTCTATCCTTTTATGTACCATTTTTTCATCAAACCCATTTTCTCTTGCTACTTTGATTATGTGTTTTTTCTCATGTTTGAAATCTTCTTCGTTTAAGGGTAAGTTTACCAATCTATGAGTTAAACTATTAAATGCTGCTAATTTATGTCCAATTGGATTGAACCCTGTTGATTTTTATAAAATTTTCCGTATGAGTTTCTTTCCTATGAATCCTGAATTCAATTTTTCTTTTTTCTTCGTTTCTGACCAATTTAAGATCCAAAAAAGGTATTTGTTTATTGTCTTCTATTTCTTTGGTGAATTTAATGTTTGTACTCTGTAAATTTAATAGTTTTAGGGAATCTTCTACATGTTTTTCTTTAACAATACAAATTATATCATCAACATATCTACTCCAAAATTTAAACATTGTGGGATGTGCTTTGGTGATTTTACATTCAAAATCGCTCATAAATAAATTTGCCAGGAAAGGTGATAATGGGTTTCCCATTGAGAGCCCTGATTTTTGTCTATAGAAAACTCCCATTGAATGTAAAAAACATTTGATCAATGCATAACGCAGTTATTTCAAATAATCTTCTTTGATCTCTCTGTCTATGTTGTTTTTTCTTAACCAATTGTTCAATATCTCCAAAGTTTTTTGTTTCGGTACATTTGTGAATAGTGAAACTACATCAAACGAAACCAACCTATCTGTGGGTTCAATTTCCACTTTTTCTAATTTGTTAACTAATTCCAATGAATTTTCAATCTGCAGACTTTCAAAATTATTAATTCTTTTAATTGATTATTCAGCCATTTCGAAATTTTGTAGGTTGGTGATCCAATATTGTTAATTATTGGCCTCATTTGTTTCCCGGTTTGTGAATTTTTGGAAGTCCATGTATATTAGGGTTTCTTGGGTTGCTTACTTTTAATTGAAATTTTTCTTTCTTGGATAGAATTTTAACATTTTTAAAACAGTTTTCCACTTTTTTTATGGTTTTTGGTAGGGGGTCATTCTTAATTTTTTCATACTCTTTTTCTTTCAAAAGTTCTTCCATTCTATTTTGATAATCTTCTTTGTCCAGAATTATAATTTGGTTACCCTTATCTGATTTTGTATATACAACATTTTTGTTATTTATTTCTTTGAGTGTTTTTAAATTCTCCTTACAAACTGGGTTTTTATTTGTATTCTTTATTTTATTCAAAATTTCTTCACATTTTTTTCTGATGATTATTTTTTCTTCTGTAACTAACCCTTCTATTGAATTTTCAATGTCCACTATGTATTCTTCTATTCTATTGGAATAATCTATTGCTGTTTTTAGACCGTTTTCTAACAATTTTGTCTCTTTTAGGTTAAAGGTTGCCTTTGAAAAATTTTTAACATAATTTCTGGTGGATTCTGATTTTTCTTCATTTCTGGTTTTATTCTGATGTTTGATTTTATTTGATGTATTCTTCTTTCCCTTTGATTTAGTTAACAAATTATTTATCTTTGTCTTTTGTTTCTCAATTTTCTTTTTCATGGTTATGTTCAAAAAAGTGAAAAATTTATTTTCTAGGTTTCCCACATGATGTTTCCTAATATTTTAGACAATTTGATATGTAACAAATAAATTTCAATATCCAGATTACTGATCATTTCAAAGTGTTTATTCTTTTCTAGTTTTAGTAATTTGTTCTCCAAAATTTTTTGTTGTTTGCTGTTATTGTTATGCTTAACGGTTTTTCTAATGAACATGGGAACCAATTCTAATTTTAGACATTGGTTGATGAATTTAATGTCTGCTAATCTTTTAAATTTCTTCTCTCTTAATTTTATAAACTTTTTGACTTCATATTTTGTTTCGAAAAAATTGTTATTGAAGTTGAGTATGGAGGACGCCATCTTGTTTTTCGTAATTTATAACACAAACACAATTTCTGGTTTTGTTTCTTCCTTGTAACTTAAGAAGTTGTAATTAATATTTAATTTTAGGAAGTTATATTTTGAGGTTATTTTAATTATATTATTTTTGGTCTGGACATGAATTTTGATATTCCGATGGAGGGTGACCTTGTTTGGAGGTTCTTTGGCCAACCACAGGATGGAGCTGACATCGACATCCAGGTGGTGCAACATAATGCAACATAAATAAAACCAGTCTGGGAAAGCTGAAGATAAAACAGAGAATTGTTTTGAAACATGTCCAAGAACAAATCAACATTAATATTGAGGTAAGATGTCCAGACCAAAAATAATATAATTAAAATAACCTCAAAATATAACTTCCTAAAATTAAATATTAATTACAACTTCTTAAGTTACAAGGAAGAAACAAAACCAGAAATTGTGTTTGTGGTTATAAATTACGAAAAACAAGATGGCGTCCTCCATACTCAACTTCAATAACAATTTTTTCGAAACAAAATATGAAGTCAAAAAGTTTATAAAATTAAGAGAGAAGAAATTTAAAAGATTAGCAGACATTAAATTCATCAACCAATGTCTAAAATTAGAATTGGTTCCCATGTTCATTAGAAAAAACCGTTAAGCATAACAATAACAGCAAACAACAAAAAATTTGGAGAACAAATTACTAAAACTAGAAAAGAATAAACACTTTGAAATGATCAGTAATCTGGATATTGAAATTTATTTGTTACATATCAAATTGTCTAAAATATTAGGAAACATCATGTGGGAAAACCTAGAAAATAAATTTTTCACTTTTTTGAACATAACCATGAAAAAGAAAATTGAGAAACAAAAGACAAAGATAAATAATTTGTTAACTAAATCAAAGGGAAAGAAGAATACATCAAATAAAATCAAACATCAGAATAAACCAGAAATGAAGAAAAATCAGAATCCACCAGAAATTATGTTAAAATTTTTCAAAGGCAACCTTTAACCTAAAAGAGACAAAATTGTTAGAAAACGGTCTAAAAACAGCAATAGATTATTCCAATAGAATAGAAGAATACATAGTGGACATTGAAAATTCAATAGAAGGGTTAGTTACAGAAGAAAAAATAATCATCAGAAAAAAATGTGAAGAAATTTTGAATAAAATAAAGAATACAAATAAAAACCCAGTTTGTAAGGAGAATTTAAAAACACTCAAAGAAATAAATAACAAAAATGTTGTATATACAAAATCAGATAAGGGTAACCAAATTATAATTCTGGACAAAGAAGATTATCAAAATAGAATGGAAGAACTTTTGAAAGAAAAAGAGTATGAAAAAATTAAGAATGACCCCCTACCAAAAACCATAAAAAAAGTGGAAAACTGTTTTAAAAATGTTAAAATTCTATCCAAGAAAGAAAAATTTCAATTAAAAGTAAGCAACCCAAGAAACCCTAATATACATGGACTTCCAAAAATTCACAAACCGGGAAACAAAATGAGGCCAATAATTAACAATATTGGATCACCAACCTACAAAATTTCGAAATGGCTGAATAATCAATTTAAAAGAATTAATAATTTTGAAAGTCTGCAGATTGAAAATTCATTGGAATTAGTTAACAAATTAGAAAAAGTGGAAATTGAACCCACAGATAGGTTGGTTTCGTTTGATGTAGTTTCACTATTCACAAATGTACCGAAACAAAAAACTTTGGAGATATTGAACAATTGGTTAAGAAAAAACAACATAGACAGAGAGATCAAAGAAGATTATTTGAAATTAACTGCGTTATGCATTGATCAAATGTTTTTTACATTCAATGGGAGTTTCTATAGACAAAAATCAGGGCTCTCAATGGGAAACCCATTATCACCCTTCCTGGCAAATTTATTTATGAGCGATTTTGAATGTAAAATCACTAAAGCACATCCCACAATGTTTAAATTTTGGAGTAGATATGTTGATGATATAATTTGTATTGTTAAAGAAAAACATGTAGAAGATTCCCTAAAACTATTAAATTTACAGAGTACAAACATTAAATTCACCAAAGAAATAGAAGACAATAAACAAATACCTTTTTTGGATCTTAAATTGGTCAGAAACGAAGAAAAAAGAAAAATTGAATTCAGGATTCATAGAAAAGAAACTCATACGGAAAATTTTATAAAATCAACAGGGTTCAATCCAATTGGACATAAATTAGCAGCATTTAATAGTTTAACTCATAGATTGGTAAACTTACCCTTAAACGAAGAAGATTTCAAACATGAGAAAAAACACATAATCAAAGTAGCAAGAGAAAATGGGTTTGATGAAAAATGGTACATAAAAGGATAGAAAAGTATAAAAAACAAAAAATGATAAACAGAAGTAATCTTGAAAAAGAAGAACCACCTATGAAAAAATATAGGAAATTCACATATCACCCCTGGGTACATAATAAATTTCAAAATATATTTGAGAAGTTTAATATTAAATTAGCACCAAAAAATAACTACAGTTTAAATAAACTAATAAAAACCAACAAAAATGAAAAAACTGATAAAAATAAAAAGTCAGGAATATATCAAATTGAATGCATGGGTTGTGAAAAGATATATATAGGGAAAACAAAAAGAAACCTAAAAATTAGAACCAAAGAACACATAAGAAATATTAAAAATGGAGAAATTGAAAAATCTGCAGTTGCTGCTCATGTTTGGTCTGAAAAACATAATATTAATTCAGACACTAAATTATTAAAACAGTTAGAAAATACAAACGAGCTGACTATTTGGGAAAAAATTTATATTCAGAAGAACAGAAACAGAGTTATGAATTTTGATATTCCGATGGAGGGTGACCTTGTTTGGAGGTTCTTTGGCCAACCACAGGATGGAGCTGACATCGACATCCAGGTGGTGCAACATAATGCAACATAAATAAAACCAGTCTGGGAAAGCTGAAGATAAAACAGAGAATTGTTTTGAAACATGTCCAAGAACAAATCAACATTAATATTGAGGTAAGATGTCCAGACCAAAAATAATATAATTAAGGTAATTGATATATTTAGGAAATAACACTATAGCAAACTCCCGATTATCTGTGTTAATTGGGACCGAGATATGCACGGAAAATCGAAAAACACGCTGTGTATTTACCCACTTTAACACAACTTAAATGCAACAAATATTCATAAAATGTTATATTAAATGTTCAATAAAACTAAAATAATGGCCTCTTGTGGAAAATCCCCAATACCAAGCAAAATTTTGAATATATCAGGGTTCGATTCCCGGTCGGGACAGACTCCTGGGTGAGATTTTTTTTTCGGGGTTTTTGCTCACCTGTAAGACAAATGTCAGGAAGCTTAGGGTCCAAAGGTCCCTGAAAATCATCCGGCCATCATCATCCATCATCGGTGTGGAAAGCAATGGGAAGCTACCACACCTATAAATCCCTAGTAAAGCTGCAAAGCATAGGATGAAAATACTATGATTGCAGTGAGACCTGCCCTCGAGCAGAATTACTATGGATGGATTATTATTATTATTATTATTATTATTATTAATGTCCATCATCTATGGGCTATTACTATGCTGGACTTGACATATATAAACTAAATATTTTAATTGAAGGGTGAAACTTTTTTCTCACTAATACGTAATAAATAAATAGACTCACAAATATATGAAGCTATTATATTCTTCTTCTTCTTCACTTCCTGGTTTAGGCAAGAGTTGCCTGTTCCGTCTTCACTGATAGATCTAAGACCATCTCTTCCGAGGACGTCCGACATCTCTTCTTCCTCTTGGAAAATAATGGAAGATTTTATTTGGTAATCTACTTTCTTCCATTCTTTCTACATGTTCTTTCCACTGTATCTTGTTGTTAAATATCTTTTCTTTTATGGAGTAGATCTGCAGTTCTTCACGGATATCATCGTTTCTTATCTGGTCCATTCTAGTGCAGCCTTTTACTCTTCTTAAAAATTTCATCTCGGCTGCTTGGATTTTACTTTCTTGTTTGGTAGTGGTAATCCAAGATTCGCCCCCATACAAATGGACAGGGACAGCCATTGTTTTATAAAATTTTAATTTTGTTTGTTTATGGGCTTTATTATTCAATGTTCTATTTATTGTACCACAAATAGCTTGAAACTGATGTGTTTTGTGTTCAATATCTTTATCATATCCATAGCTGATGTCACATCCTAAATATTTAAAGTGGGACACTTGTTCAATAATTTCATCTCTAATTACTATTTTTGCACGCAGAGTATTTCTTCCACAAAATGCCATTACTTTTGTTTTACTTATTGAAATTTTAAAATTATAATCGCTACATATTGCATTTAGTTTGTAAGCAGCCAATTGTAACAGATCTTCATCATGGTGTAGTAAGACTAAATCATCGGCGAAAAGTAAGTTATTAATACTTGAGTTATTGTTCAATCTAAGGCCTTTGTCCATTATAATTTTCCATTGTTTCATTTTTATATTTTATTACATAAATTTATAGTATTATTATTAAAACGTGGTACTGCATGCACAATTAAATTTATACCGGTAGCTAAATAGCGTTACAGAATTTACAAAGGCAGGAATATTACTTAATATAGTGTAAAGTGGACATAGATTGTGTGGCAGGAATTAAATGTTATAGAATTTATTTTGCGAAAATACAAATGAATAAAAAAAAATTGATGGAGGATTCGAATCCTGGCTTTTACATACATTTCATCTTGTTGTAAGTAGTTTAATGATCTACGCTACTCGAAGATCGGATACTAGTTGCCTTGCTTATTTTTACACTATGAACAAGAGTTGAACTTTATTTAAAATCAAATGGTAAAGAGAATAATTTATGCCTGAACCAGGAATCGAACCCCGAACCTTCAGCTTTCCGTGCTGATGCTCTATCCATTGAGCTAATTCGGCTTCATTCCCATCCAAGCATAAATCCTTCCTTTACCTTACTCTCTTGGTCCCACGTTCAAAATGCAATGAATCTTCTTCTTCTTCTCTTCTTCCTTCCAAGTATTAGGCTAAGGCCTGTTACAATCCTATAGAAAATTTTCCCTCCAGCGTTTCATAGGACGCCCCAGTGATCTTTGTCCTCTTGGTATATAATTATAAACAGCTTTGGGGATTCGATTTGAACTCATTCTTTCAAGATGGTGTTTCCAATTTAGTTGGTACTGTTTAATATATTCCAAAATTGGCGTAGTCTTCAATTCTTTTAAGATATCAGTGTTCCTTTTCCGATCCCATCTGGTGTAACCCGCTGTTCTGCGCATGAATCTCATTTCACAAGTCGTTATTCTGCTTTCATGTTGTTTTTTATTGTCCATGCTTCACTACCATAGGTCAACACTGGTCTAGCCAAAGTGTTATATAAACGTAATCTGGTGTTTTTTTGTATAAGGGATGGTTTCATAACTTGATTAATAATTCCTAAACTGTTATTATAACTAGTAACTTTTTCAGGGATATCCTTTTCATCCCAGATAGAGAGATAATATCCAAGATATTTAAATTGATTAGATCTTTCTAAAATTTTATTCTGGAGACAGATTTTACTTTGTATGGGGTCCTTCCCATGAAATGCCATAATTTTAGTTTTGTTAATTGATATTTCCATATTAAATTTGGCAGCTATTTTTTGTAAATTATAAATTGATCGTTGCAAATCATTTTCGGAAAGTGCCAGAAGAGCTAAATCGTCTGCAAAAAGAATAGCATCGAGTTTGAGGTTCCTATTGATGGGTATATATCCTCGTTGTGTTTTCCTCCATTCATTTATTAATTTATTCATGTATATAATGAAAAGCACCGGTGAAAGTCCACATCCCTGTCTTACTCCAGTGTTGATCTTTTCCCAAGAAGATAATTTGCCATCTTGTTTAACAGAGATTTCATTATCTTTATAGATGTTGAAGATATTAGTAATATATTGTTGTGGAACGTTATCATCAGCTAGAATTTGTAGTATTTGCAATGAATCATCATTCACAAATACACAATGAATGGCTTCTACCTGAAGAAGACATGAAGGGACTCCACACAGCTATAGCATTATTTATTAAATTAATATTGAGAAGCTAAAGCTGTTACTATGATTGAAATAAGTAAATTAATGTACACAACTAAATTATTGTAATTGTATTTAAAATGTCGCAATTTGAGTAATATTGCAATTGACGATTTTATTATTAATTTAACACTTCTCATAGAAGGATAAATTATATTTGAAGAGACAAATTTTCGCCTAGACCGGGACTCGAACCCGGGACCCTTGGCTTTCCGGGCCAAGTGCTCTACCAACTGAGCTACCGAGGCGAGTTACGATCTAGACGCAAATTTTTCTCTTATGTACGTTGTAATTCCCTCGCGCCAAATGCTTGAAACCATAGCTTCTATCTTTGCAAATGGCGGCGTCTTAGTTAAGAAGACATTTATTGGGAATTTAACACTACTTTATAGCCAGTAGGGCTTCTATTGACGATTTTATTATTAATTTAACACTTCTCATAGAAGGATAAATTATATTTGAAGAGACAAATTTTCGCCTAGACCGGAACTCGAACCCGGGACCCTTGGCTTTCCAGGCCAAGTGCTGTACCAACTGAGCTACCGAGGTCCCGGGTTCGAGTCTCGGTCTAGGCGAAAATTTTTCTCTTCAAATTTGATATATGATAATTGTTTATACAATTCAATGAATGAAATCTTAAAAAAAATTGTTAGATTTCAGAAAACGAGAATGGAAAAATATGGGTGAGTTCAGAATCCAGCTATGCACTTTCTGCGGTTGTTCCTGAGAAGAGAAGAGTTGGTGAGATCACACCCATTCCAGTTATGAAGGCCATCAAGAATCCAGTTGAAACTGAAGGTAAGTTATATCCCCCCTGGAAATTAATACTAGCGCTGATAACACTGGTCTATACTCAAAATGTATCCGAGTTAAAAATGGTTGATTCCTATTATTGTTTATTTTTTATTATTTCACTCACCTCATACTTCATAATTCCTAGCAGACCCAGGGTTTCTTCACATCATTTGTGACATTCTCAATGCTGTGTCACGTTCACAACTGACGTCCAACGGCCTTCTATCCTGCAGACTGACCTCTGCGCCATCTGGTGGCCGACCGACGAATTTCCAAATCAGTCCTCTCTCCTTATAACCGGGTATTTCAAAATTCATAGTTGTATTTCATTCTTGCATATGTAAATTTTTTCCCAAATTGTGAGTTCCTTTGGTTTTTCCAATTGTTTAAGTAATTTTGTTTTGGTTTCTATTCTATGTTTTTCTGACCAGGCATGTGCAGCTATTGCAGATTTTTCGGTTTCTCCATTTTTAACATTTCTGAGGTGTTCTTTTAATCTTGTATTTAGATTCCTTTTTGTTTTTCCTATGTATATCTTTTCACAATCTTTACAAGGCCATTGGACGTCAATTGTGAACGTGACACAGCATTGAGAATGTCACAAATGATGTGAAGAAACCCAGGGTCTGCTAGGAATTATGAAGTATGAGGTGAGTGAAATAATAAAAAATAAACAATATTAAAAAACCCCATAGTGTTATTTCCTATCTACATAACTTAATAGTTGATTCCTATTGATTTCAATGTGAAATAAACAAATATGATGTTTAAAATGTTTGCTTAGCTCTCAATCCCTTGAAAAAAACAGGATTCAATTTTATGTTACAGGGAAATTTTGTAATTTTGGTAATTTTTTTCTTTTAATATAATAAATTTGGGAATTTTTAACATTATGAGGTTTTATTAATAAGAATTAAATGAATTGTGAATTCTTCTTACCTCATACTTCTATGTTTTTTTAAACACAGCACCACAGTATCAGCGACCATCATCACCATCATCAGTTTTTTTTTCACGACTGTCAATTTTTTCTTTTGCTGGTAATTATACAAACTGCCATCTGCTGTACTTTTGAAGGAGTAATTTTCTAAACTGCCATCTGGTGTATTTTTGAAGAACTTTGTAATCAAGCTTGGTTAGTCCGGAATCTCTAAGTTCATGGTTTTAGTATAGTTTTTTTAAATATATATCCCCAAGATATATATTAAAAAACCATACTAGAACCATGAGCTTCGAGATTCCGGACGAACCAAGCTTGATTACAAAGTTCTTCAAAAATACGAGGGTCATACTGAAAGTCATGAGCAACATTTTTTTAAACAATCATAATATTTATGTTAGACAAACCAGGTACACCATGTTAATCTACAGACCTTTGTGCTACTTTTCAACAGTCTCCATTTCTTTGCACACATTTTGTCCAGCGTTCTACAAACTTGAAAATTCCCTTATGATAGAAGTCCGTTCCAGCTGCTCGAAGACACTGACGCACTGCTTTCCGAATATCCTCCAGCATCTCGTAGCGTTGACCTCTCATCTGCTCCTTCACAGAACCGAAAAGATGGTAGTCAGAGGGTGCCAAATCGGGACTATAGGGAGGTTGTGGAAGAGTTTCCCACCCAAATGTCCTGATCTTTTCCACAGTGGCACGAGCAGTGTGAGGACGCGCGTTATCGTGTTGCAGAATGATCTTCCTTCCAGGGCGTTTGTCGTGCTATGCACGACGGAGCTTCACAAGTGTCTGGATATAGCGGGCAGCATTTATGGTTTGTCCAGGTTCAAGAAATTCAACCAGAATGCAACCTTGCGCATCCCAGAAGACGCTGCCCATAACTTTCCCAACAGATTGCACTGTCTTCGCTTTTTTCTTTGATGGCGAATTCAAGTGGGTGCCATTCCATACTCTGGCATTTTGTTTTAGGCTCGTAGCGATGAAACCAGCTTTCGTCACCTGTCACAATACTCGTCAAAAAATCATCACCTTCATTTCAAAATCTCTGAAGAAGGTTATGGGTGATGGTTCTTCTCTGAAGTTTGTGGTCTTCACTCAATAAACGTGGAACCCAACGGGCACTAACTTTTCGGTAACCTAAGCTGTGAATCATTTCCTGCACTGCACTGAGTCCTATTGAAAGTTTTGTAGCGATTTCATTCACTGTGATACGCCTGTCGTCTCTAATAAACGCATCAACTCTTTCCTTGTTGCAATCCGTGGAGGCAGAGCGTGGGTGACCGCTACGAGGCTCATCTTTGATACTCATGTTCCCATCTTTAAAATGTTTCACCCATCTCCTAACACTGCTGGCACCCATGCAGGCATCTCCGTAAGCACATTGACGTCTTTGGTGAATATCAACAGCAGATTGTTCCTCTTTAACAAGGAATTCAATGACAGCGTGCTGTCGAAACGAAACATTGATGTCTGCCATTTTGGAAACACTGCGCATGGTCACATGATAGAAGCTATGACGCCACAAAACGGCAATGTTGTGGTATAAAGTCTGTAGATTACGATCCTGCAGTTGTTTTTGTTACATTGTTGAAATTTGAATTTTAACAATGGGTTGCTCACGACTTTCAGTATGACCCTTGTACACCAGATGGCAGTTTAGAAAATTACTCCTTCAAAAGTACTCCAGATGGCAGTTTGGATAATTACTGGCAAAAGAAAAAATTGACAGTCGTGAAAAATTTACTGATCTCGACATCCTAGTAATAAAATCATTGGTAAAGAGAAAAATATTGTTTATTTTTTATTATTTCACTCACCTCATACTTCATAATTCATAGCAGACCCTGGGTTTCTTCACATCTTTTGTGACATTCTCAATGCTGTGTCACGTTCACAACTGACGTCCAATGGCCTTCTATCCTGCAGACTGACCTCCGCGCCATCTGGTGGCCGACCGAAGAATTTCCAAATCAGTCCTCTCTCCTTATAACCGGGTATTTCAAAATTCATAGTTGTATTTTCATTCTTGCATATGTAAATTTTTTCCCAAATTGTGAGTTCCTTCGGTTTTTCCAATTGTTTAAGTAATTTTGTTTTGGTTTCTATTCTATGTTTTTCTGACCAGGCATGTGCAGCTATTGCAGATTTTTCAGTTTCTCCATTTTTAACATTTCTGAGGGGTTCTTTTAATCTTGTATTTAGATTCCTTCACAATTTGGGAAAAAATTTACATATGCAAGAATGAAAATACAACTATGAATTTTGAAATACCCGGTTATAAGGAGAGAGGACTGATTTGGAAATTCTTCGGTCGGCCACCAGATGGCACAGAGGTCAGTCTGCAGGATAGAAAGCCGTTGGACGTCAGTTGTGAATGTGACACAGCATTGAGAATGTCACAAAAGATGTGAAGAAACCCAGGGTCTGCTAGGAATTATGAAGTATGAGGTGAGTGAAATAATAAAAAATAAACAATATTAAAAAACCTCATAGTGTTATTTCCTATCTACATAACTTAAAGAGAAAAATGTTTGCCTTAACCGGGAATCAAACAACTTTCCATGCTGACACTCTGACCACTAAGCTGATTCAGGCTACATTTCCATCCAAGCATAAATCCTATGTTTACCTTACTCTGTTGGTCCCACATTCAGTGCAGACATTGTGTTAAAGAACATAACAATTATGAACTAGGTCAATGGGCAAATTTTACAATATGCATTTTAAATCACAACAGGTATGATAAAAGCGCACATCAGAGATGCAGCTGCAGTTTGCTGCTACTTTACCTGGCTTGAAAAAGAGATTGTAAAAAATACCATCACTGAAATATCAGGTGCAGAAAAACTTGAAGAGTTTAGAAGGTAAGAAAAATTGTATTTATATATGTTGTTGTTGTTGTTGTTGTTTTCTAATGGCGAGATTTGACGCTTAAGTCATTTTCTCTCTGGCTTCCCAGTACAAGCGAACAAGGTCCTTAGAGTGTTGTGCAGTTGGATTTAAATCTGGACAGACTAGAAGGTGGTGTTTGTCCATGATCAGGTCCGGGTCTTTGCATATGACACATCTGTCGGATTGGAAAACGTTTATTCTGTGGAGGTGGTGAGCCAGGCAGTCATGTCCTGACATCAGTCTGAATTTTGCTACTGCTTCTTTGCGGCCTTTATATTTTATTTCTGTGTATAGCTCATCAATTTTTTCCCATGATTTCCCTCTGGCTGTTGCAATGTTTTCTTTCATGTTTTCCATTTGGAATGCTTTCTTAATTTCTTCGATCTTTCTGTGGAGGTTCGAATTGGGGTGGGTTGTTATCTGTATTTTGGTACCCTTTTTGGCAAGTCCATCAGCTATTTCATTGCCAACTATTCCGATGTGCGAGGGTATCCACTGGAAGGCTATTAATTTATTTTGGTTGTTGAGATATTTCAGAAGTTTATGGCATTCCAAGATGGTTTCATTTTCTGGTGTTTGGTTGTAGGTTATTGCTTGTATAGCGGCCTTAGAGTCTGCCAGAATAACAGCTTTTGTAAACATTTTTGTTAGGAATAGGAGGTTGTGGAGTGCTACTTCTATGGCCTTTACTTCACCATCGAAGGCTGTATTGTTTGTGCCTACTGCAACATATTGACTAAACAGATGAGAGTAGATTCCTGCACCAGCATTTTCACTCTTGGTTTTGGAGCCATCAGTGAAGACTCTTAGCCACTCTGGTTCTGGGAACTTTGTACTAATAGTTTCTAAGGTCATTTGTTTGGCTATTGATGGGTTTGTATCATTTTTTCTTTATTATTTCGTCTATTGAGAGGGTAGCATTGTACAGTTGGTAATCTAATGGGCTTGGTATTTGAGGTGTTGGTTCAGTTTTGGCATCCAATTTATGTTTTTGGAATAGATTACTAGTTTTGTGGAGAAAGGAAGGTTGTGTGATTAAGATCTGGAGTGTTGTGCTTTGAGGTTGGATTGCTTTTGGTAGCGCTGCTAATTTTGTGTGCATGATGCAGGATTTCTTTTCTATCTCATTCTTAATTGAGGGGTTGCCTGTGAACATTCTCATAGTTGCAGTGTTAGTTGATTTTACTGCTCCAGTGACTAACCTAAGCATTCGGTTCTGGATTATTTCTAGTTTATTCATTGTGGTGTCTTTAGCTGTTACTATTGTTTCTGCTCCATAGGTTATAATTGGTTTCATGTAGATTTTATATGTTTTGTTTAAGGTGTCCAATGAGCTCCCCCATTTCTTTCCAGCTAATCTCTTCAGTATGTATGAGTTTTTGTTCACTTTTTCTTCGGTCTTGTTGACATGATGCTCCCAGTTTAGTTTATTATCTAGATGGACTCCTAGGTATTTTGTGCAATTGGATTTGGTTATCGGGCTATTGTTGATTGGTATGTTGAAGGATTCACTTGTGTGTCTTAGTGAGAAGTACTGGTAAAATGTTTTTGACATGCTGATTTCCATGTTGTTAATTGTGCACCAGTGTTGTAGCCTTTTTATGGCATTGTCCATATACTTCTGCAGCTGTTCTTTGTGGTTTCTGGCTGAATTGTTGACCTTCGTCCATATGACTAAATCATCTGCAAATAGTGCACATTTGATGTGCTGATTAGTTTTGATTTCCTTAGGGATGTCATTGATGTAACTATTGAAGAGGGTGGTGCTTGAGACAGCGCCTTGTGGCAGTCCTGTTTTGGTTTGGACGTAATTTGATTGGAGGTTGTTATACTTGGAAGCTATCCATCTTTGTGTTACAAAGGATTTAACCCAGTGTAACATATGGCCTGTTATTCCCATTTTTTGTAGCTTCCAAATAAGGTTGGTGCGCCACACTTTGTCATAGGCTGCTTGTAGGTCTACAAATACTGCTAGGACACTCTCTCTTCTGTTGAAGGCATCCTTGATCTCCTGGGTGAATTTAACCAATTGGTGACTTGTTGAAAGTTTTGGTCTAAAACCTGCCTGTTCTGGAGTCAGAAGGTGTTGTGTTTCCAGATACCAATTTAATCTAGCCATAACCATTCTTTCCATTATCTTGGCTAGTACGGATGTTAAAGATATTGGGCGGTAGCTATTTATGTCTTCTGCTGGTTTATTAGGTTTTTGAATAGGTATTACAATGGCTTTTTTCCATTCTGCTGGTATGCTGTACTGTTGTTGCCAAACATTGTTGTAGAAGTTGAGTAGTCTTCTTTTCATTGAAGGTCCCAGATGTGTTATGAATTCTGGAAATATTCTGTCTGGTCCGGCTTGTTTTCCTGTTTTGGTCTTCTTTATTGCCTCTTCCAGCTCTTGTATAGAGAACTTTTTATTAAATATGTCATGTGGTTTTGTGTGATTGTTTAGGTTGCTCTTGGCAATTTTGATTTTTATTGCTTTTTGGTTGTCCTTTGCATATTTGTTGAGTTTGTGTTCGTTGGCATAGTGGTGGTTAAATTTATTTGCAATTATTTTATCATCGGTAATAGGCTTATTTTCTATTTTTATTGGGGGTTTGTTTCGGTTAGCATTATTATTGTTAACTTTTTTGATAAAAGTGTATACTGATCTACCTTTTGGTGCAAACCCTGCTTTGCTTATAAAGTTGTGGAAGCTAGTTCTTTTTTGCTTAATAATTTCTCTTTTGAGAATGGCACTTATATATTAAATTTGGGAATTTTTAACATTATGAGGTTCAATTAATAATAATCAAATGAATCGTGATTTCTTCTTACCTCATACTTCTATGTTTTTTTAAACACAGCACTGCAGTATCGGCGACACTTTGTCGTCGTCAGCTGTTTTCACGACTGTCAATTTTTTTCTCCTTTTTGCCGGTAATTATCTAGACTGCCATCTGGTGTTCTTTTGAAGGAATTCCTCTTCAAACTGCCATCTGGTGTTATTTTGGATGAATCATTTCCTAAACTGCTATCTGTTGTATTTTTGAAGAACTTTGTAATCAAGCTTGGTTCTTCCGGAATCTCAAAGTTCAAACAAAAAGGAACTTGGAAACTCGTAAAAAAGAGCACTTCAGAAACATGAAGAATGGAGAAATTGAAAAATCAGCTATAGCAGCACATAGTTTATTAGAGCATCATAGGATTGAAAAAGAAGCAAAACTTTTAAAACATCTATCTAAACCTTTGGATTTAACAGTTTGGGAAAAAATATATATTCAAAAAAACCATACTAGAACTATGAACTTTGAGATTCCGGAAGAACCAAGTTTGATTACAAAGTTCTTCAAAAATACAACAGATAGCAGTTTAGGAAATGATTCATCCAAAATAACACCAGATGGCAGTTTGAAGAGGAATTCCTTCAAAAGAACACCAGATGGCAGTCTAGATAATTACCGGCAAAAAGGAGAAAAAAATTAACAGTCGTGAAAACAGCTGACGATGACGACAAAGTGTCGCCGATACTGCAGTGCTGTGTTTAAAGAAACATAGATGTATGAGGTAAGAAAAAATCACGATTCATTTAATTATTAAGAAAAATTGTATTTTTGATATTTTATATACACCACTAAAATATGATTTTAAAGAAAATTATTGCTTACAACTTTACTAACTGGCTTTGCACAATTTACCAACATTGTTTTTCTCTTAAAAAAATCAGTCTGAGACTATAAATTTTCATGTAATATCTTACCAAAATTGTACTTATTATTAAATTACATTAGTAAGTAATATTGGGGGGCAGATTCCATCATCATCATCATAATCACTCCAGGGATTAGGCAATTGCCCGTTCCAACTTCACAATGCATCAGCCCAACGTCTTCTAGGTCTTCCAACATCTCATCTTCCTCTTGCTTGATAATTTCTTGCTAACAATGGATATCTCTCCTTACTCATTCCATCCATGTGATCAATCCATTTCTGTCTGTAATTCGTGACTTTATCCAATAAAGGCTGTACTTTCAATTTTTCTCTTATATCCTCATTTCTTATTTTATCAAGTCTTGTACATCCTTTTACTTGTCTTAGGAACCTCATCTCCGCCGTCTGTATTCTATCCTTCTGTTTTTTCACTGGAGCCCAAGTTTCACATCCATACAATATTGTGGGAACCGCCATAACATTATACATTTTTATCTTGGTTTCTTTTCTAATTTTATTTTTGAATCTTCTCTGTATTGTTCCACATACCATCTGAAATTTATTTATTTTGGAGTCAATATCTCTTTCCACATTGTAGCCAACATCACAGCCCAAATATTTGAAACTAGACACCTGTTCTATATTAATTATATTATTTTTGGTCTGGACATCTTACCTCAAGAGGTAAGATGTCCAGACCAAAAATACTATAATTAAAATAACCTCAAAATATAACTTCCTAAAATTAAATATTTATTACCTGTTCTATACTTTGATTTTCTAAAATAATTTTGGATCTCACTGGATCTCTTCCTCTAGGCAGATTCCAAGTTCAGGAATTTGTAAAAAACCACAAGAGCTGATGACCGTAATTGATGTAATAAAAAATTATTCCACAGGCGATTTGATAGAAATAAAAAAAATATTTATTTAAGACTTCACAAGAAATATCTGTGTTCCAGAGAACTTGGTAATGAGGCTCCTTTCTCCAAGAACTTTAACGTTCATAATTTTCTCCTTGTTCTTGTGTATATAGATTTTTCCCATATTGTGAGTTCATTGGTATTTTCTAAATGTTTTAATAATTTTGTATTTATATCTATTTTGTGTTTCTCTGTCCAAACATGAGCTGCTACTGCAGATTTTTCAACTTCTCCCTTTTTTACATTTCTTATGTGTTCTTTAGTTCTAATGTTTAAATTTCTCTTTGTTTTCCCTATGTATACTTTATCACAATCTGCACATTTTGATATATTTCTGATTTTTTATTATCTTCAATTTTTTCATTTTTGTTGGTTTTCGTAAGTTTTTTTTTTAAACTATACAAGAAATTTACATATCACCCTTGGGCACACAATAAATTCCAAAAAAAATTTGGAAAATTCAACATCAATTTAGCACCAAAGAATGAATATAGTTTATTAATTAAATAAAAATAAAACATAGTTTTATTTGATTTTCATATTTATTATATAATTCAGTGATAGCTGAATTTTATTTAATTAATAAATATGGATTTTCATCAAGTAAACACCAACTCACTTGATTCTTTGATGATTATAGTTTATGTTGTCCTTTAGTATCTCCTCGCTATCGCCCAATAGCACTACATCATCAGCATAAACTAAAAGCATATTAATACCATTGAGTTGTAGGCCTTCTTCATCCTCTAAAGATTTGATGGCATGCTCTAGTACAAAATTAAATAGGAGAGGAGATACTGCATCTCCTTGCTTGAACCCATTGTGAATTTCAAAAGTATCTGAAAACCGTAAATAAATAAATATGTAAAAATTGTAAAAGAATGTTATAAATATCATTGAAAAACATAAAAAATATTACATAATATTAATAAAGACAGAAATAGCTCTAGAGTAACAGTATTACAAGAATATACTATGGAAAATGAAAGGAAAGGTAATGTACTGTTAAGCCTAATATTTTGTGAAAGTGCATCCATTACTGTATAAGCCCTTGGATGTGTAATTCCTTTTGTTTTCTGAGTAAATATTATTTTGTGTTGTACAGAGAACAAGAAGACTACGTAGGACCAAGTTTTTCAACAATATCAAGTGTTGGTCCACATGCAGCGATTATTCACTATGAACCTTCTAAAAAGACAGACCGACAGATCACGACGGACGAAATCTACCTCTGTGACTCTGGTGGTCAGTACAAGTAAGTTCAAATAGACATTTCTGCTTTTAGTTCGTATCCTATTTTGATTAACTGTCTATTCTTTTGTATCTATTCCTTTCCTCAGTCTTTAGTGCAATATTTTACCTTGACTTAGGCTTTCGCGGCCGGAGTTATTATGATGATCTTGTAGAAGATTTTCGAGCTGTTGGCCGTGGTCTTGAGGCTTGTAATTCCCCAATGTTTCGCCAGAGACTGCTTCCGGCATCCTCAAGGGTTGTCTTGAGACTGGAAATTTTCTCGACTACCTGCCCTGTTTATACATTTATCCGGAGGTAGTCGACAAAATTTCCAGTCTCAAGACAACCCTTGAGGATGCTGGATGCTGTCTCTGGCGAAACGTCGGAGAACTACAAGCCTCAAGACCACGGCCAACAGCCCAGAAATCTTCTACAAGATCATCATAATATTTTACCTGTTTCCATTTTTGTTCTTCATTTAGATCTGATCGTGTCCAAGTGATCTTCTTCTTCTTCCTTCCAAGTATTAGGCCAAGGCCTGTTACGATCCTATAGAAAATTTTCCCTCCAGCATTTCATAGGACGGCCCACGTGTCCAAGTGATTTTACTCTAAATCTACTGTATTTTATGAACTATAAGACATACCTTAATTTTTAAGCATTTTTTAAAAAAAATAACTTTTTTACCATTTTATTATTAGAGTTCAAAGCCAGACTAAAAAAATCTCAGTTAATAAAACCATTCTAATCTTTAAAATCTCTAAAAATCTTCATCTGAACTTTCTTCTTCTTCTTTGTCGTCATCATTGTCCTCTTCATATATAAAATGGTGTTCACTGCCATCGAGAGCGTTACTTTCGCCACACTTCTTGAAAGATTTGACAATAACATCTTCTCTCACTCTAGACCATGAGTTTTTTTATCCAATGACACATTTGTTTGATTGTAGGTCGTTTTAAAGCTCCCTTCGGTGTCAATTCATGTTGGGTTTCATCCATCATCCATTTGTTCAAGTTCACTGGCATCGTAGACTGCGATGATGCATCATAGGGTGGACAGTGTTCTGGGATTGTGATGGCGGGTCGGGAGGGAGACAGTGTTATGGCAAGCTTGTGAATCCTTGCAACTCATGTTCGTTGCATCTAGTAAACTATGTGCATAAAATTGAAAAAAGAAGCAAAACTTTTGAAACAATTGGATAAACCGTTGGAATTGACAATTTGGGAAATGATATTCATTCAGAAGAATAAATATCGATCTATGAATTTCGATATTCCGGTGGATAAAAATTTAATTACAAAGTTTATAATCCCAACGAAAGATGGCAGCACAAGAGGTGATGTCACTAAAGAAATCAACAATCACGGAATTTCATCAGTGGAAGCCATGACTGAAGAAGGACATGATATTGTCTGAAACTGTCGGTATCAAAAAAGTTTGAAAATGTATGAGGTGAGTCGATTAAAATATGTTCTCCATTCACTGTTAATAAGTAATTTATTTACATCTTACTTCATAGATTGTTTTCTTAAACGTGGGAACTGCAGTTTTCAAAAGGACATATTCCTTCCATTTTCAACCGACATTATGACTACCGGATTTTCATTGGAATTTCTATCTATAACGTTGCCATCTGGTATTGATTTGATGAACTTCGAGATCAGGTCCCATTCATCAGAAATTTCGAAATTCATGGATTTAAATTTGTTCTTCTGAATATATATATATCTATCTTCTCCCAAACTGTCAGTTCTAAAGGTTGTTGTTGTTGTTTTCAAATGCTGGACCTTGGCACCGAAGCCATTAGCGTTCTTGCTCTCCAATATTTCTCTATGGTGGATCCAACAGGTAATACTTCACAGGTTTGTAGGTGCTCTTCATTCATTTCTTCGTCTTTATTACATAGAGGACAATTTGGATTCGTGTAGATTCCTATTTTATATAAATGTTTGGCCAAATAGTCATGTTCTGTAAGCAGTCTAAATTTTGCTACTGTAGTTTTACGTGGAATTTCTGGAATAATATCTGGCTTCTTTACTAAAATATTCCAATTTTTGTCTTTGGCTTTATTACATAGGTCTTGGTTTTGTTTGATTTTATATTTGTTTTTAATTAATCTTTTTATGGATGTGAAAGGTAAGCTTTTAGTGGTATTCTGAATTAAATTGGAGCCTTTTTTGGCAAGAAAATCAGCAGTGTCATTTCCGACAATTCCACAATGTGCAGGTATCCATTGCAATTGAATTCTTTTCTGTAGTTTTTGGAGTTGTTGAATCATTTTGTAGCACTCTTTAATTTGTATTGACTTCATTTTGTATGAATTTATTGCATATATTGCTGCCTTAGAATCAGAGAGTTGACAGCATTTTGAAATTTATTTATTCTGTATAGTAATTGTTGGAGTGTTTTAGAAGTTTGGCCTCTTTTTCAGTTTTATGACTCTCCAACAAACTATGTGCGGCAATAGCCGATTTTTGAATTTCACCATTTATAATATTTCTAAAGTGTTCCTTTGTGCGAGTGTCCAAATTCCGTTTTCTTTTTCTTTTTTTCATCTTTGTTCATCAAAAATATATGCTGGGTTTGAATCCAGGACCTTTAGCTTTATATGCTATTGCTCTGCCACTGAACTATCCAAGGCCAGCAATAATTTTGATAAATTCCAGATTCCACCTGTACGTCTTCCTTGCCTCGTAACGTAGGCCTCCCTACTTTTCTCCTTTCATCCAGCTTAGCGTTTGATATCATCCTGGGCAAACATGATAATTTTATGGTGAAATTAAATGTTTCTTACCTCTCCTCATATATATTTTCTAAGTTGATCGCGATTTCAAGACTATAACTGTCTCATCATCAGAACTTTGTTGGCGACTGGTGTTATGTCGATCGGAAGAAACTCTTCTTCCCTCTGTTGGTGGACCGATGAACCTCTGGATCAGGTCAAAATTTGCGGGAATTTCGAAGTTCATAAGTTTTGACGATTTTATTATTAATTTAACACTTCTCATTGAAGGATAAATTATATTTGAAGAGAAAAATTTTCGCCTAGACCGAGACTCAAACCCGGGACACTTGGCCCAGAAAGCCAACGGTCCCGGGTTCGAGTCTCGGTCTAGGCGAAAATTTTTCTCTTCAAATATAATTCATAAGTTTTCTTTTGTTTTTCTGAAAAGATCCACATTCAGAAAAACAAAGGAAAACTTATTAACTTCGAAATTCCTGCAAATTTTGACCTGATCCAGAGGTTCATCGGTCCACCAACAGAGGGAAGAAGAAGAGTTTCTTCCGATCGACATAACACCAGTCGCCAACAAAGTTCTGATGATGAGACAGTTATAGTCTTGAAATCACGATCAACTTAGAAAATTTATATGAGGAGAGGTAAGAAACATGTAATTTCACCATAAATTAAACCTCATAGTGATTAATTCCTATAAAACTTAAATGATAATTTTATTTTATATGTGTATGTATAATTATAAAATATAAATTTGCCAGGGATGGGACTACAGATATCACTAGAACTGTTCATTTTGGAACTCCTTCGCAGTACGAGAAAGAATGTTTCACTCGAGTTTTCAAAGGCCAGTGCTTCATGGGTACAACAGTGTTTCCGACCAAGACTAAGGTAAAATCACATTCATTGTAACAGAAAATTGTATTTCTATTTCATGTTTTCTTTAACACTACCTTTTTTTTTGTTGCAAGTAAAGCTTATATTTTCGGTGATTAAATTTGTCACTTGCAGTAAAGAACAAATTAATAAAATTCATCGGAGAACATATTGTTTAAACAACTCACCTCATAGGATTCATGCTTCCATGACATCGCGATTTCAAACATAGTCATGTTCATCTTCAGCCATAACTCCGACTGACGAAATTCTTCGGCCGTCAACTATTCTATTGTCGCCATTTTCAGTGCTGCCATCTATGGTTGAATTTATGAACTTCGAAATCAAAGTAATTTCGTTAGGGATATCAAAATTCATTGATCTATTTTTGTTTTTCTGAATGTATATTTTTTCCCAAACTGTCAATTCCAAAGGCTTCTCTACTTGTTTTAAAAGTTTAGCTTCTCTTCCAATTTTATGATGTTCTAATAAACTATGTGCAGCAATTGCAGATTTTTCAATTTCACAATTTTTAATTAAAAATGAGAACATCATAAAATTGGAAGAGAAGCATAACTTTTAAAACAAGTAGAGAAACTTTTGGAATTGACAGTTTGGGAAAAAATATACATTCATATATTGGCTTTTCACATGTTAGACTATTTAAATTCCATTAGATTAGCTTTCAGGTTGGTTTTTCACAGGTTAGAGTACTTAAATTGCATTAGGTTAGCTTTTAGGTTCAATGGCAACGTGAGTTCAAATATTGTGTATATGTTGGCTGCATCCCATGATTACATAGTGTAAACCGCTTCACGTCTGTTGATGCATGCACATGGTGTATGATTGGAACCTACAAAAATTTTCTTGACACATGTTGTAAATTATTTCTAGACATTGATTTTTCTCTTACTTGAATAAGAAGCTGCTAGGAAGTCCATAGAATGAAGGTTCTCGACTCCAAGCACACCGGTTTATATAAGCAAGAGAAAAATCAATGTCTAAATCGGGAGCTTAATGGATAAAGCACTGGAATGGAATTCCAGAGATCCTGAGTTCACATTCTGGTTTAGGCATTAATTTTCCTCTTAAAATATTTTTCCTTTAATGTAAGTGACAAATTTAGCATTAAAACTCCACAAAAATGCATTTATATTTGTTTGAAATGTTTTAATATTTTTGTAAATGCGAAGGTAAATTTAATGTTTACAATACACAGATTATAAACAGATATAGCGTCGCTGTCAATTGTTGGATTTGCATGAATCTGGTGCCATTAGAAAGAGAAACTCAAATAGTTTAGTACCTACCTCAAAGACACTCATTGTGTAGAACGTAGGATCTTCAAAACAGTGGATTTAGGAATTTTTAATTCTTGGCTAGCCTTTCGCACAGATTTTCGAGGACTACGTGCAAATGCCTCCTGCACATTTTCCACAATTTCCACATTGACAGGCCGTTTCCCTGAATGGGTTTTCCTCTTGTCACATTTGCATCCATCCTCAACAAACTGTCTATACCATTTCAGAATCGTTTTGTTACCTCATGTTACCTCGGTGCCTCATGTTGGAAATTCTGTCTGAAAGCACGCTGAACACTTACAACACTTCGTGTGCTATGGTATTCCAATACACGCCAACTACGTTCTCTACGTTCCTGTGGGTTTGCCATAACACCATAAATTCACGAAGACTTGACAATTGTAACAGTGGTTATGCTCCTTGCCTCTGGTCCCGAGGGTCGCAGGTTCAAACCTGGCCGGGGTCGATGGATTTTTTAGGATGGAAAAATCCAAGGAGCAAGTCCTCCTGGAGGGACTTTAAGCCATGGGTCCCGAGTCTGAAGATTTTCAGGCTCGTAAAAAATCCTTAAGCCTGAATGAAAGGCCTCTAAGCAAAATTTACCGAATTTTCCCGTCCTAGTACTACCTTGGTTTCCTAGATGTCAGTATGAGGCGGAACGCTGACCATGGACCACTCAAAATGACATCTATATGAAAACAAGTGTAACTAAATTAGTATGATTCAAATTCTTTCCTGTAGGGGGAGAACGCCTAAATCTCTGTTAAGGGAAAACATAGGCTTACAATACCATTTAACACCAACAACAATGGCAAATGAAATCAAAACAGTGTCTGTTTACAACTTTTTTCTTTCTTCTTGTGCTGCCATCTTTTGCAGGTCAACAATATCAATTGCACAACTCCTGAAATTGTTTGAATTTCTCTTTCTGATGACACCAGTGCCAAGTAAATCCAACAACTGGTAGCGATGCTGTAACTGTTTATAGCCGGGAAATGTTTCTGTGGACACGCCGTATATGTAATTTAAAAACAATTTTGATATTTCAGGGAAACTGTTTAGATACTCTTGCTAGGAAGTTCCTGTGGGATGTGGGACTGGATTACATGCACGGAACAGGTCATGGGATTGGGATGTACCTCAATGTGCATGAAGGTCCTATGGGAATATCATGGCGTGTCTACCCAAATGATCCTGGACTTCAGGAAGGCATGTTTCTCTCTAATGGTAAGATTGTTTATAATTTATTAATATTCTATTTCATAGTTTTACTCCAATAATAACGGGCTTCCAATATAAAACTGGACCGGCCTCACGGAATTTCACCCGGCATGCAGTGCTGTCTCTTCCTCCTGCAATTCACCCTGCCTGCCACCTGTCCTTGAACTGTTTCTTACCTTATAGAAAATGCTGGAAATGTTGTCCTCCCGCACACGTGCTATGGGATCACCTTGGTTTAGACAATGAACACGTGTACACTTGTAAGGTTTGAGTTTTAACAATTTTGTTGCTGTATGTGCAGAAGATACTGAAATCCCAACTTCTTGTGCTAATTTCGGTAATGATTTTTGTGGTGAACGTTCCAAATTTTCACCAATTTCGTCTAATTTTTCTTCGGTGAGAACCGTACGCCTTCGCATGTGTTTCTTATTTTGTACTGAACCAGTGGTCTCAAATTTAGTCACAAGATCGTGGATTGTCGATCTGGAAGGAGGTAATTGTCCGGGGAAGTTCCGAATAAATTCCTCGCGAACGCGACGAGCTGATTCGTATTTATAATAACATTTACACACATAATTGCGCTGCTCTAATGTCAGCTGACGTCTCATTTTTTCGAACGATAGTAAACTGACTAGTTCAAGGACGAGCGGCTGGCAGAGTGAAATGCGGACGAGGAGAGAGCGCTGCCTGACGGGTGAAACCCCGTGAGGCCGGTCCGGGTTTATATTGGAAGCCCGGTATAATAAAATGAGACCAGTCTAATGGGTTAGTGTTCATGACTACTGTTCATGAGGTCCTGGGTTTGATTCCCGGTCAAACCATAGGAATTTTTCCTCAAAGGGAATTATTCTTGTGGTTGCCCATGTCTGGAATTAAGGTTAAGAACTGTCATGAGTCTTCATTGTCATTTATCACCCATCATATCATCGGGGCAACGTAACTCCACCTTCATCATTTTTTATTTTTATCAGTTTTTTCATTTTTATATTTAATTAATGTTGGGAAGTAAACATTATGAGGTATAATCATTAAAATTCATCGGAGAACATATTGTTTAAACAACTCACCTCATAGGATTCATGCTTCCATGATATCGCAAATTCAAACATAGTCATGTTCATCGTCAGCCATAACTCCGACTGATGAAATTCTTCGGCTGTCAACTATTCTATTGTCGCCATCTTCAGTGCTGCCATCTATGGTTGAATTTATGAACTTCGAAATCAATGTAATTTCGTTAGGGATATCAAAATTCATTGATCTATTTTTGTTTTTCTGAATGTATATTTTTTCCCAAACTGTCAATTCCAAAGGTTTCTCTACTTGTTTTAAAAGTTTAGCTTCTCTTTTAAAACAAGTAGAGAAACCTTTGGAATTGACAGTTTGGGAAAAAATATACATTCAGAAAAACAAAAATAGATCAATGAATTTTGATATCCCTAACGAAATTACATTGATTTCGAAGTTCATAAATTCAACCATAGATGGCAGCACTGAAGATGGCGACAATAGAATAGTTGACGGCCGAAGAATTTCATCAGTCGGAGTTATGGCTGACGATGAACATGACTATGTTTGAAATCGCGATATCATGGAAGCATGAATCCTATGAGGTGAGTTGTTTAAACAATATGTTCTCCGATGAATTTTTTTCATTTTTATTGGTTTTTATAAGTTTATTTGAACTATGGTTATTTTTCGGTGCTAATTTAATATTAAACTTCTCAAATATCTTTTGGAATTTATTTGTTTTTTTTCTTTACCATTGATTCCAATGGATTTCTATTGTTTTTCAGAACCTGGTTACTATGAAGACGGAAAATTTGGAATCCGCATAGAAGATATAGTGAGAATAGTAAAAGCAGATACTCCACATAACTTTAAGGAGCGCAATTTTCTTACTTTTGAGACTGTTTCTCTAGTCCCAATCCAGACCAAGATGCTGGTACCTGAAATGCTTACAGAGAGAGAGGTAAATAAATATACCTTATCCGCTCTTAGAGTGATCCTAACATAAACAAATGCCAATTGTATCCTTACGTCATTCACGCCACAATTACTGTCACATTGACAGGGAGCACGTGTGAATTATATAAGACATGTGATCGTTGAATGGGGTAGATTACAAGAAAGCTGATGAGATTTTTCACTGAACTTGTGAAATACATTTAAAATAAGTCTTTTTTTTTTACCACTTGCTAGTCAAAGGTTTGCCAGACCTGTGTTTTAAAAATTTAGGTAGCGACAAAGCAACAGAAGACTTGATACCTTCAGCCATTTTGTTTAAGAATCGACTGAAGCATGTCTCAAATGCATCATCCATATGTAATAAACTATGTTAATATATTGATTTAGGCTTTCACGGCCGGAGTTACTATGATGATCTTGCAGAAGATTTCCGGGCTGTTGGCCGTGGTCTTGAGGCTTGTAGTTCCCCAACGTTTCGCCAGAGACTGTGTCCGGCATCCTCAAGGGTTGTCTTGAGACTGGCAATTTTGTCGACTACCTGCTCTATTTATACATGTATCCACGACGTGTTCTCTGCGCGGTCCGTTACTTCGTAAATTGTATCTGCCTTCTGGTTGGTTAGCCTTAGGGTCTTCCATTGCACCAATGAGGTTGCTGTCTGATGTTGTAGTAGATTGTTCTTGTAGAGGTTTACATCTGGCTTTTGTTAAGACTGGTATCCATGCTTTGTTGACTTTTAATGATTCTTCTTTTCTATTGTAACTATTTTGATGATTGAATATTTCAATGGCTTCTCGTTGCAGACGGGTAAAATAGTGTGTGCAGTTAGACAGTTGAAATCGGTATCGTGAAAACACAGAACTGTATGAGGTGAGATGTAAAAACATTTTATCCATATTGAAAATTACCACATGGTTGTAATCATCATCATCTTCAAGGTATGGGCCTGTTGACCCGTTCCGCTCCCCGGTGCACTATATGCTGCAGGTGCAGGTCGTCTTTCCAATGACATTTTGGTCTTCCTACATTTCTTCGGCCTAGAGGCCAATAATGAAGCAGCTGTTTAGATAAACGATTATTTGGCATTCTTTGTATATGTTCAAACCAATTACGTTTATTTGTGTGTATTCTCTCGTTTATATTATATATTTGTAATTCATCTCTGATATTGTTTATTTTTTATTTCACTCACCTCATACTTCATAACTCCTAGCATACCCAGGGTTTCATCACATCCTTTGTGACATTCTCAATGCTGCGTCACGTTCACAACTGACGTCCGGCTGCCTTCTATCCTGCAGACTGACCTCAGCGCCATCTGATGGCTGACCGACGAACTTCCAAATCAGTCCTCTCTCCTTATAACCGGGTATTTCAAAATTCGTAGTTGTATTTTCATTCTTGCATATGTAAATTTTTTCCCAAATTGTGAGTTCCTTCGGTTTTTCCAATTGTTTAAGTAATTTTGTTTTGGTTTCTATTCTATGTTTTTCTGATGTCTTGACTTCCCTTTTGATCTCTTAGAGATACACCTGCAACTGATCTGAGAAATCTCATTTCTATTGTCTCAATTTTATTTATAGTTGTAATTATTATTTAATTTTAGGAAGTGATATTTTGAGGTTATTTTAATTATATTATTTTTAGTCTGATCATCTTACCTCAATATTAATGTTGATTTGTTTTTGAACTTGTTTCAAAACAATTCTAGACAAGCTGACGATAAAACAGAATTGTTTTGAAACATGTCCAAGAACAAATCAACATTAATATTGAGGTAAGATGATCAGACTAAAAGTAATATAATTATTTTTATATATTAAATTTGGGAATTTTTAACATTATGAGGTTCAAATTTATAAGAATTGAATTAATCGTGATTATTTCATTCTTCATACTTCTATATTTCTTTAAATACAGCACTGCAGTATCGGCAATTTCTTATCACCATCATCAGCTGTTTTCACGATTGTCAATTTTTACTTTTGTTGATAATTATCCAAACTGCCATCTGATGTTCTTTTAAAGAATTATTTTCTAAACTGCCATCTGGTGTTCATTTTAATGAATCATTTTCTAAACCGCCATCTGTTGTATTTTTGAAGAACTTTGTAATCAAGCTAGGTTCATCTGGAATTTCGAAGTTCATAGTTCTAGAATGGTTTTTTTGAATATATATTTTTTTTCCCAAACTGTTAAATCTATTTGGGAAAAAATATATGTTCAAAAAACCATACTAGAACTATGAACTTCGAAATTCCAGATGAACCTAGCTTGATTACAAAGTTCTTCAAAAATACAACAGATGGCGGTTTAGAAAATGATTCATTAAAATGAACACCAGATGGCAGTTTAGAAAATAATTCTTTAAAAGAACATCAGATGGCAGTTTGGATAATTATCAACAAAAGTAAAAATTGACAATCGTGAAAACAGCTGATGATGGTGATAAGAAATTGCCGATACTGCAGTGCTGTATTTAAAGAAATATAGAAGTATGAGGTATGAAATAATCACGATTAATTAAATTCTTATGAATTTAATTACCTCATGGTGTTACTTCTTATTGTAATTTTGATTAAAATTATCGTTTATGTTTCTAGATCAAACATCTGAATGAGTATCACACTCGATGTCGAGAAATAGTTGGGCCTCTGCTGAAACAGATGGGACATCATGAAACTTACGAATGGCTGTGTCGAGAAACGAAACCTATTGGATAGGCTGTGAATTAATTTAGAACAAAACAGTAAATATATACAAATTGAAAAGATAAAGGATTTACAAATCATTATAGCTTAAGAGTTGTTTTACTTGCTTATAAACTACCTACAAATTCAAGTGATGTTTGAGTAATCAGAATATTTTTATATGTACTGTACTTAACATTTTATTTTATCATACATGTTCAGAACAATTTCTGGTGCTATAAGTTATGTACTGTATTTTACGGATTGTAAGACTCACCTTAATATTTAAGCAATTTAAAAAAAAAAACCCTTTTTACCATTTCTATTATTAGATTGCAAAGTCAAACTTTCTTCTTCTTATTCATAATTTGTAGGATTTTCATCCTGTTTATTTCCAAAATCACTCCTCGGAGGAAGACGTACTGGATGTGCATTCACTGTCTATCCATCTCTTGGCTGGTCTTCCTCTTGTTCTTCTCCCGTCCATTGGTCTATCTTCTTTAGCTCTTTTTGCAAGTCGGTTGTCTTCCATTCTTTCTATATGGCATTTCCAATATTTTCGTCTATCTATAATAAATTTGATTATGTCTTGAATATGACATTTGTCCCTAATTTCTGTGTTGTATATCTTATCAAATAATATTTTCCCCTGAATAGTTCTTAAGATATTAAATTAATGTTGGGAAGTAAACATTATGAGGTATTAAATTTGAAGAGAAAAATTTTCGCCTAGACCGGGACTCGAACCCGGGACCCTTGGCTTTCCGGGCCAAGTGCTCTACCAACTGAGCTACCGAGGCGAGTTACGATCTAGACGCAAATTTTTCTCTTATATACGTTAATCATTAAAATTCATCGGAGAACATATTGTTTGAACAACTCACCTCATAGGATTCATGCTTACATGATATCGCGATTTCAAACATAATCATGTTCATCTTCAGCGATAACTCCGACTGACGAAATTCTTCGGCCGTCAACTATTCTATTGTTGCCATCTTCAGTGCTGCCATCTATGGTTGAATTTATGAACTTCGAAATTACATTCAGTGCTGCCATCTAAGGTTGAATTTATGAACTTCGAAATCAATGTAATTTCGAAGTTCATAAATTCAACCAAAGATGGCGACAATAGAATAGTTGACAGCCGAAGAATTTCGTCAGTCGGAGTTATGGCTGAAGATGAACATGATTATGTTTGAAATCGCGATATCATGGAAGCATGAATCCTATGAGGTGAGTTGTTTAAACAATATGTTCTCCGATGAATTTTAGTTCTTAAGATCTTCATTTCACATGTGCTTATTATTTGTTTAGTTTCTGTTGTATCAACCCTAGTTTCTGTTCCATATTTGGAAAGCCAAACTTAAAAAAAAATTCTTTAAGTTCCCTGAAATATGTCAGCTGAACTTTCGTCGTCGTCATCCTTGACTCCATATATAAGAGGTCTTCACTGCCATCAAGAGCGTTACTTACGTTATAATTCTTTGAAGATTTAGCAATAATGTCTTCTCTTGCTCTAGGCCACGACTGTTTTATCTACTGACATACATTTTGATTGTATGTCATTTTAAAGCTCACTTCGGCGTGAATTGATGTTGGATTTCATCCATCATTCATTTGTTCAAGTTCATTGGGATTCTAGACTACAATGACGCATCATAGGCTAGACAGTGTTCTGGGTTTGTGATGGCAGGGCAGGAGGAAATCTGTTAGCAAGCTTGTGAATCCCCGCAACTCATGTTCATTGCATCGGAGCATTGCTGCTGCGAATTGAATCCAATGTTATCAGATAGAGATAATTCCTGTGGCATTGAATATATGGCATTTTTAAGACTGACAGGAATTTTAAATATAACACTAGACATTTTTATATTAATTTTGAGTATAAAATTGCATTGAAAATTTTCAACAGTCTATTACACAGGTTAATAAATATTGCATTTAATGTAGTGGATTTTGTGAATGAATATAATCGTATTGTGTACATAGCTAATAAAGAAGACATAATAAAGAAGAAATTAAAGAAAGTTAAACAACAAAAAAAGGTTACATGAGTACTCCACTCTGCAACATAGTTCCAAGAAAGATGAAAAACTCAAGAAATATACTTACCATCCAGAAGTTCGTAACAAATTAAAAAAATTTAATATAACATTGGCTCCGATTAACAAATTCAGCCTGGGTAATCTTCTGTTAACTAATAATAAAATTACCCCAGACAACAAAAAATCTGAATGAAGGTTTTCGGGCTGTAGGCTGTGGTCGTGAGGCATACCGAAAACCTTCATCAAGATCATCATAGCAACTCCGGCCGTGAAAGTCTACGTGAATACAAAATATCTGAAATTTATCAAATTAATTGCAAAGATTGCAATAAATTATATATAGGAAAAAGAAAAAGGAATTTGGACACTCGTAAAAAAGAATACTTTGGAAACATAAAGAATGGAGAAATTGAAAAATCAGCTATAGCAGCACATTGTTTATTAGAGCATCATAGAATTGAAAAAGAAGCAAAACTTTTGAAACATCTATCTAAACCTTTGGATTTAACAGTTTGGGAAAAAATGTATATTCAACAAAATCATACTAGAACCATGAACTTCGAGATTTTGGATGAACCAAGCTTGATTACAAAGTTCTTCAAAAATACACCAGATGACAATTTAGAAAATGACTCCTTAAAAAGAACACCAAATGACAGTTTGGATAATTACCGGCAAAAGAAAAAAATTGACAGTCGTGAAAACAGCTGATGATGTTGATGATGGTCGCTGATACTGCGGTGCTGTGTTTAAAAAACATAGAAGTATGAAATAAGAAGAATTCACAATTCATTTAATTCTTATAAAACTTTTCATCTGGAAAAAAAAAAAAAAAATAGGAAAGCGATAAGATTTGTTAATTTAACTTTCACAGGGAAAGAACACTATGAGGTTTAATTTAATAATTACATTAATGTATTTATTACCTCACCTCATATCCTTTTTCTTCTATACTGCAGTTTTGGAGCTTATCTCCATCGTCAGTAGCCTCTGGTCGACCGGTGTTATGTCGTTTCTTGGCGGTTTCCTTCTTACTTCTGTCGGTGGACCGATGAACCTCTGGATCAGGTCAAAATTTGCGGGAGTTTCAAAATTCATGAGTTTGTCTTTTTTGTTTTTTTGGATGTGGATTTTTTCCCAGACTGTGAGTTCCTTTAGTTTATCTGTTTGTTTGATTAGGCTAGCTTCTGTATCAATTAAATGTTTTTCGGACCAAGCATGGGCTGCTTTGAAACTCCCGCAAATTTTGACCTGATCCAGAGGTTCATCGGTCCACCGACAGAAGTAAGAAGGAAACCGCCAAGAACGACATAACACCGGTCGACCAGAGGCTACTGACGATGGAGATAAGCTCCAAAACTGCAGTATAGAAGAAAAAGGATATGAGGTGAGGTAATAAATACATTAATTTAATTATTAAGATTTGTTAAGTTTAGGAAGAGCAAAGAATTTTGTAGTTTATAAGCAAGTAAACATCTTAATTAGTAAAATTTTTTACTTTAGTGTTCTTTTATTAAATAGAATCAAGTTATTATTGAAATTAGATTAGGTTATTAAAGCTAGCTTTTATGTTTAATTTATATATATGTTAATTTTAGGCTTTTTGATTAGATTTTTTTATGCATAATGCGGAATTTGTTCCAATTCCCACCGAGCTGCCTTGATGCAATATTTTTATTATGATGACGTCCAAGTTTTGATGAAAAATTAAAATCTAACTAAAAAGCCTAAAATTATTAACTTCATTTGTTAGTTTTTTTGTATAAAACTTATAATAAGTGACACTGAAGTGAAAGATTTCCATAAAGTTATTATATAAAGTATATAATTCATTTATGTATCGGGGTATAAAAAGAACTTTATCCATGAAGAACATAATTTTTAAATAGATAAAGCTTTTTCGATGTTTTTATTATTCATTTCATACGTCTCAATGATGGATAAATTATATTTGAAGAGAAAAATATACTTAATAGTGAGTGGAGAACATATTTTTAACGACTCACCTCATACAATTTCAAATTTCTTTGATACCAACGGTTTCTGACAACATCTTGTCCCTCTTCAACTTCCACTGATGAAATTCTCTGGTTGTTGATTTCTCTATGGACGTCGGTGGGCGGGAATTACAACGTAGATAGAGAAAAGTTTGCGTTTAGATCATTACTTGCTCAGGTGGTAGAGTCTAGAGAATCAAGGGTACCGGGTTCAAGTCCCTGTCTGAGCGTATAATTTTTCTTTTCAAATATGAGTCACCTCATAATGTTTACTTCCCAACATTAATTTAAATATAGAAAAATATATGCTCAGACTAGGGTTTGAACCCAGGACCTTTCGCATTTCTCTGCAAATCCTCTACCAACTGAGCTACCTGAGAAACTCCAATCTAAATGCAAATTTTTTTTATATACACTGTTAATTCCTGAGCGCCAAATGCTGGGAAAGCTTTGCTTTGATCTTGCAAATGGCGGCTTTCTTACATTAGTAAAAGGGAATTAACAGTGTATGTAAGAGAAAAATTTGTGTTTAGATTGGAGTTTCTCAGGTAGCGCATAGAACGTGAAAGGTCCTGGGTTTAAACCCCAGCCTTGAGCATATATTTTTCTTAATAGTGAGTGGAGAACATATTTTTAACGACTTACCGTGGTGGACTAGTGGTTATACTCCTTGCCTCCAAGGAGCAAGTCCTCCGGGAGGGACTTTAAGCCGTGGGTCCCGAGTCTGAAGATTTTCAGGCTCGTAAAAAATCCTTAAGCCTGACTGAAAAGGCCTCTAAGCAAAATTTACCGAATTTTCCCGTCCTAGTACTACCTTGGTTTCCTAGATGTCAGTATGAGGCGGAACGCTGACCACGGACCACTCAAAATGACATCTATACGAAAACAAGTGTAACTAAATTAGTATGGTTCAAATTCTTCCCTGTAGGGGAGAGCGCCTAAATATCTGTAAAGGGAAAACATAGGCTTACAATACAATACAATACCTCATTCATAGTTAAATATGGGAAATAACATTATGAGGTTCTTAATTCGTAAATTAATGAGTAATTTTTTAACATCTTACCTCATATTTTATGTTTCTTCAAACACGGGAACTAGTTTTCGAGAGAAGGATCTCTCCCATTTTCAACCAACATTATGAAAATGGGAGAGATCCTTCTCGAAAACTAGTTCCCATGTTTGAAGAAACATATAACACTTTGGCTAGACCAGTGTTGACCTATGGTAGTGAAGCATGGGCACTAAAAAGACAACATGAAAGCAGAATAACGGTTTGTGAAATGAGATTCATGCGCAGAACAGCGGGTTACACCAGATGGGATCGGAAAAGGAACACCGATATCTTAAAAGAATTGAAGACTACGCCAATTTTGGAATATATTAAACAGTACCAACTAAATTGGAAGCACCATCTTGAAAGAATGAGTTCAAATCGGATCCCCAAAAAAAAAAAACTCCTGGCGCGACAGGCCTACAAGGCCCCTAGCCTACCATCCGGCTGCTGGCCTCACATCCGCATGTGTCAATCACAGAGGTAGATGGTAATCAACCAGTGTAGGGGTGACATGTGGTCAGCATGTCGAGTCCCCCAGCCTTTACAGCTGGTTTTCTCAACCTGGAGCCGCTACTTATTGTAGCTACGCAAATGCCTCACGATGCTGGGTGGGCACCGGTCCCATACTGGCCGAAATACCATGAGAAAATTTCTTCCCCCATGGAGACTCGAACCAGCGCAAGTCCCGTAGCTCTGCGCCAAGGCTTTCTGCCTTAACCACTCGGCTACGGCGCGGGACGGATCCCCAAAGCTGTTTATAATTATATACCAAGAGGACGAAGATCACTGGGCCGTCCTATGAAACGCTGGAGGGAAAATTCTCTATAGGATCGTAATAGGCCTTGGCCTAATACTTGGAAGGAAGAAGAAGAAGAAGAAGAAACATAAAATATGAGGTAAGATGTTAAAAAATGACTAATTAATTTACGACTTACCTCATGTAATTTCAAATTTCTTTGATACTGGTGGTTTCAGACAATATCTTGTCCCTCTTCAGTCATGGTTTCCACTCCACTGAAGAGGGACAAGATATTGTCTGAACCCGCCAGTATCAAAGAAATTTGAAATTATGTGAGGTTCCGATTGAGGGTCTTTCCACTTTTCAGCGGTTGCCCTTTTACCAGCCGGCTGCTGGCCCTTCACATCCACATGTGTCAATCACAGAGATAGATGATCAACAGCCAGTGTAGGGGTGACATGTGGTTAGCATGTCGAGTCCCCCAGCCGTTATAGCTGGTTCCTCAACCTGGAGCCGCTACTTATTGTAGCTACCCAATTGCCTCACGATGCTGGGTGGGCACCGGTCCCATACTGGCCGAAATACCATGAGAAAATTTTTTCCCCCATGGAGACTCGAAGCAGCGCAAGTCCCGTAGCTCTGCGCCAAGGCTTCCTACCTTAACCGCTCGGCTACGGCGCGGGACTAATTATGTGAGGTGAGTCGTTAAAAATATGTTCTCCACTCACTATTAATGATATAACCTCATAATGTTTACTTCCCAATATTAATTTAAGTATATTTTTCTCTTCAGATATATGATAAAGGTCTGTTTAATTCTCTATTGTATACAATATTTTACTTTCTAATGCATGTTGTATTCAATTTTAAATTTTTTAGTTGTGATTTTATATGTTCTCTATATAAGTGAGAGCTGCCTGTCATAAGGTTATACATATATTGACATTTTTATTACTAATTTAACACTTCTCACTGAAGGATAAATTATATTTGAAGAGAAAAATTTTCGCCTAGACCGAGACTCGAACCTGGGACCCTTGGCTTTCCGGGCCAAGTGCTCTGCCAACTGAGCTACCGAGGCGAGTTGCGATCTAGACGCAAACAAATATAAGAGAGAAATTTGCGTCTAGATCGCAACTTGCCTCGGTAGCTTAGTTGGTAGAGCACTTGGCTCGGAAAGCCAAGGGTCCCGGGTTCCAGTCTCGGTCTAGGCGAAAATTTTTCTCTTCAAATGTAATTATAAATATATGTTAGGTAATTGGGGTTTTATAAAACTCTGAACAGTTTCTAGGGAGTTTCAGAGATTTTTGATTCCTGGAATGATTACAAAATTGTTTTAGCAAAATATTCTTTTATCAGTAAATTTTAATCATTTATGAAAATAAACTAATAAAATAAAATAATGTATGAAAAAATTATTTTTTGTTTACTTATTAAGCTTAAATAAATATGTTGAGAAATTTCTAAAATAATTATTACATTATGTAAAATTGTAGACTTTCACGGCAGGTATTTTGATCCATGTATTTTATGTCTTTCGGGCTAAATGGCCGTGGTCTGGTTTTATTAAAACTCGACGTTTCGTCTACTACTGCGGTAGACATCCTCAGGAGATTCTGCGTGTTCTTTGACTTGTTGACTCTTCAAATGTTGATAACCAATCAGAAAAATAGCTCCAAAGTAACGGACCGTGTAGAAAACATCACCACACAATACTCAACTATAAATGACACGATTTCCAACACACAGCCAGTCTGCAGCCGACATTTGAAGAGTTAACAAGTCAAAGAACACGCAGAATCTCCTGAGGATGTCTACCGCAGTAGTAGACGAATCATCGAGTTTTAATAAAACCAGACCACGGCCATTTAGCCCGAAAGACATAAAATACATGAATTATTACATTTTTAAAGGTATCAGCATTTCAGATAAAAGAATTGCTAATAGCATAAATATAAAAATTGGGGGAGGTGATTTTCACAATTGATAAAATATGAATTTTGAGATTGCGTTGGCATCTTTTGATTAATGCTTATTTAGTTTTTTAACACTATATTTTAGCTAATAAAGCTTATTTTTTCAATGTTTTTATTTTAAATTTGTAACATTGAAGGGAAAATTAATATTTAAGAGAAAATTTTTCATCTAAACTGGGGATTTGGAACCCACGATCTCTGGTTTTCCGCATCAGCACTTTGATCAATAATCAATACTACAGGGCTTCCAATATAAAACCAGACCGGCCTTACGGAGTTTCACCCAGCACGCAGTGCTGTCTCTTCCTCCCGCAATTCACCCTGCCTGCCACCCGTCCTTGAACTGTTTCTTACCTTATAGAAAATGGTGGAAATGTTGTCCTCCCGCAGTTAAACAGGCATTATACCGAGTAAACACATTTAGATTGACACGCTGTAGTTCGGGCACTGTCAAGTTTCTGATTTCATTTCTTATGTTGTTCTTCAGTTCTTCCAATGTGTGCGGATTTGTTTTGTACATTTTGTCTTTCAGGCTACCCCACAAATAAAAATCAATATCGTCTAATTTTCCTTTGGTGAGAACCGTACGTCTTCGCGTGTGTTTGTTATTTTGTACTGAACCAGTGGTCTCAAATTTAGTCACAAGATCGTGGATTGTCGATCTGGAAGGAGATAATTGTCCAGGGAAGTTCCGAATAAATTCCTCGCGAATGCGGCGAGCTGATTCGTATTTATAATATTTGCACACATAAATGCGCTGCTCTAATGTCAGCTGACGTCTCATCTTGTCGAACGATAGTAAACTGACTAGTTCAAGGACGGGCGGCTGGCAGAGTGAAATGCGGACGAGGAGAGAGCGCTGCTTGACGGGTGAAACCCCGTGAGGCCGGTCCGGGTTTATAATGGAAGCCCGTTAGTAAAATTCATATCAAATTCCATTGAGGTGAAGTCATATGTTGAAAGTTAAAAATTAAATTGTACCTGTTGGTAGGTGCCGTCGTCCTCAACTTCGTTAAAATATTGTATATAAAATTAACTGGAGCACTTTCGGAAGTTATCTTCCATCTTCTGCAGGTTGAGCTTCCGCTACTTGTTGTTGTGTACAGTGATGTTTACTCCAACTGTTTGTAGCAGCAACTGACTTGTTTTTGACGATCTCATATAGTGGGTTTAACTGGGGTGCGTTCTCATTAAGAAGTGAGGTATTGTTTGTTTCCTTTATAATTTTGAGGTCTTCAAATACATTTAACCTAGCTGGAATGTTTTCTCGGTGGATTATCGTGAGAGTGTTTTCAATTGTGTTCATTCGATGATCTGCGTTAATGAGATGTTTAGCATAGCTTGATTTATCACCCGCGTGTATGAAGTCTTTCAGGTGTTCTTTATATCTTGTATTGAAATATGAGAACGCACCCCAGTCAAACCCATTATACGAGATCGTCAAAAACAAGTCAGTTGCTGCTACAAACAGTTGGGAGTAAACATCACCGTACACAACAACAACAAATAGTGGAAGCTCAACCTGCAGAAGATGGAAGATAACTTCCGAAAGCGCTCCAGTTAATTTTATATACGAGGGCGGATCGGAAAGTAACGGACAATAATTTTTTTCTGCCTTGGTATTGCAGCTAGAATGTTGAAATTTCACAGAGATATAGTTTGAAGTTTTCACTACAGATGGTATTTTTTTCTCAGGTGCACCTCTTGCGAGAGAAGCTTGAACTATGCAACAAAGATGGCGCGCATGCTACAGTCGTCCACAGGGCGGATCGGAAAGTAATGCACAATCATTTTTTTTTTTTAAATTTAATAGTAAAAAAAAGGAAAAAAATCACAAATGAACTTACATCTTTTACCTACTTTTCGACATAGTCACCAACTTTCTCAACACATTTTTCCCATCATGTTACCAGTTTCAATATGCCCTGTTCGTAGAAGTCCATTTGGTTGGAGTGTAGCCATCTGCACACTGCTGATTTCACTTCCACATCTGTCTCAAAGCGTTTGCCGTCTAGGAATCACTAAGGCGAATCACGTGGCGAATCACTAAGGTTCACGCGTCCCTCTTGGAAGAATGTGCACCACCTGGAGACATTGCTACGGTCCATACAATCATCCCCATACACGCCACGCATGTCCCTGTGAATTTCACTGGGTTTATGCCCTTTGGCCCACAAAAATCGAACAACACTTCTGTGTTCCTCACAGGTGGACGACTAGCATGCGCGCCATCTTTGTTGCATAGTTCAAGCTTCTCTTGCAAGAGGTGCACCTGAGAAAAAAATACCATCTGTAGTGAAAACTTCAAACTATATCTCTGTGAAATTTCAACATTCTAGCTGCAATACCAAGGCAGAAAAAATTATTGTGCGTTACTTTCCGATCCGCCCTGTACAATATTTTAACAAAGTTGAGGACGACGGCACCTACCAAGAGGTACAATTTAATTTTTAACTTTCAACATTTGATGAATAAGCTATCTACAGTGCGATCAGGATAGCCTTGGACAACAGACATGCCTTCGTCATCGTACAGCACAAACCCCGCGTTGCTGGTCTGCTGTCCAATGTTATACTGGCTGCACTGTAGATTCAATATTTAGACAGATGTTTTTCTCTTACTTATATATAATTCCATGTGCTTAAAGTCGAGAAGATTCATTCTACATAATTTCTAGCAGCTTCTTGTTCAAGAAGAATTTTTAGTGGAATTTTAACATTTTTTATTTTTTAGGAATTAACACTATGAGGTGTTTTTTGATGTTATTATTTTTTAAATTAACATGTTCCAGAATTGGACATAGTTTTATATCATCGTCATCATCTTCCATGCAAGTATTAGGCCGTGTGGCCTGTCACGGTCTCAAAGAGGAATTTTCCATCCAGCGCTTTTTTGGAGGTCCCAGCGATATTTTGCCTTGGGAGCAGTAGCGAAGTATGGCTTTTGGAATTCTATGAGATGGCATTCGTTGAAGATGGGCTTTCCATGGTGAAGAATGGGTTCTACATCCAACTCTTCCATAATTTCCTCATTTCTTTTATGGTCCCACTTTGTATAGCCTGCTGTACGGTGCATAAATTGCATCTTATTTGTTGTTATTCGGCTTTCATCTCTTCTACATATTGTCCATGTTTCACTACCATATCTTAATACTGGTCTTGCGAGAACCTTATAAAGCCGTAATCTTGTGTTCTTCTGTACTAAAGATGGTTTCATTATACTGTTAATTATCCCCGTTGTTTTTGTAAAATTTGTGATTTTCTTTGATATATCAGCTTCATCTTGAAATGTTAAATTATAACCCAAATAATTAAATTCGTTTACTCGTTCTAAAATTTCATCATCCAAAACAATTTTGCTAGGTATAGGGTATTTCCCACAAAAGGCCATCACTTTAGTTTTCTTTGTATTGATTTCCATATTTTACCTTTTTGCAATATATTAAAATTGTGTATAGAATACTGTAAATCTGTTTCTGTTGGAGCTATTAAAAAAAATTACATGAGTATTGGAAATTACATATAGGTGAGTCTTCGGTGTTGATGTTTTCTATACGGTCCGTTACTTTAGAGCTATTTTTTTGATTAGTTGTCACTGGCTTTATTTTGATGTTATATAGTGCTGGAATCCAAATTTTATTTATCTTCATGGTTTCTTTCTCGTTAAAGGAATTTGTGTTTAATTATTATAATTATTTGTAATAATGGAGCCCAGATAATTGAGGTTGCCATGGTTACAGAATGTTACACTTTTATTCTTGAATGTTTTTGTACTAAGAAATTAAACACAATAATGTTGTAATTATATTTGAAGAGAAAAATTTTTGCCTAGACCGGGACTTGAACCCGGGACCCTTGGCTTTCCGGACCAAGTGCTCTACCAACTGAGCTACCGAGGCAAGTTACGATCTAGACGCAAATTTTTCTCTTATGTACGTTGTAATTCCCTCGCGCCAAATGCTTGAAACCATAGCTTCTATCTTTGCAAATGGCGGCTTCTTAGTTAAGAAGACATTTATTGGGAATTTAACACTACTTTATAAAGCCAGTAGGGCTTCTATTGACGATTTTTATTATTAATTTAACATTTCTCATAGAAGGATAAATTATATTTGAAGTCTAGGTCTAGGCGAAAATTTTTCTCTTCAAATATAATTTATCCTTCTATGAGAAGTGTTAAATTAATAATAAAAATTGTCAATGTTGTAATTGTTTGTAATAATGGAGTCTAGATTAAGGTTGCCATGGTTACATATTGTTGGAACAAATTAATGTTTTCAATATGTAAAACAGAATCAGATATACAAAAAAAAAAAAGAACTTCCTAGATACCATTCATTGTTATTGTTTATAATCACAAACAATTGAGATTCTTACTGATTATAAATTAACAATCCTTCAGACTTGCTTATTTAAATTTGATGTTTTAACAAGTAGATTTCTTTCCTTTTTCCTAACAAACTATCCGTCATAATCTCTTCTGTGTATCACAGGTATTCCTAATTAGTAGAGACCGGATGTTAGGGAAAATGCCTACAGTTATTTATTATAGATATTGTAAAAGTGACTTCATATAAGTTCATACCGACGACCCTAGAGTTCTTTTCCATGAAGTTCATTTTGCCTATAAATGCCTATTTCAGCTTACAATGCCTATAAATGCCTATTTGCCATTTTTTCTTGAAATTAACTTAGTATTTCAATGAAGTTAATTGAAATGGACAAACTTCATGACACATATCATTGCATAGAAACCTAAAAGCGACTAGCAATATTATTTTTGATGTTGGTAACATTGAATTCAGTCTGTAGTCTTCGTTTTTACCTTTTGAAGAGTTGTTTTATGATGCCCAAAGAACGGACAATAGTAAACAGTAAGACAAACTGACCAATCTTGTGAAAGAATTTGGTGCGGAAATATTCTCAAGTGACGGTTCAATATTGTTTTGCAAAGTGTGTAAAATTTCAGTGAATTGCGCGAAAAAATGCCATATGTTTCGCAGCACGTACACACTGCAAAACATAAGTATGCTCTTTGTAAAAGGCAAAACAAGTTCCAAAATCATATCTGATATCTTTGTATTCTATTGATAGCATATGTTTATATTCTTTACTTAAGGCTGTAAAAATTTATGTTGTAATCCATTTTTTGTAAGAGCCTATTTTGAATTTTTAGTGCCTGTATTAATGATTTGTAGTGCCTTTTGCCTGCCTATTTTAAGTGTTTTAAGTGCCTAACATCCAGACTCTACTAATTAGTATATCCTATACCATTTCTGAGCTAAGTTTCAGTTGAACTACAAACTAACTTGCATAATGTATTACTCCACTGACTCTGCCTATTCGGGGGGGGGGGGGGGAGACAAGATGGTACCAATAATTAGGAATTCCCTCCATTTCTTATTCATTTATAACAAAAACTATATATGGACCTACCTAATCAGACATTTACACCTTTTCCATGAAGTCAGTATATATCCGTAATACTTTTCATTCAAAGTTAAAATTGGGAAACACATTATGAGGTTCTTAATTAATAAATTAATGAGTCATTTTAACATCTTACCTCATATTTCATGTTTTTCAAACACGGTAACTATAGTTTTCAAATTATCTTGTCATTCATTTTCAACCGCCATTATGACTACCGGAAATTTAAATCTATGAATTTCGACATTCCGGATGATCGTGACCTCATCTCAAAGTTCATCGAATCAACACCAGATGGCAACGATATCTCGAAGTTCGTCAAATCAACACCAGATGACAACGTTATAGAGGGAGATTCCAACGAATATCCGGTAGTCATAATGGCGGTTGAAAATGAATGACAAGATCATTTGAAAACTATAGTTACCGTGTTTGAAAAACATGAAATATGAGGTAAGATGTTAAAATGACTCATTAATTTATTAATACTTGTCATGTTTCACAACAATAGAGGGCGGCTGATTTTACATTGGTGTTGAACAGTTTTGTCCTCCTATTTTTCCACGTGGGGTGTAACTCAGCAAAAGCTCCATTTGCTAGATGAATCGGTCTTTTTATATCATTGAACTCATTTTATCTCGAGGCTCCCAATACAAGCTTACAAAGTGTTTGGATTGTTGTGCTGTGGTGTTTATTGCCGGACACTGTAGGAAGTGATGTGGGCCGGTTTTACGAGGGCAGATCGGAAAGTAACGTACAATAATTTTTTTCTGCCTTGGTATTGCAGCTAGAATGTTGAAATTTCACAGAGATATAGTTTGAAGTTTTCACTACAGATGGTATTTTTTTCTCAGGTGCACCTCTTGCGAGAGAAGCTTGAACTATGCAACAAAGATGGCGCGCATGCTACAGTCGTCCACAGGGCAGATCGGAAAGTAACGCACAATAATTTTTTTCTGCCTTGGTATTGCAGCTAGAATGTTGAAATTTCACAGAGATATAGTTTGAAGTTTTCACTACAGATGGTATTTTTTTCTCAGGTGCACCTCTTGCGAGAGAAGCTTGAACTATGCAACAAAGATGGCGTGCATGCTACAGTTGTCCACCTGTGAGGAACAGGGCGGATCGGAAAGTAACGCACAATAATTTTTTTTTAAAAAGTTTAATAGTAAAAAAAAGGAAAAAAATCACAAATGAACTTACATCTTTTACCTACCTTTCGACATAGTCACCAACTTTCTCAACACATTTTTCCCATCGTGTTACCAGTTTCAATATGCCCTGTTTGTAGAAGTCCGTTTGGTTGGAGTGTAGCCATCTGCGCACTGCTGATTTCACTTCCACATCTGTCTCAAAGCATTTGCCGGCCAGGAATTTCTTCATGGGACTAAACAGATGAAAGTCCGATGGTGCGGGATTGCTGCTGTTGTCGGCCGGCCGGAGCGTGGCGAATCACTAAGGTTCACGCGTCCCTCTTGGAAGAATGTGCACCACCTGGAGACATTGCTACGGTACATACAATCATCCCCATACACGCCACGCATGTCCCTGTGAATTTCACTGGGTTTATGCCCTTTGGCCCACAAAAATCGAACAACACTTCTCTGTTCCTCACAGGTGGACGACTGTAGCATGCGCGCCATCTTTGTTGCATAGTTCAAGCTTCTCTCGCAAGAGGTGCACCTGAGAAAAAAATACCATCTGTAGTGAAAACTTCAAACTATATCTCTGTGAAATTTCAACATTCTAGCTGCAATACCAAGGCAGAAAAAAATTATTGTGCGTTACTTTCCGATCCGCCCTCGTAATAAATAAGGCAAGTCTTACCTCGTAAAAAAATTATGTTCTTTTGGACATGTTTCAATATACTTGCATATCAACAATAGCTTGTGCAGCTGATTGCAAAATTTTCAGTCTTAGGGCCAGGTGGTGATGCACAACTTTTAATCTGTGGATTGTGCACCAGATTCCAGTATTAATCAAGTTATGAAACCATCCCTTGTACAAAAAAACTTACGTTTATGTAACACTTTGGCTAGACCAGTGTTGACCTATGATAGTGAAGCATGCACACTAAAAAGACAACATGAAAGCAGAATAACGGCTTGTGAAATGAGATTCATGCGCAGAACAGCGGGTTACACCAGATGGGATCGGAAAAGGAACACCGATATCTTAAAAGAATTGAAGACTACGCCAATTTTGGAATATATTAAACAGTACTACCTAAATTGGAAACACCATCTTGAAAGAATGAGTTCAAATCCGTTCCCCAAAGCTGTTTATAATTATATACCAAGAGGATGAAGATATCTGGGCTGTCCTATGAAACGCTGGAGGGAAAATTTTCTATAGGATCGTAACAGGCCTTGGCCTAATACTTGGAAGGAAGAAGAAGAAGATTCCAGTATTAAATTGCAAACATCTCTCCAATATATATGTTGAGAAGGCATGTGGTATTTTTTATGGGAATGTTAAGTCTGGTGGCCCTCTTGGTGATTTTTGTTAGGAGTTTGCTACGTTCCAGTACCAGATTTCACCTTCTCCCTTCTCTTCATGCCTCATATAACACTCTTTATATGCTACACAAACATGTACTCGTCCTACACTCCTCTCTGTACACAATACAAGAATACAAAGTCTATGTGAAGTGGTCTGTCAAAGTGGTGCTTAAATTGTTTGTGTAAAGTGCAGTGGATGGAATTAAAACACACACTTTAAGGGAGGATAAAAATATTACGAATTCAGTATTTGAGAATATAGTTCTTAGGAAAATTTTTGGACCAAAGAGATATGAACAAACAATTGAATTAAGAATACTATGCTGATGAGCTAAATGACAGATGCGAGGATTATGGGATGAAGATAAATATAAATAAGACGAAGGCCATGATTATAGGAAGGAAAGCAAGGAAGAAGACATGAAGATTAAAAATGAGACCATTGAACAAGTGGAGAGCTACAAATACTTGGGTTGTACTATCAGTAGTAACATGAACTGCAGTCAAGAAGTAAAACAGAGGATAGCAATGACAAAAGAAGCCTTTAACAAGAAGAGAAGCATTTTCTGCAGATGTTTGGGAAAGTAATTATGGAAGAAGCTAGTGAAGTGCTCTGTGTGGAGTGTAGCATTGTATGCTGCAGAGATTTGGACATCATGACAGAATGAGGAAAAGCGACTGGAAGCTTTTGAGATATGGATGTGGAGAATGATGGAACATATAAAATGGAAAGACAAATTAAAAAAAAAATAATGATGTGCTAGACAGAGTGGGTGAAGGATGAACAATGATGGAACTCATAAAGCAGAGGAAAAGAAATTGGATTGGCCACTAGCTAAGAAGAAACTACCTGCTGACAGATTCCCTAGAAGGTATGATCAATGGAAAGCAGGTTAGAGGATACAAAAAGGAATGCTGAGTTAAGGATAGAGGGGAGAAGGTTGAGTTTGCAGTGAAAGACCTGCAGAGTACTATATAGGCATGTATGTATGTATGTATGTATGTATGTATATAATGTTGAAATACTTTGTCTTTATGGAAAACTGATGTAATAAGAGCAGCTATGTCTCTTTGACTGCGATGGACAGGTCATGTGGCACAAATGGGATATGAAAGAGTGGCATGGAAATTTATTGTAGGAAAACAGAAAGGAAGAGCCCAGTAGGTAAGCTAAGATTTAGGCGAGAAAATAACGTTAACCATAATTTGAGGGAGGTAAACTATAACTAACTCACTGGTGCTATCGAACCCATAGGTTCATGGCCGCGGGACATTTCTATCCTGAATTAATGTTTTCCAATCCCCAGTATAACCTATTTCCTTTAAACCATAGTTAATGTTATTCTCCCTCATTCTTAGTCTACCTACTGGGCGTTTTCCCTATAGTTTTCCTACAAGGAATTTCCATTCCCCTCTTTCATTCGTATCGCGTCCTCTCAGCCTATGAGACTTAACTGTTCTTATTATATCTGGTTTCCCGTAAAGATCACGAAGCTCACTTATGCAGTCTTCTCCATTCCCCTGGCTGTTCATCTTTCTTTGGTCTAAAAGTTTTCGGTGAACTTCATTCTCAAAAACTCGTAATTTGTTGTCCTTCCTTATAGTAAGAGTTTATGTTTCGTATCCATATAATGTAACTGGAAGAATACTTTCCATTTAATTTTTTTAAAGAAGTTGGGATGACAAGAGTCCATTTAATCCATAATAAGCATTTCCAATATAGAGGATATGTTTAACATCTTTCTGCACGTCATTCTTGTTTGTAGGGAGTTAAATTATGTATGCGTTAATTTGAAAACATTAGCTAAGGAGAGATGTGATGTTTGTGCGGATATAAATCTCCAGGTTCAATAGTGCTAGAGAGTTGTTTCAGATAGTGTTGTCTGTGTATACAATATGGGACATTGGTATCAAGATTTTATTCCTCTATGTTGATGTCTTAAAAATTATGTTCTACTAGTATTTAATGGGTAGTGATTAATGGTGCGTGTCCGCGGCGTCCGCTTGCGTCATCTTAAAGAAAATTCTTATGAACTCAGCAATATTCTACTGATCTGAACGTGTAAATTGTTTTGGTAAGTTTAATTGTTTTGCAAAGTAATTAATTTCTGCTTATAAAATCGTATGTAGATAAATATCGATCAAGCTTACAAACTTCAAGTTACGTAACCAAACTTTTCCAAATTGCATTTATATTTTACTCTTTTATGCATGATTTTAATTATTAATATGATATGCATTGTGCATATAATGTTGACCTAATTGCATTTTACGAGTGCTGTCTTATGTTACAGCAAAATTTCACAATTTTGTATTTTGTTATCTTTTACATCTTCTGCATGAATGTAAGCTTGTTGTGTAGGGGACGCGGAGAGCGAAAGAGATCCTTATCTAAAATTGAATTAACTAATGTATTTATTTTACGTTCCCAGTTCCCAATCCAGTTGTTTATAAATTAAAGTTACAAATGCTACATTTTGCGTACTCATAATAATTGTAAAAAATAATTATCGTTGCAAAACGTTTAAAATAGGACGAAATGTTTAGTAAAGACGCAAAAAATAGGAAAGAGCAACAATTACATAGAAATGTAGTATGGAAAGATATTATAAAGTTGAGCCCAAGTTGCAATGTCCTTATAATTATTATCAAAGACCAGATAATAAGAAATTTAATTAAGTTTCATTTCATTATTAATCCTTAAATTTGCTATTTAATAATTTATCCTCCCAGTTATGTAACCGAATTCATAATATGATTTTTATATTATAAAACTCTTAAGTTATTATTGTACATTATTGCGTAATTACACACAAAAAATTCTACTCGTTTGTTTTTTTATTGTCGACAGATACTGGGAAGTTAGGGCAAAGATAAATCTTTTATAATCTTTCTTATTATTGTTTTTATTATTTTTCTCTAGTCATTGTTGGCTAACGACAAGAGTAAAACTCCAATACGTTTAAATAAATAAAATCTTTTTCAATTGAGTTGGTGTTTACTTGATGAAAATCCATATTCATGAAATAAAAATAAAACTTAGTTTTATTTGATTTTCATATTTATTACGATATAATTCAGTGACAGCTGTTTCGGTACACTTAATAAATATGAAAATCAAATAAAACTAAGTCTTATTTTTATTTAATTAAAATATTTTTCTATTGTTTTATAAACATCTAGGGAATACTCGGCGTGCGGCTGCTACGCTTAAATAAATTATATACGATTTTTAAATATTCGTTTCAGGTAAATTCCTACACCCAATGTTTTTAGAGCATAACAGCAGGTAAACAATTGTCGTACCTGAAAATGTGCATACACAAAGTTATACATTTCGACGAACCAAACATGGCGGTTTGTAAATGTTAATTTTATTTTCGTATTTCATGTAAACCACATGTCCTAATGGTCGGATTTAGCCGAGTTTTGGATAATACTGATTTTTATTATGAAACACAAAAAATTGTGACCCCTAGAGCATTAATTCGGTACAATACTAAACGATAATAATACTGTTGAAGAGATCAAAACA